>JAMZAV010000882.1:0-329315 GCA_024449915.1 Sweltsa coloradensis
AAATCATTTATAATTTAGATAGATTAATCAAGCGTATCGTATCAAATATATAAAGAGAGGACTATTGTATACCAACTATCTTAACTAACTCATTCATCTGTCAAATTCATTCATCACATTCATTCAATTTGAAAATATAAAGCTGTCAATAAAAGAGCAGTCACATTCTGTTTACAAGAACATTACGTCATGATTGCGGAGTTAGCTAATGCTTTGGCTTTTATTAAAGAAGTAAGTTTTAGTTTAAGATTTAAATACACTGAGAAAATCATAATAAAAATCCCCTATTTCTACTATAAGTGCTTTCCAAGTGCGAATTGCAATTAATTATAGTAAAACGCAGAGACAGAACCAGGAAGTGCTCATTTTAATTGTTCATTATTTTTTAACTAGGAAACGCTCAGTTGGACGCGTTGATAAGCGAGCACGTGTATTAGCTAGACCCACATTGCACATTTTTTAAAATTTAAAAAATTTGCGACGTTCGCTGTCCACGGGGCCATGTTTCCAATATTATTTATTATTAACAAGGTATTTGGGTAATTTTTAACTTTGTGGATTAAATCCACCGCCATCTAGAGGACCTTGACATCATTTCCTTGGGAAAACTATTTCAACTCTTTGGTAACAAATAATACACTGCTTCCTCGATAGTATTTTGATTACTTCTAGGTGGCAGTGCTTACTGGCCAGAATTCTCGTGCGACTTTTCGTTGCCATGGTAACGTTACTTTTGTTATAATGTAATTTTCATCTACACTACTTATCGGATCAAAATAAAATTAACATATTCGTGACCGGACGGACATTCTAAATGATTTGGCCATCTCAGATTTTGTCGCCGTTTAGTTTGAAGTAAAAAACTTTCGATTAACTTTAAAGTAACTTGGTAACTTTTCAAACAATTATGCCACAAAACTAATGGCATTCAATTCAGATAAAAGCTTGGGGATGGTCTAAATTTCAACTCAATCCGAACCTCCGTTCGACCGCTAGCATGAGCCAAAAAAGCTGCGCGACTTTCCGATGCCAAGGTAACGGTTCGTTGTTATAATGTAATTTCCATCTACACTACTTATCGGATCAAAATAAAATTTAACATATTCGAGACCGGACGGACATTCTAAAAAATGATTTAGTCAGGTTCACTATGTATTTTCGTGGGAATTTTTTGGAGATTAGCAAAGTGCCATATTTTTGGAAAGCCTGAAACGTCAGGAATTTAAAAATCCATGTTTACATTTGCGCAGATATTTGTATGGCCGCCATGTTGGATAAAGATAAGAATATTAAAATCAACGTCAATTTTGTTAATATGCAGCCACAGCCGCCATTTTGGATTTAAACAACGGCTGACTCTAAAATACCAATTTCATTATAATTACGATTCCAATTGACATAGAGAGTTCATGTTAGTTGTTTATTCTATGTATATACACCAGAAATAAATTAATAAGTGTTTACATTTGCATAGATACCCCTACGGTCGTTTTTATGGAGTTTAAAAATGGCCGACCAGAAATAAAACTTGTTTGATATCTCGATATGTATTTGTTTAAGAACGTTGGTGAAAAAGGCTCTTCATTTGAGTTAGTATCATAAATATACATAAATCCCTTATAAAAATTGCCTACATGTCCATATCGCCGCCATTTTGGATTTTAAAATAGCCATCGTCAAACGAGAATTTCATGATATCTCGGCTTCTAAGTGACATGGAATGTTAAGTAAAATATTTTTCTATGTTGAAACATCAGGGAGATGAAATTTATATTTAAATTGGCATGGCAGGTTCTTTAACAATTTTGATGAGGGACCGTCGCAAAAAAAAAACAAGATGGCCGCCAAAAAAACTTTGTAACTTATATTATATTTTCTGTGGTAATTGACAGATCAATTTCAAAGGTACTGCTGGAAAGATAATTAAAGGAGCAAAAAATTATAAACTTGCAATTTTCAAGAAACTTATATATTTTACTGAGGTTATCTTGTTGTAGGAAACTATGACGCTGTTATGTTGGAACCATAGACATAAATTTAAACAATTCCACTACCGAGGAGGATTGAACCCGGGACCAGTTGGAAACAGTATGACATTGACAGCCTTGGTCCCGAGTGTTTCTAATTCTTATTATTCGCATCACCATCCATTTCAGATCCGATCAGTAGCGTACACATAAAACACAGAATAGTACACAGAATAAACTAATGCAGATCATGCTGAAGAAGAGTTCGTATACTAGGAGATGGGCTCAAGCAGAATGGTTTTTCGAAATAGAATTATTCAAAAGGCCCTTAGACGACAAACTAACTCGGAAAAAGATGTAGGTACGGAAAAAGAAGAACCACTTGAGCTGAATATTTGCCGTATTTAATAGGAGAAACGGACCGAATAGGAAAAATTCTTGACAAACAAAACATAAAAACAGTCTTTAACACCGACAGAAAGATAGGAGAGTCATTAACAACTTAAGAATTAGTAAATTCGGATCACATCCGCCTAGAAGGTAGTGGCGTGTATGAATATCCATGTGGGAATTGTGACAGATGCTAAGTGGGGTCAAACATGAAGGAACATGTTTCAACGTCAACAGGAACACAGGCTAGCTGTGAGCACATGGACAGAACATCAGTCTTGCTCAACATACTTAGGAAAGTGGCTATGTGATCGACTTTGCTGGCATGAAACCCATTGCCACCGTTGAGGAGTTTCTTCCTAGAATGTTACGAGAAGCCATCGAGATAAATAAACGAACTCATAGTCTAAATAAACAGCAAGGTAGCCAACGTTTATCGGTAACATGGAAACCTGCAATTTCAGGGATCCATGTACAATCACATAGGCAAACTGTGAAACCAGACCATACAATCAACGCCCCAGTTAATACCTGCAGATGATCTACAAGTAATTGATGCATCGACTGTCAGAGTGACAAGATCCATGACGACAAACGTAAAGACGGACATGTAGAGACTTTCTTGTTTCTTTGCAACGACAAGCTTTGCAATTACTTTCTTTCAATAATTGTATTAATTCGTCATGTGTGCAGTAATTTTCTTTTGTTGACTTTTGTTTTGTTTTTTTCTCTCCAGTTTTGTTCTGTCTTAACAATAGTTATGTTGTTTTAATTTTTAATATTTAAAGTTGAATTGGCCCTCAAGATGATGGTGGATGAAATCCCATCGAAACGTCGTCCCAAAGAAAATATACGTGGTATTAAAACAAATAAACAGAGTACATTAATACAAAAAAACTTAAAAAACATAGTATCTCTAAAACCCCCAAAAATATATATATAAAAACAGAAATGTAAAAAATACCTCCACCCGGGGGTTGAACTCGGGACCTAGGCTGTCAATGTCATACTCTTTCCAACTGGTCCCGGGTTCAATCCCCGGTAAAAGAACTTTTATAAATTTCTGTATAATATGGTGCCAAAAAAACAGCGTCATAGTCGCCTACTATAAAAATAAGGTTAAAAAAAAATATATACATATATTATACGCCATATTTGTTCCAAAACTGTAACGATCGAGTGTAGTAACAAGATAACCTTAGTTAATATAAACGTTTCTTGAAAATTGCAAGTTTATACTTTTTGCTCCTTTATATACCTTTCCAACGGTACCTTTGAAATGAATCTGTCAATTATCTTAGAAAATATATAAGGAACAAAGTTTTTTATCGGCGGCCATCTTTTTTTTTTGCGACGGGTACCTCATCAAAATTGTTAATGTACGTTTCATAACGAATCGATTGATACCAGATACATAATTCTTTTATCAATTTTTGTGCCTCGACGAAATGTGTTTAAAACTTCAAGATCAAATATTCGATGCATATATTATTCATTTACACATGCCGTCGCTTCAAATACATTTTCTCGGGATATATTTGTCGGAACATAAAAAGTAAGGACTCATTGAATACATAAAGAGATATGCTACGAATAAACAAGCCAAACATATTCAAAAACCGTTTTGGTCATGTAAATATATGCGCCATAAGTTTCATAATGATGACGAGTGTAGTAAATAATTTCAGTTTTTGTAACATAACCTCAGTAAATATTAAAGTTTCAACAAAATAGTAAATAAATAGTTTATTTCTCTTATAATTACCTTTTCAACGGTATAGGTGAATTAAAAATTGGATATATACTTTAAATGATATGTGAGTCAAAAGGTTCATTGGCGGCGGCCATCTTGTTTTTTGCCATAGGAAGGGCTCAGTAAAAAATCGAAGTTTTTCCCATCAATTGTTAATCACGGTTCATAACAAATCGATTGATACCCCATACATAGTTGTTTCACCTATTGTGCTCTGAAAAAATCGTTAAAAATACCAAAAACTCAAACCAAAAGTAACCTCAAAAATATTAAACCTTCTGGAAAATTGTTGATATATCATGAATAGCTCTTTTTATTGCCTTTTCAACGGTACCTTTAAAATTGAAATCGGCGAAATACTTTTAAAAATATTTTAGTTAAAATGTTCAATGACGGCGGCCATCTTGTTTTTGCCCAGGGAAGGTCTCGGTAAAAAAATCGAAATTTACTCAATCAAAATTGTTTAAGTTTGGTTCATAACGAATCGATTTATACCAAATATATTGTTTCACCAATTGTGTCTAGAGAAATTGTATTTGAAACATAAAGATCACACAGTAGTAGCATATATTCATCTACACATGACATCGCGTCAGTTACATAAACTCAGGCTATAATTGGCAGAAAAATAAATGCATGGATTCATTAAAAACACATAGAGATAATATACCAAAAATGCAACTTAAGAAAATGTAAAACTTTTTTACCTAGTAAATATCGTTTCATAACGAGAAAGTGTAAAGTAAACAGCGAAAGTTTTTGTAACATAACCTCAAACATATGGGATTTTCGTGAAAATTTGTAAAAATATATTAAAATTTCTATCATTTACCTTTCGAATGGTACCTTTGAAATTGAAATCGGTCAAATACTTACGAAGATACGCTAGTCTAAAATTCGAAAGCGGCGGCCATATTGTTTTAGATATGGCCGGTCTCAGCCAAAAATCTAGACTCTCACCATCGAAATTGTTTATCTATGGCTCAATACGAATCGATTGATACCACATACATACCTCTTTCACGTTTTCGGCCACGGAATTACCTATGATTACCTACTAATATTTATTCCCCTTACTTCTTTCAAATGATGTAATAGCCTAGCGTTGACAAGTTTTTCCATCTCTTTTCCCAATACCGATGCAAGTGATATCGGTCGATGATTCTTGACATCATTACGGTTGCCACCTTTATGAACCGGCACAAACATTAGCTTTCTTCCATTCATTTGGTATTTCAACATATCTCATGGACATGTTATACAGAGAGCACAATGAGGGAGCTATGAAAGTCGCACATTTATGAAAAATTCTACTTGGCACACCGTCAGGACCTGTCGCTCCATCTGGGCGTATTCTCTTTAACGCATTGAAAAATTTGTTGCGTGGAAAAACACATAGTACTGAGAGTTGAAGATTTCTGTGATGTTCGTAGTTGGGGTGGACACAAATCACTATCATCAGAGGTGCCTGCAGAAAAATTGGTAGAAAAATTGTTTGCAAACTCTTGAGCTATTTTTCTCGAATCAGTTTCTTTCACACCATTAATGAGGTAATGATGAGGGGCTGAACTAACTATTTTCCATGAATATACTTCCACAACTGTTTTCCGTTACCTCCTCGTAATTTCCAAATATAATGTGCATGTGCTTCCCTTACAACAGATTTTGTACAATTTCTCTGAATTCTATATCTTTCCCAGTTTTCATCAGTTTGATGTGATTTCAGTGTCTGTAAAGATGGTCTCTTTTGTGTATTTTCTTTATTTATTAATTTGATTATCCATGGAGCCCTGCGTTTTCCTTTAAAATTGCATTTCTGAATTATTTTTACTTTGGGCATTAGACAATGAAGACCAAACAGTACAGCCTTATGATCGCTGACACCAGTAACAACTTTTAAGTCCAAAAAGTTATCGGGATTGTTTGTATTATTATTATTTTATTGGATGTATTTCATACAAACTCGGTTAAAACCGGAGCTAACATGTTGTACGGACTTACGTCAAGTACTTCCATGTGTACCTATTACATACATTATTACTTTTGTCTTAACTCTAACTAAAATAAGTCATTTATAAATTCTAATATTGTTTGTAGATGATGTTTTCTTTCTGCTGTGTACGGTCGTGGCCGATTTCTCGTCGCCATCCTAGCATTTGCTCTTCGGACTATGGGAAACCACGAAAACCATGTCAGGATGGAAGCTGTCTCGAAATCTCGAAGTATCATTCTTAGTTTAGAAATTTAATTAGAAAATAAATTATTAATTATTATTATTATTATTATTTATATTATTATGTATTATTATATATTATTATTATTATTATTATTATTATTATTATTATTATTATTATTAATTTTTATTATTATTATTATTTTATTGGATGTATTTCATACAAACTCGATCAAACCGGAGCTAACATGTTGTACGGACTTACGTCAAGTACTTCCATGTGTATCTATATTACATACCTACATTATTACTTTGTCTTAACTCTAACTAAAATAAGTCATTTATAAAATTGTAGATGATGTTTATTTCTGCTGTGTACGGTCGTGGCCGATTTCTCGTCGCCATCCTAGCATTTGCTCTTCGGACTATGGGAAACCACGAAAACCATGTCAGGATGGAAGCTGTCTCGGAATCTCGAAGTATCATTCTAAGTTTAGAAATTTACGAACTATTCTACACGTGTTGAGTATTACTGCCTTTTGAGTCTCGATGTAAACATTGGGTGGAAGATCTAGTTGTTTAATGCTTTCATGTAGCTTCTTCGGTATGATGCCATTAGCCGATATCACGTATGGGATTGTATTTACCTTTTCTGTTTCCACATGTTTCTTGATCTCAATTGCAAGTTCACTATACTTGTCAATTTTTTTCTTCCATGTAGTCTCGACGTTATGGCACTTTGGGGACAGCAACGTCAATAAGGGTAGTTTCTTGTTTCTTCTTGTCAATTATAATTTATTCCGGTCTTTTTGTGATGTATAGTTTGGTCTGTTATAACTGTGCGGTCGTAATATAATTTGAAATCTTTGCTATCTAGTACTTTCTCCGGTTTGTATTTGTAGTAAGGTGTGTGTGTATCAATGAGGTTGTACTTGATTGCTAGTTTTTGGTGAATAATGTTAGCTACTTGGTTATGTCTGTAGAGGTAATCTGTTTGACATAGTGACTGGCACCCGGATATGATGTGTTCGATTGTTTCACCCCTTGCACTACATTTTCTACATTGATCGTTTACTGTCGCATCTTGTATAATGTATTTTTTATAATTTTTCGTTGCAATCACTCTGTCTTGAATAGCCAGCATAAAACCTTCTGTTTCTCCAAATAGTTCCCCGTTGTTTAACCACCTATTTGATGCTTTAATATCTACGTGACCTTTATGTAGTTCATCATAATGTCTCTTGTGTAGGGTCTTTCTGAGAGGGCGTAACTCTTTTGAAGCGTCAGTTTATGAAGTTTTCCTTGTAGATTGACATTTTCGTTTGCTAGATTGAGTGGAGTTAATGATTTGGGCAGCTAGCACCACAGCCCTATGCAGTGTTGATTGGTTGCTCTTTGTAAAAAAATTTTTCTTAAAATGTCTAGTTGTTTATAATATAAGTTGTTCAGATTCAATTAGGCCTCGTCCTCCTTGTTCTCTTGGAAGTGTCAATCTCTCTATTGCTGATTTAGGATGATGCATTCTGTGTTTAGTAAGTGGTAGTACGAGTTAATATTTCCAGCGCGTGGATGTCTGTCTGTGTCCATTTAATGATTCCGAATGAATATGTCAGTACTGGTATAGCATATGTATTTATTGCTGTGATCTTGCTTTTACCGTTTTAGTTGCGTCTTGAGGATAGATTTTAGTCGCTTCTTGTATGTATCTATCAATTTTTCTTCATTACTTTATGTTCAATTCTGGCAGCTTGTGAGAATCCTAAATATTTGTATACATCGTTATCATCCATTATTCCAATCCTATTTCCATCATCTAGCTGGAACTCTTCTGCTTGCGTAACCTGACCCTTTTCGATATGTAGCGTCTTGCACTTGTCTACTCCAAACTCCATGCAGATATCTTGACTAAATTCAAAAGTAGTATTGATTAAATTGTTAGTTGAACAAAATTTGATGCATATAACTTTAGGTCATCCATGTTATATTATTATTATTATTATTATTATTATTATTATTATTATTATTATTATTATTATTATTATTATTATTATTATTATTATTATTATTATTATTATTATTATTATTATTATTATTATTATTATTATTATTATTATTATTATTATTATTATTATTATTATTATTATTATTATTATTATTATTGTACACATATTGCTTTTTATTGCCTGTTTCTTTACTGTATCGATTTCGCCTTTTGGTTAAATATTATTTTAGTGACATCTACAAAAATTCACGCAATGAGCATCAATATAATACAAGATTTATGTTAAAAACTAACTTTGATATTCCAGAATACGTCAATAAGTACGGCCAGAGAACTCTTGAGTATTCCTTTCCGCATACGTTTAATCAATTACCAGAGGATATGAAAGATTTGCAATCGTATAGTGAGGTTAAAAATAAACTTAAAATTTACTTACTTTGTTCCATTGATAGGCATATTGGTTAACTTATAAATCATTTTAATTTGATTAATTTAAAAACTATTTCTTTGTTATACAGTCGCGATTTTTATCATGTAAGAATGTTCTCGCCTGTCATATCAAATTCAATTAGTATATTTCAGTATTGTAAAGTCGTATTCTCGTTGTTGTATAATTATTTATTTCAGTTTTAATTTAGCCTATGAACATTATTTGTGTAATAAAATTAAAATTTAATTAAGTCTGTCTGATCCATGTACAATATAATATGTTTCATAATCCACAGACAAGCCGCTATGTGGCTTTGTGGACAACGATGTCAAATTGTTTTTTTGTAAAAAATGCATGTAATATTATTATATAATAAAAAAAAAAAAAAAAAATATTATTATTATTATTATTATTATAATTATTATTATTATCATTATTATTATTATTATTATTATTATTATTATTATTATTATTTATTTTCATCATGTTTGAATTACAGTAATACAAGCACATTGCTGGGGGCAAGAGTAGAGCAAGGCCCCAGAACAACATGTGCCTTACCACTAGGAAACGCTCAGTTGGACGCGTTGATAAGCGAGCACGTGCTATAGCTAGACCCACATTGCACATTTTTTTAAATTTTAAAATTTACGACGTTCGCGTTTCCAGTATTATTTATTATTGCCAAGGTATTTGGGTAAACCCGTGTTTAAATCTTTACTTTAAAATCCACCGCCATCTAGAGGACCTTGACTCCTTGAGAAAACTATTTAAACTCTTTGTTGACAAATAATAGACTGCTTCCTCGAAAGTATTTTGATTACTTCTTGGTGGCAGTGCATTAGAAACTTCGCGCGTCTTTTCGTTGCCATGGCAACGTTACTTTTGTTATAATGTAATTTCCATCTACACTACTTATCGGATCAAAATAAAATTAACATATTCGTGACCGGACGGACATTCTAAATGATTTGGCTATCTCAGATTTTGTCGCCGTTCAGTTTGAAAAAAAAACTTTCGATTAACTTTAATGTAACTTTTAACTTTTTGAACGATTTTGCCACAAAACTAATGGCATTCAATCGAGAACAAAGCTTGCGGATGGTGAAAATTTCAACTCGATCCGAGCCTTCGTTCGACCGCTATCATGAGCCAAAAAAGCTGCACGACTTTCCGTTGCCATGGTAACCGTACTTTGTTATAATGTAATTTCATTACACTATCGGATCAAATAAAATTAACATATTCGTGACCGGACGGACATTCTAAATGATTTGGCCATCTCAGATTTGTCGCCGTGAAGTTTGAAAAAAAAAACTTTCGATTAACTTTAATGTAACTTTTTACTTTTTGAACGATTTTGCCCCAAAACTAATGGCTTCAATCGAGAACAAGCTGCGGATGGTGAAAACTTCAACTCGATCCGAGCCTCCGTTCGAACGTTATCGCGAGACATACAAACAAACAAAAAAAAAAACACAAACAAAAAAAAACAAAACCAGTGACTATTTTTTCCGGCAGAGTCAAATGGAAACGCTCCGCTTCGCTCGCTTAACCAGTGTATGATCTAAATACTAGGAAACCGCTAAGTTGGACGCGTTGATAAGCGAGCACGTGCTATAGCTAGACCCACATTGCACATTTTTTTAAATTAAAATTTACGACGTTCGCGTTTCCAGTATTATTTATTATTGCCAAGGTATTTGGGTAAACCGTGTTTAAATCTTTACTTTAAAATCCACCGCCATTCTAGAGTACCTTGATCCTTGGGAAAACTATTTAAAAATCTTTGTTGACAAATAATACACTGCTTCTCTCTGAAAGTATTTTGATTACTTAGGTGGCAGTGCATTAGAAACTTCGCTTGTCTTTCGTTGCCATGGCAACGTTACTTTTGTTATAATGTATTTCCATCTACACTACTTATCGGATCAAAATAAAATTATCATATTCGTGACCGGAACGGACATTCTAAATAATTTGGCTATCTCAGATTTTGTCGCCGTTGAGTTTGAAAAAAAAACTTTCGATTAACTTTAATGTAACTTTATACTTTTTAAACGATTTTGCCAAAAACTAATGGCATTCAATGGAGAACAAAGCTTGCGGATGGTGAAAATTTCAACTCGATCCGAGCCTCCGTTCGACCGCTATCATGAGCCAAAAAAGCTGCACGACTTTCCGTTGCCATGGTAACCGTACTTTGTTATAATGTAATTTCCATCTACATACTTATCGGATCAAATAAAATTAACATATTCGTGACCGGACGGACATTCTAAATGATTTGGCCATTTCAGATTCTTGTCGCCGTGAAGTTTGAAAAAAAAACTTTCGATTAACTTTAATGTAACTTTTTAACTTTTTGAACGATTTTGCCACAAAACTAATGGCATTCAATCGAGAACAAAGCTTGCGGATGGTGAAAATTTCAACTCGATCCGAGCCTCCGTTCGAACGTTATCGCGAGACATACAAACAAAAAAAAAACAAAAAAAAACAAAAAAAAAACAAAACAAAACCAGTGACTATTTTTTCCGGCAGAGTCAAATGGAAACGCTCGCTTCGCTCGCTTAATAATCTTAACTACTGTCTAAACCTAAATTCATGCTATTTATACGTTACATGTGATGTACAGATATTAAAGCTACTGGAGGTGGCATGAAAAAATAAAATAATGGATGACATAAGTGTTATTAAGATTGTGTGGGAGGACTCTGAGGAGAGTGTGGTACATGAGTGCGTGGGGGAAGTGAGTGCGTTTGAGAGAGTGTGAGTGAGCGTGAGCATGTAAGTGTGAGTGTGAGTGTGAGTGTGAGTGTGAGTGTGAGTGTGAGTGTGAGTGTGAGTGTGAGTGTGAGTGGAGTGCGAGTGCGAGTGCGAGTTCGAGTGTGAGTATGAGAGAGTGTGCGTGTGTATGCAATATGCATGTCTGTGACGAGTTCAGTTCGTGTTGTTTATTTACATTCGAGTCTATGGTCAAGCTGCTTGACTTTCGAGTAGGCCACATCTCAAGTTGGTTCCAAAAGTTTTAATGTCGCTCAATTGCCTAGTATTTTGCTCTAAAGAGTTAAGCGAGGCAATTGCGCGACAAAAGAACCCTCTCTTGTATTGTTCTGTCCGCGCGAATGGTGGATACAAAGTGACTCCTTTGTCGTACCGGACAGATCTATACCCGAGCTGTACTCTTGTCAATGGGTCTAATCCACGATGTTTAGGAATTTTTTTTTAATATACATAACATCAATTTCTCTAAGAGAGTTATCAATCGACAGTATATAACACAATTCTAGCCGCTCAGAGCGTCTACAGTCCTTTCTATTCGTTATGAATCTCGTTGCCCTGTTCTATATTGATTCAAGCTTTGTTATGTTTACCTGTGTGGTCAGATGCCATGCAGGGCAACCGTACGTAATTACAGTTTTGATCAAACTTATATATACAGTTACAGTTATATACAAGATCAAGAATCGACCGTAAAGTAGAAGTGACACGGGTGGCTTCTTTAACCATTTGATGTGGCAACGCACTGTAGAACGAAGTAAGGAAGTCATTGGCTTGAGGGTCCAGTGGAATCCTGCAGTCATTATGGCTCCAATCAATTTTAATGTTTAAGTCCCCACACAGCATTATCTTTTCATACTTGTGTTGAATGTCCTGCACTTTATTTACTGATTTTATTAGTTCACTATTTGTAGCCGCGGAAGCATTGGGTGGTCTGTAGGCGGACCCAACGAGGTATTTCTTACTCCCACTTTAAAACGCTACCCACACTACTTCCGATTCCGTATCCAGGTCAATAACATGAGTTGGCTGCAACTCAGGCTTTGCCGCGATTAAGACACCTCCTTCTCTCTGCTTACCTTTTCCTGTTCCACCTCTGTCTTTTCTAAATAAAATGTAGGCATCCGGCAAATCTTCCTTGTTACGAATTGAGCTATCTAACCACGTTTCACAGCAGCAAATCACTGATGTATCTTTTGCCTCAATCCATGCTTGTATATCCGCGTATAGCTTTTTATTGACCATGCTTCTTGCGTTGAACGAGAGAAATGTGATGTTCCTTTTTTTATTCTGAGTATTTGTTTGCACATCTTCTTCCAGCCCTTTCTTAAAGTAATCGTTGAAAAGCGAATCGCACAGCGTAGGCATAGAACACCCTTAACACGTCCATTGCACCGATTTGGTACCTATGTGTTTGCGATATTTGACGTAACGTAAGGTACTTATGCACATGTACGGTGTGTCTGTTTTCCGCAAGTATTGCATTCCATAAATAACTGATTCCGACGCCCAGCCATGTTACACATAGTACATCTTAAACCGTGTGGTCCCTGTGAAGTATGAGTCAGAGGTCCAGGGTTGAGCTCAATGTCACCGCAGAGCGCTAATAGTAACAATCCCGTGAAGACGAATCTAATGGACGAGACAACGCCTCTCCCAGCTGGCACTATGATTTTAGCAAGCCTACCAAGGCTTTGGTGTTTACTTCCCGTAGCACAAAGAGTCATAGAACTTATCCTGCAATTACTCACAATTAGCATCCTTTCCAATACTGGATGATCCATCATTAGGCGCCTAGTATTAAAATCCTTCATAGCGTCTGTATTACATCTGTGTATATATAACAATTTATAAGAATGTATGTACACACAATAGACGTACCACGTACCACATAAATCCACCTCTCTTCATATTGATGTAAATGATTACCTTCTTACGATGAATTCAGCAAACATTTTCCAGCTGTTAACAACTAATTTATCAAAACAGAAACCCACTGTCGCATATGATTAACGAATCAACATACGGATTTAAAATAAAGGACAATAATATGGTATGTCACACAATTTCTCACCTATTTTGCATGGATGACCGAAAGGTGTGTGCATCAAATTTTGCACAACGAAACAGTCTAGCCAATACAACATTAGAATTTAGTCAAGATATCTGCATGGAGTTTGGAGTAGACAAATGTAAGACGCTACTTATCGAAAAGGGTTACGCAAGCAGAAGAGTTCCAGATGGATAAAGGGAATAGGATTAGAATAATGGACGATAACATGTTATACAAATATTTAGGATTCTCACAACTGCCAGAATTGAACATAAAGTAATGAAGAAAAATTAATAATACATAAAGAAACGACTGAAGTCTATCCTCAAGACGCAACTAAAGGGTTAAAAACAAGATCACAGCAATAAATACATATGCTATACCAGTACTGACATATTCATTCGGAATCATTAAATGGACGCAGACAGACATCCACACTTTGGAAATATTAACTCTTACTACACTTACCAAAACAGAATACATCATCCTAAATCAACAATAGAGAGATTGACACTTCCAAGAGAAAAAGGAGGACGAGGCCTAATTGATCTGAACAACTAATTGGATGAGGTAGCGAGCGTAGCGAGAGAAGCGAGCGTAGCGAAGATTCCATTTCACTACACGGGAGGAAAAAAACGGATTGTTTTTTTTTTCTTTCTTTCTTTTTTTTCTGTATTTTTGTCTGTTTGTTGCAACGATTTCGGCTAAACGATACTCAATTGCAAAAAATTTTTTATGGAGGCCTTCAAAATCTTGACTAAAAATTTCCCACTTTTTTTTTGAGCGCCTCGAAAAATTTTCTCTAAAATTCGCATTTTTACTTTTTTTTTTTTTTCGATTTTTGAAAATTTATTTTACTTATAACTCTAAAATGTTTTTATCCGATTTAATGTTTTTTTTTCACAGAACCTTAATTTTATGAATTAAGATATTCGTGTGAAATTTAAGCACAATCGAAAAATTATTTTCTAATGAAAATAAAAACTTTGTGGTTTTTTTTTTTTAAACAATTTTTTTATTTATTACACCTACATGCTTGAGCCTATTGTAATAAGTTTTTCACAGAACCTTAATTTTATTAATTTATATACTCGTGTGAAATTTGAGCGCAAATCGAATCTTTATTTCTTATAAAAAAATCCCAATTTTTTTTTTTTTTTTCTTTTTTTAAAATTACGATTAAATTAAAAAAATTAAAATTTAAGTTTTTTTTTTTTATTATATTTTAATTTAATTTTAAAAAAATTTGAACTTAGTAATAATTTTTTCACAGAACAACAGAAAATCCGCATACCACATGGCAGCTCAATGCACCAATACGCTCATCCAAAAAACGCGGCGGGACTTAAGCGTTTTCCTAGTATTATAAACAAGTCGCGCTAGCGCGCGGCTTGAAGCCGCTACGCGGAGGGCGTGGAAAAACTCGTACTCGGAATACCTCGTAGTTGGAAAAACCCCGTTGATGCGACAAAATCGAGAATCGGTCCGCGTACGGCCGCGATACGATAGTTTGTGGGGAACGTTTTGTCGTTTATCCGAAGTCCCGTGACAAATTTGTTTTCCGGGACACTTTCGTACGCCGCCGGACGCTGTCCGCCGCCTCTAAGTACGATGCAAAATGATTTTCGAAATTGATAATTTTTACGCCTTTTGTGTAAAATGTGGGAGAAATGTTTTCCTGGGCAATTGTTCTTGACTCTAGTAGACTGTAATCGCCATCACCAGCGTGTAAAAAATTGACCCACTTTAACAATTTTTTCGAATTAATATATTCAAAATTTTTAAAGTGCGTTTTTTTGCGCCCAGGATCTGAAAACGAAGGGTTTGAGATGTTGTTGGGCGTAAACGCTGAACCTTTTACGTATTTTATAAGCAGCCAATAAAAGTATAGTAGAATAATTGTTGAAGGCCCTATCCGTTAAAAGACAAAAAAAAAAATGTTATCCCCAAAATGACCAACTACTCTTTAAAGAAAATTTAAAAAAATTGGCCACGTTGAAATGAAGGGGATTCGGGGAATGCGGCCCCCTGACGTAATCGGAAGGGAAAAAAAAATTTTAAATTTTGACAATGCCCCAAAAATGGTACGGAATGCCCGGATCAAATGTTTTTTACTTTAAAAATTACCCATTTAATAAAATACTGCTGTGCTTGACCTAACAGTTCTATAGAGGGCCCCAAAATGGACCCGATCGGACGAAAATTGCCCGAGCTATAAAAGAATCAATGTTATTTGGATTTTCCAAATGACAAATAAAATTTTAAAAGAAACTTAACTAAATTAGTATTAGGGCCGTAACCTCTGATGCAGCCTCTGACGCCATTGGAAAAGCCCCAAAAATGAAAAGGCTTGAAGATATTTGAGCGAGCGTAGCGAGCGTCTCCACTTGACTCTTATGGCTCGAATGTCCGTTTTTTTTCTTTCTGTTACTGCTTCGTTACAGGTCGCACCGTTTCTCTGATCGACCTGAAATTTTTTACACATGTACATTCCACCTATAGACAGGGAATTCAGTCTGCAAAATTCGAAGTCTATGCTGTTAATGAGTAGAAGCAATTAAAAATGATTTTTAAACTAATTCGACCATGCTGAATTAAAAAAACAATGTTGGCAAAACCAAAAATGGCTCCTTCACCTCCAAAACTTCAACTTTTGGAAATCGAGAAATCCTCATTTGTTTGTTTTACTATCTACAATTATTTAAAAAAAATGTTTTTATAAAATATGAAGTAAATAATAATTATATCTCTCATCTCATCAAGAATTAAGATCTAAACCAGCCACCTGACATACCCTGACAGTCTCACGCTAAGAGTATTAATACTTTGTCTTAGGTGTTGGTTCGAATTTTAACTTTGTTTGAAATATAGAATTATTCGCATTTATGTGCATTATACCTGCATGAAGTCTTTGTCATTCTGTTTTATTATAGTTGAATGCGTGAAAACTAATTCATGTGAGATACCAAGAAGTGAGTTGTAGACAAACAAACCGTTTTAACCCAACACATTACGTGCGCCGATCAATCTGAATTGTCCATTTATGGAAAGAGTTGCATCAATTAGGTTCACCACAGTATAAGAATTACATTTATTTAGTTATGTGACTACATTTTAAATAATATTGAAGAATAGTATTGTATATTATAGTGTAATATATTAAAAAAATCAATAAAACTCTTGGTGCGATTCTGTTAATTTTCACGAACCATTTATAGTGGGTAGTATTGAATTATATTTAAATATTTTATTTTACATTTATTGTAGAATTTACTTTTTGTTATCCTATTTCGATCAGTGTCGGTTGCATGTAATGCATGTAAATGTAATGTAAAAGATCCAAATTCTTATCATGCCTGCATTGATATTCGAAAATCCTCGTTCTAGTGCAAAACACCTTCATGCATCAGTGCATGGCATCCCTGTTTTTTTTACACCCACACCTATTAGTTGAGCAACCAATTTAGTAGCTACAAGAAATAACTTCAGCACATCCAACTGGAATAGCACCTTTGGTCATTAGAAAAGGGGTGATATCGCACCCACTTATGTTCTACACAAATTTGCGTGGGTTATATTTTTGGATTTCCTATTGGGGGAAAATGAGAATATTAGAGCACATACTTGTTGTTAAAAATAACTTATAATGTAATAACAAAATAACCCTCAGCAGTAAAAGTACTTCGGGTTTCTTGATAGTTTTCCATATCATAGTTTGGTAGTGACATCTCTTAATATGCCAATGGAGTGCAGTACTTGGTGGAGTTATACGATATATGCCAATTGTATTATGAAACCCTTAAGATATTGCATTATTTATGCGAACAAACGCCACTACGTATTTCACATAGTTGACTTTTTCTCTGTCTTTTAAAGCATTTACAAATATCTCTTTTTCTTTGTCTGAAGGTGTCTGTAAATCGCCATTTTTCGACGACTGAGAGATAAGACAAGGGCTCAAGACGTAACTGTCAGAAAACAACTATGCAGTCATAACACAAGCTCAACCCAGCCTAAAAGAAAAAAATTGACTATCTATAATGCTGTAAAGTAATTAACAAATTATTTGTTTTAAATTGAACATCTTCTGATTAGGCCTAAATGAAAAGACTACTCATAAATCTCAAATTACATGCATTATCAATTATCATGAACACGCCCTGGAAAATGTTGAAAGAGGCTGACTTTATGGATTTGGTTTAGTGTTATCGATACGACGTTACGTGTAAGAAACTCTGGGGGCCTGGAAAGAACACCAATGTTTCTGTTCGATGTTGATTGTTACAATGCATCGACAGTGTTGGTTCCAGCGTTAAGCGCGCGACTCTGATTCGCGAGGTCTCGGTTTCAAATCCCGATCGAGTCCGGCAATCCTGACTGATGGTTTTTTCCGAGGTTTTCCTCAGTCGTTTATGCGAATGCAAGGGATTGAGTCCTCTTAATCAGCCCTCGGACATCCCTTCACAATTGTCATATCCACAACATACCTAGTTAGACACCTGAAGAGAGGCATGATTTGCACCCTGGGCAGGCTTCCCACAAAAATTATTTAATTATGTTGCAATGCGGTCAAATTACATGTCTCCAAATAACCTTGAAGCGTAATATGCCACTCTGTCTACTAGCGGCGTAGCTGGGCATTTCCTGTCACCAACACAACACACTTCTCCGCGCACTGCTTATATTAGGCCTAACTTTGAAACAAATAGAGTTTGTTCCATGTTTTTAACACAGCACATGAGCGTAGGGCTTACAGTATGATAACATACCTTCAAATCACGTAGACGTAGTGCAGGTATATCACATAACTATAGCTGTTTTTTTTAACAAGATCCACTGTCAGCAATGAACCCTTCCATAAAAAAAACACTGCTAATGGCAATGATTATTTACGTTTACGACTGAGTGGAGTGGGCCGCGGAGGGAGGCTAGGCGACCAAGGCCGAGAGCCAATCAGCGCCGCGGGTTGATGCTGGCGGCAACCCGCAGGGGATTAGCGCGACAGAAATCTAGTTGCGCATTGTCTCAGTAAACAATTAAAAACTGTCGATTGGTATGTTGAAACTGGGCCCGATTTGGCAAGCGTGTTCTACATGGAAATAGACAGATTTTGGTAAAATATTACTATCCCACATCTTTCCAATCAGGAGATATATTGATGTACAAATTTGGGTACAAAAATTACGCAACAAAAATTGAGATAAAAGTGGCACTTAAGCGCTAGAAACTACACGTAGGCCAAAAGTAGGTTACACGTATTGAACCTAGATATCTATTACGATTTGTGAATTTTTTTCAAATTTTTCGCATGTTTATTTTACGAGCAATTGAATATTTTAATAAGTGGTACCAGATTTGGGTTTTTGGTACCCTTTTGGTACTTCTACTCAAAGTAGACTTTGCCAACATTGATAGGTAGATGAAGAAGTATTGCCTTAAGATAAAAAACCATGTTGGCAGCTTCTACCCCAAAAATGTTGTACGATTGACTTCTAGAAGGCTTTTGGATATAATTGCCCTCTCTAAGGCGGGTTGCTGTATAGTTTTTGAACAAAATCCGATCGTTGGATATAGATATATAAAAAAAAAAAATGTTCCGATCGTTACGAAATTTTGAAGTGTCAAAAGTACAATTTTCAGCGAAATCGGTCAAGACCTTAAAGACTTATTGGTAATCATAATTCGAAAAATGATGTTAAAAAATGAAGGAGGCAGTGAAGATACAAAGATACACTTTAGAAGGCATGACGTGAATAAGTACAATGCAAAGATGTTGGAATTGTTTATAGTGTACAATGTCAATAACCAGTTAGGCCTACACTGTGTGGTGGGCCTAATGGGAATGTCGTACTCGGGTCATGTTGCACGTACCGGAGCTCGCTCAACAACGCGTCCAACTGAGCGTTTTCCTAGTAATGAAATGTCTTAATTTCTATTTCCAAACACACCCCCCCCGCCTCCCCCAAATAGTGTCATTGCGGTGTCCAGTCAAAACAGTCCTCGAAATTCGGATTCGTACTGAAAAAAGTAAAGTTTATAAATTTCAAGGGACTCTGGTAAAATGTAATTGCCATTCCCAGCGTGTAAAAAAATTGACCTACTTTAACAAATTTTCGAAATTATTCGGGACGTCAATTAATTCTGGACGCTTTTCCGGTACGAACAATTTTTGCCTTGTCCGTCCGGTTCTATGCACTATAGAGTCAGAAAGAGAGTGAGTCCCAAGTCCCAGGTCCCAAGAGTCTAATGACCACCATTTTAAAAGAAAATTATTCAGTATTAGGACCATAACCTCTGGTAAGAACCCTAACGCCATTGGAATCGCCCCAAAAATGACATGGCTTGAAGATATTGATGAAAGTCTTAATTTCCATTTCCAAAACACCACTAAGCCCCCCCCCCCCCCCCCGAACAGTGTAATTGAGACCTCGCGGTTGGGCAACTTTCGGGTACGTCAAAGTCTTAGCCAAAAGAACAGGATCAGACATACTGCACATTTTTCATAAATCCAGGACAAAAGTTTTTCCGTGACACTTTTCCAGTTGGTCAAAATATGCACCTCGTCCGTCCGGTTCCGTAGAGCCCGAGATGAACCTGATCGGACTGTAATTGTGGAAGATATATTAAAAAAGAAAATGTTTATCCCCAAAATGACCAACTACTCTTTTAAGAAATTAAAAAATGTTTTTGGCCACGTTGAAATGAAGGTGATTCGGGGAATGCGGCCCCCTGACGTAATCAGAAGGAGAAATAAAACTATGCATTTTGAAAATCCCCCAAAAAGGGTGACGGAATGCCCGGATCACTGTTTTGATTTTAAAAATTACCTCTTTAAGAAACCACTGCTGCACTTGACATATACAGTTCTATAGAGCCCGAGATGGACGGCCGATCGGCCGAAAATTGCCCGAGCTATAAAAGAATCAATGTTTTTTGAATTTTCCAAAAATGACCAACCATTTAAAAGAAACTTATCTTAATTATATTAAGGCCGTAGACTCTGATGCAGCCCTCTGACGCCATTGGAATCGCCCCAAAAATGAAATGGCTTGAAGATATTAATGAAATGTCTTTTAATTTCTATTTCCAAAATACCCCCCCCCCCCTTTCCCAAAACAGTGTAATTGCGGCGTCCAGTCAACACAGTCCTCGAAATTCGGATTCGTACTGAAAAAAGTTAATAAATTTCACTGAATAATCAAGGTTAAGATATTATAAAACTCGACTTCCCCCCCCTCACTCCTCACCACTTTGTCCTCTCGATTCCCTGTTGTGTTCGTTGAGTTGATCTTTGCCCCCCCACCCCCCCCACCAAAGCCCGCCACTGCCCAACAGTAAAGGAAGTCGCTAGAGTATGAAACATTCATTTCTATTAGAGGAAGTCTATGTTGTCTCGATTGCACTCAGGCTGTCTAAACGCTTCTTTGTCATGATATTATCGATGTGCATGTGCATAAGCTGGAGTTTCTATATGGACATTCATGAATGGAATTAAAAAAACTTTCCCAATCACAGCCCCCAACTCAATGCCTGACAAATTACATCACTTCATAGCTTAAAATAGATTTCTTATAATGTACGTGTTTGACTGTTATCTTGGGAGCGTCTTGCAAGCTTACGAACGCACTATATTAATATGTTGTGATCAGTATAAATTTGCGGCAAAAAATACACTGACGACAATATACAATATTGTAATGTGCGTTTTTTGCGCCCAGGATCTGAAAACGAAGGGTTGAGATGATGTTGGCCGTAATCGCCGAACCTTTGATGTATTTTATAAGACAACAAAGGTAATCGAATCGTTGAAGGCATACGCGTTAAATGACGTTTTTCATTTGCATGCATAAGAAAAATTAGTTTTTTTTATCGCCCTTTGGGTTTTACAAACCACGTTTGAGTGCCGTTTTGGCGCTCAGGACATTCGAAATAGGAGTCGAAGTAATTTTTTTATAAAGTTGATCTTGTTAGAAATTCATGAGAGCAACATGGTAGGGACATAAAAGTCGAAATAGGGCCGTTTTAGGTCATTCAATAAAAGCATGTAGTAAAAGAATGTTTATTTTTCTATGCAAAACCGGACACGCATTGCAATCTTGTCTCCTCCCCTGTCTACCCTTCAAACGTAACCAAATGCGTGATGTTTGGTATGAGAATTTCCGTTTAGATCGGATTCAGTGATTTTTTCCCATTCGTGAATTTTACAAAAAATATTACCGTGCTTTATGTGACCTTGAATGCAAAATTTAACTATCAAAAAGTGTCCCGGACCGAGCTCGAAAGCTTCGCCCTAACCCGGGTTCGAACCCAGGTTCTTAAACCAATTTTATTTCAATTCCTTATACTTGCCCTACATTAACGAGCCTTGGTCGTTCCAAATCGAACGAGGAAAACCCAAATTTTTAACTTTTAAAGTTGCACTGCAAAATGTTAAAAAAATTCCAAATTTGCAATTTTTCCCTCGCAATCGGAATAAAATATCGGGCCAATTTGGGTTTTTTACCCGTTCGCTATTTCATTGGCTTTTGGAATTGTAAAACGTCGGTGCTCTACCGCGCATCTCAAAATTTCAAAAAAATGGAAAATGGAAAATCCAAACAATATCCGAAAAAAAGAAAACGGTACACATTTTGAAATCTGGACCCCCCTCGTTAACTCCGCACGCGCACTTTCCACACGCCGTAAGTGAATTTGAAAATTCAGGATTTTTTAAACATTTTTTATTTAAACAGCAAATTTAACTTTTTTCGAAATTACGCGCATTTCAAAATGTTCATCGTCGCCCCGGCCAAAGTAATGGAACGGTCCTAAAACCCTTGACGTGCCTGTACCCTGAAAGATTTCGAACGCGCTGGTACCGTCGGCGTTCGGGTGCAAAGCTTACTTTGGGCACGGCAACCGTGAGATAAAATAATTATGATTTTTTGATGCCAAAACGGACACGCATGTCAATAAAATTTTAGTCATTCCATAACTAATATACAAATGCTACAAAATGGGTCATGTTTGGTATCACGGTTATCGTCAAGGTCCGATCTAGGTCCTTAAACCATCCGTAAATTTTAGAAAAAATGTGTACCATGCCACTCAAGAGAGGGTCTCACACATGACAGATAAAATATTTTACATTCCCAATGATTTAGAAAATGGTCATGGCCTTCGTAAAATATGTCCATTTTGTACACTTGTCTATAAATTTGTTTACATGATCATTAAAGGGGCTATTTACTCAAAAAAATATTTTTTTACTACATGATCTATAGCACAATACTACACTTAATTGACAGTTTAAAAAATTATATCTTGAAACTGTGATTAAATACGATTTTTTTATTTTTTTATCCAGAAATTTGCGAAAATTGGTGTTTTGGGAAATTTCTTAAATCTGCTTTAACCTGCTTCGTTTTTGGACCACATAGATACTAGAGCATAGTACCAATCTAAAATGCTTTTTTTCATCGTGTCTTGAAACTGTGCCCAATATACCCTCGAACACGCAAAAATATGCATTCCAAAATCACACTCCATCTTGGTAATAAGCATATTTTGACCAGAACTACTTGCTTAAATTAAAAAAAAAAATATAGAGAATTTACAGAAAAGGCTGTAGAGTACGTCAATAATGGATAATATTTTTTGGATCAAAATCTTCCAAGGTCACGGGGCATAAAGATCGTCCCCATGTTATTCCTTATGGGAGATTTTTGCCGATGGGACCGTGCTCAAAAAATGTCATGTTTGACAATTTTTTGGGAGGTTATGGTGGTCCCAATAATTTTTCTGTTAATTGCTAAATTCAATACAAGTTAGCCCGAATGAAATATATTTTTGAGTTTACCGGTTAAATACCCCATAATAATTCATTATTAATACGCTATAAGCTTATAAGCGCGCGATAAGTTTGCTCAATGCTGTAGTTCGATATAAGTAATGCACGTGGTAATTTTGAAAGTTTGAATGTTCGTGAATAAATGTTTTATACAGACTGATATTGTAAATAAAGGTATTATTTCGTAGTTATAAAAAAATATAAAATGTTAAAGTGTCTTGATCGTCTAAATGGCTTGTTAAATGATATTAGTTCCAAAAGATCGGTACTGTCTACCTCGCTCTTAACTTTTCTCTGGAGAGAGACAAGATCGAAAGTTTCACGTCTATCCTCTTACGTTTGCAGATAGTTGGATAATCACAGGTTATTATAATCTATTCTATGATAGGTAGTATTATTTCTATAACATAAACATTTGATTAACCTGTGCTGCAAGCGTTCGACGTTATGTACCTTGGTCAGGCGGTAAAAAAAAAAACAGATTACACTACCACTAGCATAATCAAAAATCGGCCTAACAAGACTCAAGTAAAGCCTACGAATTGTGACGTCAGAGAAATCACATCCGCACGTCCGCTTAATGAACCCTAGCATTTGAAGGCCCTTGGAAGAAATTGTTCCATATGTCAGTTAAATAACAGTTTGGAGCAGACTATCACTACCAGATTACGGGCGCTAGATACTGTTAACAATATATCGGGACTCGGGAATTATATGTTAACGTTACGCCGGGACTCAGGATGCAGGAACTAGTACAGATTTACAGATTACTAGACAGACGATGTGATATTAAACACAATTTACTTACGTACGATCAGAGTTCACAAGTACAGATTACAACAGTTCTACTGACTGACGCCATCCTTGGCGGTAAAAACAAAAACTAGTAGGCCGTGACTTCTTCTTCTTCTTCTTCTTTAGAAGTCACTGGATTGTAGAACTCACAATACCCTATCCAAAATTACAACTCTTTTGGTATTATGAACGATGACATTTTTCCTATTAGTAAACGAGATCACTTGACAGTTCTTTATGTTTAAATCCATTTTCCACGTTGAACACCTTCCATTAAGAGCAAGGAAGCCACGTTGTAGCGTGTGGCAGTCGGCATAACTCTTGATAAAGCTAATAATCTTGGCAGCGTCAGCGTACATCAAACACGACGAGGATTGAGGTCAAGATGGAAGGTCACTGACGAAGAAGTTGAAAAGTAGGGGCCCCAAAATTGACCACTGAGGTACTCCAGAGGTCAACAAATTAGCTTGTCACAATTTTCTTCATTTTCTGTGACCTCGTCCTTATAACAATACACTAATTGACAAACGCATTATATCCCGTCAAACTATTTGCCTTTTCCCTAAAATTGTTGTCAAACCACCAACAAAATAAATGTGTCTTTGAATTGCGGGAAAGAAATGTTACAGTGATATGTTACTCGATATGTTTTAGGAAAATAAACTTTTTTATGATTGATTGAATAAGTTGGGTAGCCTTATTAATCTACGATTTATACGCAACTGATATCCACGCTACTTCCTGTTAGTTTATGACCATCTATAAAAATGCAAAATGACAGATTTTCATCTCCTTGTCTTGTTTTAGAGACATCTCTTATTTTTTATTAACTGACAAATTTAATTATTAAATATTCATTTTAATATTTCACAGTACTCCAATCACAAATGTTGATGGCATCATTTTGCTTTCTTTAAATACTGTATTGACTTTGAGTTAAAATCCTGAAAAGATAAATTCATTTCATTAATCTTATTTAACTCATTTGCAAAAGTATATTGAATTAACTTTTAAGCAATTATTTTTGGGTTCAACACACTCAAATTTGTCGGTGTGTAAATTTACATGCTTGTTTCCCATTTGCACTTCCTAAAATTAATTTGGCAAACTAAAATCATCCATATTTCTTAATGTATTTCAACGCCGCCCATATCTGGCTACAGTGTTGTCTTGTCTCCAGGTCTCGCGCCCTTCAACCTTACCATCAGCCCTGAGCACGTGCGTGTTAACTGGACGCCCAGTCTGTCACCTTCACATGCTCAGCTGACGTGGCCCTTGCCGGTGTCAGTTCAGGTGGTGGGACTGGAATACCAAGGCAGGTCCGCTGCTGGAGTTAAGCAGTGGGCCTAAGTCAAAGGCCTGCCCTGCCCACCTTAACAACAAGCTAACCGGCTACAGCTACAGCGGCCGGGGTCTGGAGGCCGGGGACTGCGGGCTCACGCTGGAGGTAAAGGGCCTTAAGCAATGGATGGTCGCTTGTCGCGTCCGATTGGAGAGCGGATTCTGGAAGTACGCCTGGGCCGACTTGAATGCTGGCAGTGAGTTGAACACAATCTTAACACAGTACAGTATCTGTAACAACACGGGTCGTGAGACACGTTCACCCAACCTCACAACCTAGGACATCACAGTCGAGACAGAGTGTTAGACAGTCAAGTAAAACAAGTGGAATTGATGTTTCTCAAACTGGTTCCATTCATGTAGTGGGTACAGGGTCTTGTGTGGCAGAGCTAGGGCACACCATGTGCAGCATCTCCCAAGTCCAGAGTTAGTGCGGGAGTTGAACTACTATTCGGAAAACATATATTTCACTTGACAGGATCTCAAACTGACAAGTTCTAACATGAAATTGACTATTTCAAAATATGGTAAAAAATTGGTTCTTACCGGCACACCGTTGACCTTATTTTAAACCGTTTATGTTACATACCCCGTCTGAGGGTGTTTTCCGATACGATATTGACTGTCTAAACACGTTCTTGTTAAGCGTTTTGCTCTAGGACAAAAACCCAAAAAATTGCTTGGTAAAAACAGGTTTTTGACGGGCTACACCAAATGAAACGATTAAAAAATATTTTCATTCCATCATCTGTCCCAATGAACAAAGATGATTTAGCAAACAAACAAAAAAAAATCGTTTTTGGCTCCCATTTAGGCTCAAATTATGCTAAAAACCGGTTTTCTACACTGTCAAATCTGGATTTTTGGTCCTGGCACAAACCGGTTGACCCTAGTGTGTTCAGACAGTCGATCCCGATCCAAAAAACACCTCGGACGGGTTGTGGACACAAACAGCTGGAAATATAGTGAAAATGGTTCCAGTTTGAATTTTGGAGAAAGATTTTTTTTACATATAAAAAGGTTTTTCGATTGTCTTTCAGTGTAGTAGATGTTTTCTTGTATCGCCATGCCACACTTACTCTGTACTTGTCAAGATACCCAAACACACAACATGCTGCAGTTGCCTTCCCCCCACCCCCGCTCGGTATTTGTTGTTGTTGTTGTTGATGATGAGTTATAAAGGTTTGCAGGAGTTGAACATGGACAGTCTTGACCCGGTCTAGTCTGAGTGACAAACAACACGGAACGTGTTTCTCCCTCGTTACAGATGGAAGGGGCACTGTCCCTCACAACCTGACAACCAACGAGCAGGTCGTACTCCCGGGCGGAGAGGCGATGGTACATGCTGAAGGTGGGGATTCCGCTAGATTGGTGTAACTTTTTCCTGACGAGCTTGTCTGCTTGGCTCTTCTTCAACCAGGGAGCCGGGTCTGACCACAGCACCGGACGGCACCTCTACCTCGGGCCGGACTAAAGAGCGGCGAGTGTGGCCTCGCACTTACCAATATAAGCGTGGCAGACAATGGACCGGTCAAGGGTTATTTTAAGACTCCCACAAAGATGTCTGACTTCAGATACACAGCACTCATCGTGGCACGTAAGTCAAGGAGTATTATTTATAAGGCTCAACCAAATTTACTTAATCCAATATTGTTATTGTTTATTAAATTTATGTTCAATATTTGTTAGGAAAGTTAATTAATATTAATAATAACGTAATTCCTTGTCTTGAGGCATCATCACCGGGACCAGAAATCTTTTAGAGGTTTATTATTATTATAAATACCTGTTAATTATTCTGTGGGTCAAAGACTAAAAACCCAATTAAAAAAGGTACTGCAAGATAATCAGGCCAAGACAAGTTAGTGTAGATGTTAAGGCCGAGGCCTGAGGTAGAAAAGTGGACTGTAAATTGTAGAAAAATGAATCAAAGCAATGAATTTACCCAGATTGTAGTGTGGGCTTGAGAAAACGTGGCCAATAAATAAGTTTGCGGCGCAGTAAGCTAAAGTTCGGAGTGCCCACCGCAGGAGATAGCAAAAGGGATTAAAGAACTAGAGTTAAGAAGATGAAGATAGGAAGAGTAAATGCCTGCACAAGATGTTGAGCCAGGACAGCACAGACGAGATCAACTCCTGGTCAGGCGTAAGAAGAGAGCGCAGCAACGGAGAACAAAAAGGCTTGTAGCACTGGAGCGTTTTTACACATAATCTTGAAGAAAATAGATGGAGAACCGACTGAATAATCACTGGTTTGCACTGTTGCAATAAACGGAGAACTGTAACTGTGGCAGAGACTGACAGGTAGAACTGCTCTCTGAGTAGGCGAGAGAACAAACTGAGTCCAACGAAGGCGGCAGACAACAGACTGACTGACGCAATGTCAGGGCAAGACAGATAACGAAAACTAGTTAAGTAAGGGAAAGAGGGGAAACACGGGTGAATCAACTTGACAGAATGATGAATAGACATGAAGCGGAAAATATACAAAACTACAACAATACTAATACTATAAAGAACACTGGCGCTTACAGTAGATAAAGCGATTTGTTTACGTCTATTGCACCAACCGAGCCTCGAACGGACAATTGAATCTTGAAAAATTAAATTTTCGAAACAGGTTCAAACTTGCACGAGTTTTACTTTTTTAAAACCGTTCGTGTCACATACCCCGTCCGAAGCGTTTTTGGTATACGGCATGGCTGCCTTAACAAGCTGGTATCAACCGATTTGCGTACAACAAAAACTTATTGTTCATTTTTAGCTCGTTTTTTGACTAATTTACCAACAATGGAGCAAAAAAATAATCTCTACATCATCACATGCTACAAGTATAGATGGATCTGAAGGAAAATTAGAAAAAAACGTTTCGGCTACACTAAAGGCACAAAATACATTTTTCCAAAAGGAATGTAATTCGTTGTTGACATTTACCCCCGCTATGCTTCTATTATGACGGAATCGTTCGCCTAAACACAAAGTTGTAAACTGTTTTGCTATACTCCATGCACTCCAGGACACTCCATGCAAGATCTTAGTGCATTGTGTAGTTAAAGCAGGGAAAAACCGTGCAACTATGACACCGGCGAGCGAATGTTCCGAGAGGCAATCCAACTAGATTCTCCCCTGCACCACAAACAAGTGTGTTGACTTTGCCGTCTCGCTCGTGCGAGCGTAGAAGACGCAACGGAATCCTGGTTGAGAAGTGAAGCTTTAACTTGCGCGCTAGGTTGCCACAGTGCCCCCTCTGAGGTGCAGGAGAGTCGCCCTGTTACATAAATTTTCCTCTCAGTCATGCCATGTGGTATTTCAGGACCCTTACTCTCGAAATTCGTGAAATTCCACTCATGTGAGTGAACTCAACACACATTGCGATGTGTGTCACAAAATGCACCAAATGCTATTCTCGAGATAAAATTGAGAACGAATTCTCCCACTCACAAGGCTCTCACTGGGACCCTGCAACGAGGCTAGCCAATTTGCCCCGCGAACCACTAACCAATAGGATTCAAATAGGGTTTAAAACAGCTGTTTCACCCGGCCAATAGCAACCCTCTCTTGGCTCGTCTAACGGGACATGCAGAGCGGTAGGGTGGTAGCAGTGATGTGATGCACTTGCTTGCTAGGAGTTGAGTTGAGTTGCTTTTTCGGTAGGCTACCCAAACGCATTATGTCTTGAGCTGGCGAAATAACATGAATAAAGTGAAGTTAATATTAAGCTGGTACACCCTGCGTGCAAAAATATTATTAATTAAAATACTGTGTTGTCTACAGCTGTATGGGGTATGTTTTACTATCAAGTACATAACAAAATATTACGCGATGCATTTATGGTTAGTGGCTGTTTACATGCCGACTGTAGGAGCCTAGAGGGTAGGGCCTAGGCTTGCGTAAGGACAACGACTTGTAAAGTAATGCAAATATTAAATTAAAATACTGCATTGGACTCTACGGTTATGGGGTATGTTTTAATATTAAGTACTTAATTAACCCTCTCCCTCATATATTGCTCCTCTGAGGTGAGACATAACTTCACTACGCTTTAGTACGCTATATGAGGAGAGTGTTACCAAATATTATGTGATGCATTTGTGGTTATGTGGCTTGTTAACATCCGACGGTAGGAGCCTAGGGTAGGCTTGCGCGTAGGAAAATAGTTCAAAGTAGTTCAACATTTTATTAGGTCTATGCCATTATTGATGATACATTTCACTTAAAATTATATCTAACCATATTAAAGAAGTGTACGCATGCTATTTTATGATATATATTACGCCCAATTGCTTTGTGAGAGATGTCACAAGTGTTTTGAAACGTGACAGGGACTTGCAGTGAGTGAGTGAATACACTCACAAAAACCTGCGAAAATCGAGAGTCGAGAAGATAGCAAGCCGCCGTCAGTGTGTGAACCTCACATCACACGCCCATTTCACGCCGTGAAAAGCCAGTGAGAAAACTCGAGAATAGGGGTCCTGGTCCCTTCACTTCACCAACTCTGAGCCTGGTCTACACGGAATCAAACGTCACAGCAATTTGTGACATGCCGGAGATTTCCCTGATGCCTCAGTGTTATTGCTTAGTCATGACATGTTTCTTCAGGTCCCCCACTGCACCAAATCTGAGTTTGGTGCGAAATGGAAACAACGTCACAGGCACCTGTGTTGTGCCAGAGAGCCGACCTATTCCCAACATTACCTGGATTCTGGCGACACTGTCATCCGCAAAGACGACAGAGATGACACTTACGCCAACAGACTACGATGAGTGGAGGTGGCCTTGGACGATGGGGGCTATCAGTCAGACAGTCTCGCTACAGTTGAATCCCCAATTTGACCACAAGAATCTGAAGTGCGTGGTGTCGCATGTCGCCCTGAACAAGGCATTGACTGCTAGTGAAAAATTACCCTCTTCAGGGCCCGGATCCACAAAGCGGGGTTAAATTTCGGGGGTAAACCATCTAACCTCCGTTTTTAACCTCCACTCTAACCCCCAAATTTAACCTCCTTTTTTAACCCCCGTTTCCGTATCCACAAACGCATTTTTACTGTGGAGGTTAGCCAGAGGTAAAAACTAAGCTCAAACGATGACGCAATTGATGACGTCATGAATTTCAGCCAATAAGATTGTCGCTTTCAACACAACCAATAGAAAAGAGTTTTATTAAAGATTGTTTTGGTACGAAATTTAAATTATCATAATATTGCAAATCTTTGTGTTTTGTTACCGGTAGTGTAAATGTTAAGTAAAATAGTGTAATAAATTGTTTTATTACTCAATAATTATTTATTTCTTACATTATTATTTATTAATATATTATTTAATTTAGTTATTCATTAAAATTAGTGTAAATGTTTATGTATCAGCATCAGAATATTGCATTTCTAGTTACCACCATGAAATTTGACATGGTATAAGAAAATAATATAATTATTAAAAATCCGCGAAGAGGCAAGCTATAAGTCAAAATAAACAACCCCTAAACCACCCCTTAAAATTGGAATGGGTATTAGCTTGTACCAAATACATTATGACATTTCAAATTACTTATTTAAATTAATATGTCAATGTATTTTAATCACATTAAACTACTCTTCTTTCCACAAACCACGTTTTTCTCCACCCCAACCCCTAATAGCATATGTTATTGTTCTCTAGATAACTGAAATTTTCCAGCACTAACTATGTGGGAAAGTTTCTTAGTAAAGTGAGTTATTAGCATAAATTTTTGGGTTTTGAAGTTTACTTTAAAAAAATAATATAAAAAATTTAAAATAATCAACGGGGAGGCAAGCGTATTACACCCCTGTTTTCCTACAACCCTTAAGGGTTAGAAGGGAGAATTGGTTCGTATTTAATTTTTTTAAATATTTTTTAGTTCCCAAAAAAAAATTTTTGTTTTTTAACGTGTTTTGACCCAAATCAAAAAAGTATCTCCAAAACCCCCTATTTTTTCACCCTCCCCCCCTAAAAATTTAAAAAATATTAGTGACTAGAAACTGGATAGTAATTTTCCCATTTGCCACCCAAAATTTTGGGCAGGGAGTTACATAATAATTGATAAAAATAATATTTCTATATTTTTTGGGTTTAGTCGGAAACACTCCCGCAGTGGAATTTTTAATATTTTTAAAAAGTTACTTTCAGAAATTAAAAAAATCCATCTCGATGGGGGTTTTTCGAACCAGAGTTTTTGGGTAATGGGGGGGCCCACGAGGGAGGGAAATTTTTAAAACTTCTAAAATTGTATTAACATAAAAAATAATTTTGGGGGGAAAGCGATTTTTTCCCACTATTTTCCCCCTGCCCCCAAGGGTTAGCTGTATTTTACGCTTTTTGGGAATATTTTTACTCCCAATAAAAAGGTGTCAACTTATTTTGAATGATTCAACTAACAAAATATCCATTTCTATAACAAAATAATTCCCAATACACAATTCACACACAAAAAACCCAATAATTAGAGGCCTGTTTTTTTTGTGGGGTTCAATCCTAAAAAAAGTTTTTTCTGCATATTTACATTTTACATAAACAGAATAATGAAAATTTTTTTTCATTTTTACCATTTTTTTGGTTAATATTTTAAAATGTATATATTACACACCATCCAGTATTAAAACCTAGCAAAGGTTTGCATCCATTTTTAAAAATTTAAAAATAAAATTCCCCCCCCCCAAAAATTTTTTTTTTTTAATAATAGACCCAGTTGTTAATGATGTAAATTGAAAGCAAAAAACTGGAAAAGAAAACCCCTCCCCCAAAAACTTTAGAACTGTGAAGCCAACCACGGCCACCTTTGGGTAATCATAAATTTCCGGGGTATCCCGGGGGGGAAAATGTGGGAAAAATTGGTAGTTTGGGTTAAAAATTACAAGATAAGTATAAGGGTAAAACAAAAATTTAAATTTTCCCAAATTTTTTATTATTTCATACATAGTATATAAATCTCCCCAAAGAAGAACCCAAAAGGGAAAAAATTTTTGGCAGGCCTACTCTTTTCCCTTTAAAAAATTTATTAAATTTTTTTAACTCCCCTACAGAGTAGAAAATTCATAGGTTCAGATGCCAGATACCCCGAAAGAAAACAAACTATGAAAGGTACGGGAAACCCAATAATATTTTTCAGTTGCCGGAGGGCCCAAAGGGTAGGCGTTTGGGGGTCATATGAAAAAAGAAGACTTAAAATTTTCTGGGGAAAAAATCAAAAAATCAAATATTTAAACCAATAAATTAAAAATATCATTTTATTTTTCAACTTCAAATGATTTCTGGGCAAGGAAAAATTTTAGACATGCCCAGGTTTGCAAGTTTTAAAAAATTTTCAAGCCTTTAAACCTGAATAAAAGGGTCCTTTTAAAAACATGCTTATGTTTAAAAGCGGGGTTTGCCTACAAAAAAAAATACAAAATTCCCAGCATTTTTTTAAGGGGTTTAAACCATGTAAAATATTTTTTTTCAGACTGAAAAATTTTGGTTTTCAGAGAATTTTTTTTTTCTCCAGATTTTATGATTTGGCCACTATGGCACATGAAAAAGGGGGGGGTTCCAGGGACTGTCCTAAAAACTTTTTTAGTTTTTTGGGTTTTTGGGCCAAAAATAATTTTTGAAAAGGGAAATTTTCCTATATTTAATTTATTTCAAAAATATTGCCCCAAAAAACCCCTGCTTGTAATGTTTCCCAAACCAAGATGTATCTTTAGTTACCCCCAACCAAAAAACTGTTTTGAGAGTTGCCCTCAGACCCAATAGAATGGGTTTAGGAAATTTAAATTAAACTTCACATTTCCCAATCCCTCGAGTAGCTAGACGCAGGGTAATGACGACGGCGTCCATTCCAGGTAAATTGAGGTGCTGGTGGGCTTTAGGGAAAGGGGAGGGGGACAGCCGCACAGGAAACCGGTAGTTGGATTTCGTTTCAACACCCCCCGGGGAAAAAGATACAAATTATGCAATTTTTTCTCTCAGCAAACAAGGGTACAAACCCAAAACCCCAAAATGTATTTCCCCCCAATAGTAGGCCTAAAACCTAGTTTTTGATACAAAAATATATAGTACCTCCCCGGTACTGAAAACCTTTTGTGCACATTGAATGTAAAGAAAATGGGGTTGATCTAAATTTTTCTAAAAACCTGTGAGGTATGTAAAATTTGGGCCCAAAAAATTTTTTAATTTTTGAACAGCAATATTTTAGTAGGCCTACATAATTTTTAAGGGTTAATTTTTTATTTTTTTAGCAAATAGGGTTTACCCAATTTTTAATATTTATGCTTTTTGAAACTGAAAAAAACCAACAAAAGTAGTTAGGTAGGGGAGAGGCCTAGACCAATTTAAGAAATTTCCCAAAATTTTTCTTTGCACAAAATTAGAAGTTTAAAACATAACAAACATGTAGGGCCTAATATCACAGTTTGGGCAAACTATGTAGCCTATGCCCATAACATTTTACCTACTCAGTTCCCAAAAACTTTTTTTCAGCTGAGAGGCCCCTGAGAATTTCAGCAAGGGGGCATTATTTATGAGGCTACTATTGTAGGTAACCCCCAAAATTTTATTTTAAATGTTATTATTTAGACCTTCTTTATTAGCCTACATGATTTAACTTTAAGGAAAAGATACTAATTAATCATTAAGATAATAAAAACCCCCATTCATAGTTTGATTAAAAACCCACCGGTACTACAATATGTTAACACGACCCGGATGCCAAAGAAACTTTCCAATGATCTTTAAAAAAATAGGCATCGTGTGCGCCGTAATGGGGCCCAAAGTCTTTTTTCAGGAATCTTTTTTTCCACTGATCCCCAAACTTTTTTAATAACTTAGGCCTAAAATCAAAAAGCCTAGCTCCTACACCTATCAACAAAAAGGGCCAAACGAGCCATAAACCTACAAATATAACCCAGGGGGTATCTTAGTCGGCCTTCTGGTAGGGCGTTTTGGGCCTACCGTTTGGGCCACTTTCTTAGGCGCCCGAAAATAAGGAGGGGAAACCCCTTTTTGATCCCGGGCCCGCGAAATGTCCCTTGGGGGGATGAGAAAATCATTGGGGGGACAGGGCCCCGACGCGCCAAACTGCGGGCCCAAATGGGGGCAAGATCCGTCCGGGTTCCCAAATACAATAAATGAAACCCCAAAAATTTAAATTTAACCCCGATAATAAAATTTGTTTAGAAGACCCAGTGGGGGCCTATGTAGGCTAAGGTCTAGAGCAATTTTCTATACTAGACCGGCTGACCTTAAAAAGCCCTTTAAAAAATCTGGGTAGGGCTTTACCTTATATTTTGAGGTTTTTAAAACCCCCCTAGGGCTTTGGTCCTAGGCTAGCCCATTTCTTGTTTGGTTGGGGTTTTTTTTGCATGCTTTGTAAAGGGGGGTAGGGGGGAGGTTGCCCTGAAGCGGGGTTGGGGTTTTAAAGAAATTTAACACCCAAATAGGGGCCCTTTCATATTGTATAGCCCTTACATATACGCGCCCTTTGGGGCCCCCCCCCCCCCCCAACCCCCATAAATGCTTTCAAAGGGCCCCCAAAACCAAAAAAGTTCTGGCTAGGGCCCAGCCCCACACAAGGCCCCAGGCCCAGCCCTAGACTGAACAAGACCCCCCTTTGCCAGCCCTAGCTGGCACAAGGGGCCCCATCTAGGCTAAGTTTTAGCCCTAGCTTTACACCCAAAGGGGATGTAGGTGGTAGTACGGGAACACATGGCTATGCCCGACCCTTTGAAATTTGCTTAGGGTCAGGCCTAGCAAAACGTTTTAAAAACCCGTTTTTGGTTTTTTCCCATGGGGGCCCAGGGGCCCAGGGTAGCCCTAGCCCTAGCGCACAGGGCTAGTAGCCTACATAGTTTGACCAGATTGTAGGGGCTAGGCCTATGCGAACTAGGGCCTAGGGCCTAGCCTAGGGCCAAGCACTAGGCATTAGATTATTCAATCTCACACTTACCTTATTCAATTCTGATGATTGGGCTAGCACCCAGCATCTCCCACTGGATATAGGCCTAGGGCTAGGCTACCCTAACCCTACTTCGACGTAAGACAATCTCTTGGCCTTTGTGTATCCAATCCCTTTGGGGGTCTTGGCAAAACCTCTTCACAATTCGGCTGCAGAGTGCAGATAGACCTCGTCTAATGCCTCGAATAAACCGTAAAACATTTTGATAGACTGACAGCGAAAATATACTAGTATTTTGAAGTGAAAGCCTCGGCCTACTGGCCAAGACATTTTGAGCGACGTCTTGTTTACAAAACAAACGTCCGTGTACCGAACCTAACCTAAAACAGCGCGGGAAGTTAAAAGTATTTCAAATGTTGCAATGGATGTTACACACTTAAAATAATTTTGTGTTTATTTATTTGAGTCTGAGATTTCAACAATATTCATGTTTAATTAACTATTTATCATCAAATATCTGAAGTGGGAAAGGTCGGCCATTTTGAATTATTCGATTTCGGGGGTTAGATGCTAACCACCAAAATATAGCAGAGGTTAAAATTAGAGGTAAACTAACCCCCAAAACTGCCTAACCTCCTTTTGTGGATACCGAAATGGGGGTTAGCTCGGCTAACCTCCAAATTTAACCTCGATTTTTTTTAACCCCGCTTTGTGGATCCGGGCCTGCAGTGCGATTCTGTAAAATAGTCGTTATGATAGCGATAGCGATCACGGTTGATATGAAATATCAATCGTTATAAATTATCGTTATCGACCTGATTCTGTAAAATAGTCGCTACGGCCGCCATTTATCGTATCTTGATAGCATAGCATAGCGACTCCTTTTTCATTCTCGTTATCATAGCGATCGCTATCATTTTACAGAATCAGTCGACACGCAAAATTGTCGCTAAAGTGCCGGATAACGATCGTTATCTTCCATAACGATTTTACAGAATCAGACTGCTGGTGAGCTATGCACAGTGTTCACCAAAATGAAATGTTTTAGTCAGAGAAAAACATATTCACGATTTGAAACCTTGACTTGTATTTGTGAGGTCAGGGCTATCAAATTGATAAAATTTCCGAAATATGTGTGGATTTTTATTAAAACAATTTTGGTGCTAAAGCGTATATTATTACTTGAGCGGCTATAATGCATGATCGCCCATGCTTGTTTATCTATTTTTTTATTTCCAGCATAAGAACAAAAAAAACAACATGTCTGCATGGCAGACGGGTATAAAAATTGTCGACAGTGTAAATTTATAATAAACTAGGCGGCTTCGCGAACGCTTTTTTTTAGACGGATTGATTAATGAGCTTTTTTGTAAGTTTTTAGTTTGCCTGGGATCGCTTTACTTTGCAAGTGCTTTATGAACGCATTGTAGGTGATTGTTGTCATGTTTCTATTGTTACTTGTTGATTCCTCAAAAAACTCATTTAAAAACCTTTATTCTATGGATTCGGGCTTATTTCTCAACTTATTTTTTTCAAAAGTAGGTAGGGCCTACTGCATCACCAAATTACCTTGATGTCAATGTAAAATATGAACGTTGTAGTCCCACCCGTTTGGTCAGAATCGGCCCAAATGTCACGAAAATATCGCACTATAAATAGAAAAAATTGTTTAAGTACGACTTCATGAGAAATATTCTTTGATTGTACTAAAAATCTGGCAAGTATAAGTTCAGAGATTTGAAGGTCCCCTCCAATTTTCATTAAGATCGCAAATGCCGTTTGCCCGGTGGAGAGCAAACAAACAGACAAAAAAAAACAAAAAAAAAAAACCAAAAAAAAACCGAAACAGCATTGGAGCTAAATTTGTTGATGGGTAAGTGAAATTGAAGTCTTCGCTTTGCTCATCCATTTATTTTAAAAACCCATTCAAAACTATACAATCAAACATCCTTCAATACTCTAAAAAAGCATCCATCCTTTGCCTCGTCCTAGTATTTTTAAAGGGAAATTTAACCGCTAAACTCAAAAAATATATTTCATTCAGGCAAACTAGTGATGAATTTAGCATTTACAGAAAAAATATTGGGGCTACCATGACCTCCCAAAAAATTGTCAAAACATGACATTTTCGAGCTAGGTCCCATCGGCCAAAATCTTCCATAAGAAATAACAGGGGGACGATCTTTATGCCCCGTGACCGTGGAGGATTTGATCCAAAAAAATATTAGCCATTATTGACATACTCGACAGCCTTTTTGTAAGATGGGGTGTGATTTTGGAATGCATATTTTTGCGTGTTTGAGGGTTATATTGGGCACAGTTTCAAGACACTATGTTATAAAGGGGCATTTGGATTGGTTACTATGCTCTAGTACCCTATGTGGACCAAAAAAGAAGCAGGTTAAAGCCGATTTAAGAAATTTTCCAAACACCAATTTTCCCCAAATTTCTGGATCAAAAAATTTAAAAAATTCGTGTTAAATCACAGTTACAAGATATAATTTTTAAACGGTCATTTAAGTGTAAAATTGTGCTATAGATCACGTGGTAAAAAAAAATTTTTGGGGTTTATAGCCCCTTTAAACCAGCAACTAGGGTTGCTTTTCGAGTAGGAACCCTCGAAGCGCAACACATTCACTGACCGACCGACCGACGTTCTTAGGCTGGATATATTCCCAGAACTTATCCTGGTCATATGGCCATACCGAGATGAATTCTCATTGGCCTTTATCATAAATTTTTATTACGCTTGGCTTTTTTTAACATAATTTTTCCCTTATGGGCAACTACAGCATAATCCTTGGGGTTATAGCCTATTGTATTTTATTGTGTGGAATGTAAGTAGTTATGGGGATAAGGGCATTGCCCTTTCATGATATTTACTTAGGGAAAATAGAGCTACAGAGACTGGGTCTCTGGGGTTAGGCATGAAATATTTTTTATAAGAGTAAAATCAAAAGATGAAGGAAATATGTCGAGGAAACATAGGGGGTTAAACCTTGTGTCAAATATTTTTTTTGATATAAAATGAAGTAATATAATAATATATAAAAGAGAAAGTATTGGGTTAAGTGGATTCTGCCACTTTTTGTCCAATGCCGCTGTAAGCAGCGAGTAAAAAATTGGGATATGATAGTCTAAAAGCATATTTATAGCTTGTGAGGTAACTAGCACATGATGGGGGAGATATAGTGGGTCCCATGAGCCCAATATATATAACAATCTGCAAATCGCGAAGAAAGCAGAAATTGTGAATTTACTAATATGCCCCAAGGAATCCAAAAATCGAGGGCCCCAAGTTGAGTTCCTGTAACTTTTTTTTTAAATTGAAATAATAAAATTAATCGATTAATTAACCAACAAAAAAAATTTTTAAAGGAGACAACACAGTCGACATTGGTATCAAATGAAAGCTTATTTTAGGGAAAGAATAAATAAATGAAAAAATATTAAAAAAATTAATTAATTAATCATCTAATTAATTAAAATTTTAGTAATATTTTAACCACTTTCGTTTTATGTATAATTATGTACACCTAAAATTTCTCCCGATTGTCATAAAATTTCACCCCTTTACTAACATAATGCCAATAAATCCAAAATTTGATGGCCTTAAACAAAATTCTTTCAACTTCCAGATTAATGGATTAATGAAATTAAAATTAGATTAATACCAGTTAAATGTTTGACATTCACAAACCACAGTCAACGATGTATCAAATAATAACAAAACAAGCAAAATAAAAGAAAAAAGTGATGGCCCCAAGGGTCGGGTTTTTATCACTTTCCATTAAGTAAATTAAATTTCAATTAACGGCAATTAATCACAAAAATTACAAAATTAATGTACGAAATAAACACAGCATAGTCGACTTGGATATCAAATGAAAGCTTATTTCACGATAAATAATATGTAAAAAAAATATTTTTCATTTATTAATTAATCATCAATTAATTACATTTTAGAAAAAATTATACCACTTTTGACTTTTGAAATAGTTATTATTCCAAAAACTTTACCGATTGTCATAAAATTTCACCACTTAATAACATAATGCAATTAATCCAAAATTTTGAGGGCCCTTTTAAACGAAAATTTCCCTGCAACTCCCAGATTAATGGATTAATAAAGTTGAGAAGAGCTAGTTTCCCCTTAAAATTGTCTTAACATTCAATTATCCCGCTACGATTGACAATTGTCGTTTTAAAAACAATATGATCACAATAAACCTAAATAATGATGGGTCCAAACTGAATTCCACTTAATTATTATTATTGAATTAATGGAATTAATTATATTTATTTCAATCAAATGTGTAAATGATCACAACATAGTCGATTTGGGTACCAAATGAAAGCTTTTTTTTATGAATAATTAAATATGAAAAATATATTTAGTTAATTAATTAATCATCTAATTAATTAATTAATCATCTAATAATTACAATCTAGTAAAATTTTACCATTTTGGGTTTATGTATAGGTATCAAAAACTCTACCGATTGTCATAAAATCTTACCAGTTACTAACACGATGTCAATAAAAAAAAAAAAAAAATTATAGACCAAACGAAATTCTTGTAACTTATATTTTATTAAATAAAAGAAATTAAGAATTAGCTAGTTCACGTGCCACAGTCAACTGGTGTATTAAAAAATAGCCAATTGGATGGTAATTAAGAACATGTGACAGAATTTTATTAAGGCATATGTTTATTAATATGCTATCATTTAATTACACTTTCTTAATCACCATAATTGGCTATTATTTAGTACCCCAGTTGACTGTGGCACGTGAACTAGCTAATTCTTAATTTCATTTATTTAATAAAATGTACGTTACAAGAATTTCGTTTGGTGCTAAAATTTATTTATTTATTGACATCGTGTAAGTAAGTGGTAAGATTTTATGACAATCGGTACAGTTTTGATACCTATACATAACCAAAGTGGTAAATTTTACTAGATTGTAATTAATTAGATGTTTAATTAATTAAACTAGATAAATTTTTAAACATTTTAATTATTCATAAAAAAAAGCTTTCATTTGGTACCCAAGTCGACTATGTTGTGATCATTTACACATTTGATTGAAATAAATATAATTAATTCCATTAATTCAATTAATAATAATTAAGTGGAAATTTAGTTTGGACCCCACCCTTATTTAGGTTTATTGTGATCATATTGTTTTTTAATACGACAATTGTCAATCGTAGAGCATAATTGAATGTTAAGACAATTTTAGGGAATCTAGTCATTCTCAACTTCATTAATCCATTAATCTGGGAGTTGCAGGAATTTCGTTTTGGGCCATCAAAATTTGGATTAATTGGCATTATGTTATTAAAGTGGTGAAATTTTATGACAATCGTAATGTTTTTGGAATAATAACTATACAAAAGTCAAAGTGGTATAATTTTACTAAAAAGTAATTAATTGGCATGATTAATTAATAAATGAAAATATTTTTTCACATATTATTTACTCGTGAAATAAGCTTTCATTTGATACCCAAGTCGGGCTATGCTGTGTTTATTTTGTAACATTAATTTTGTAATTTTTGTGATTAATTGCCGTTAATTGAATCAATTGAATTAATGGGAAAGTGAAAGAACCCGACCTTGAGGCTATCACTGTTTTCTTTATTAGCTTGTTTCGTTATTATTTGATACATCAGTTGACTGTGGTTTGTGAAAAGTCAAACATTTAACTGGTATTAATCTAATTATTAATTTCATTAATCCATTAATCTGGGAAAGGGGAAAGATTTTGTTTAAGGCCATCAAAATTTGGATTTATTGGCTTATGTTAGTAAAGGGGTGAAATTGTACGACAATCGGTAGAATTTTAGGTGTAAATAATTATACATAAATCGAAAGTGGTAAAATATTACTAAAATTCCAAATTAATTAGATGATTAATTAATTAATTTTTAAATATTTTTTCATTTATTTATTCTCCGTAAAATAAGCTTTCATTTGATACCAAGTCGACTGTGTTTCTTTTTAAAAAATTTTTTTGTGGTTAATTAATCTTTAAATTTTATTAATTAAAATAAGAAAGTTACGGGAAAACTCACTTAAGGCCCATCGATTTTTGGTTTCCCTTTGGTATATTAGTAATTCACAAATTTTATGCTTTCTTCATATTTGCACATTGTTAGCTTATAGACCACAAATAAGGGAACTACCCTTGCCTCAAATTCACGTTTTTCATTTTTTATTTTTATAAACACGTTAAAATAAACTTCAAAATTGAAAATTAAAAAAAAAATCACCCGGGGGTTGTTGAGTTTCAATGTGTGATCTTTTTTTAATTTGCCCACTATAATCATTTTCGACATTTTGTGACCTTTGAGAGACAATGAGATTTTTCAAGGGATTTGTCCTCTAAGAAGGTTTTAAAAAATTAAGCCCCCATGCCCCTGGGAAAAGTGTGGGCATCCCCCGCCGGGGCCCCCAAAACCCAAATATGGGGGCCGACCACATCTGACCTATCTTTGCAATTTTTTGCCTAGAGAAATGCGTAGTATTGGGGTTTTTTATGGTTTTGAGGGTCGGGGAAATTTCGTTTCTAGTGGGTTTGGCGATTAGACCCATTTTTTAAAGTTTTAAATCCAAGATGGCCGTCGATTTGCAGCTTGGAATACCATTTCTCAAAAATGTAAGAGAACTTTCATATAAGATCAATAAAACCCCGGGTTACAAAATTTTTGAAAAAATTGACAGAAGAGCTCTCAATAGTGCTCAAAAATCTAATAAGGGCCCCAAAAACTTAAATAAAAAATACAAAATATGTGCTCCTTTATAGACAATTTAGCGATTTTCAAAAGTGCTGTGATAAGATGGCTATGGACATGATTGAAGACAAGACGATTTCTCAAGGTTTGCCTCTAAAAAGGGTTTTTAAAAAAAATTTTACCCCCCTTTCCCCTCGCAAAAGTGGGGGCATACCCCCCCGGGGCCCAAAAATCCAATATGGCGGCCGTTTACCCATCTGACATATTTTTGCAATGGTTTAGCCTGGGTATCGCGTAGATGTGGTTTTTAGGTTTGGGGTCGGGGAAAATTCGTTTTTTTAATCGGTTTTGGGGGTTAGACCCCTTTTTTTTAAAGCTTTGAACCCAAGATGGCCGTCGATTTGCAGCTTGGAATACCCAGTTTCTCGAAATCGTAGTGAACTTTCATATAAACCGAAGAAAGCCCGTTCACATAATTTTAATTTTTACGGGAGAGCTCTCAGATATGCTCAAAAATCCAAAAATTGGTCAAACTTAAATAAAAATACGAAAAAATGTGCTCCTTTTATAGACAATTTAGCGTTTTTTCAAAGGCTGTGAAAGAGTGGCTATGGCACATAATTTGAGAGACAGACATTTCTCAAGGGGTTTTGCCCTTAAAAGGGTTTTTTAAAAAAAATTTAGCCCCCCTGCCCTCGCGAAAGTGTGGGGCTCCCCCGCCGGGGCCCCAAACCAATATGGGGCCCGTTTACCACATCGACATTCTTTGAAAATGGTTTACCCTAGATATCGCGTAGTAGGGGTTTTTATGTTTGGGGGTCGAGGAATTCGTTTCTGAGTGGGTTTTTGGCGTTAGACCCTTTTTTTTAAAGTTTAAATCCAAGATGGCCGCATTTGCATTGGAAATACCAGTTTCTCAAAATCGTATAGAACTTCATTAAGACTCGAATGAAAGCCCTGTTCAAAAATTTTTGAATAATTTGCAGAAGAGCTCTCAAAGAAAAATGCTCATAAATCAAAATTGGCCCCAAAACTTTTCAATTAATCGAAAAAAGTGGCTCCTTTTTTATAGCTTTTGCGATTTAAAAAGGCCTTGATAAGAGTTTTATCCACAGATTAAAGAGACAATGGGCAAAACCCCAAAAACGGATTTGTCCTCTAAAAGCTTTTAAAGCTCTTATCCAAAAGAGATTCAATTTTCCTTGAGCGGGGGAAAGCCCCCCACTAGAGGACGAAGTCAAGCAATTAAAAACTTTTGTTTAAAAAAATCATTAAAGCGCGATGTACCTGGGGGGGGGTTGGTGGACCGGAAAAAGGCTTGTTGGGGTTGGTTCCCTTGAAAGGCAATTCAGGTATTGCCCACCCATTACGGGGGGGCTGTGTACCGTCCCCCTTTGGGGTCGGCGGGAAAATTCTAAATGGGAAGTGCCGCCCAGTGCGCCACACCCTACCCCCCTTCCCCAGCGCTAAAAACTCTGGTTGCCCCCATGAAGGGTTTAAGAAGTGGCAGCGATATGAGAGAGTGAGGTGGAGAGTCCAGATTCAGACGAACAAAGGGTAAATGTATGATGACTAATATTTTAGTCAAATTAAGAATGTTATGTGAAAGTTGTGCTTCAAACAGAATCAAGCTCTATGTCAATTATTCAAAATTATTTGAACAGGGCTTTCTTTCCCGAGTCTCATATAAAGTTCTACTCGATTTCGAAAAAACGGGCTATTCCAAACTGAAACGACGGCCATCTTGGATTCAATTTTTAAAAAATGGGTCTATCGGCCAACCGCTTCAGAACAAAATTCCCCTCGACCCCTAAAAACCTAAAAACCACATACTACGCGTATCTGGGCCTAAACCATTGCAAGATGTGTAAAGGGGGTAAGGGCCGCCATATTGGTTTTTGGGGCCCGGGCGGGTTCCCACACTTTCGCGAGGGGCATGGGGCTAAATTTTTTATAAACCTTTTTAGAGGAAAATCCGTTGAAAAACGAAAATTGTCTCTAAATTCATGTCCATCCCACTTTTTACACGATTTTAAAAAATCGCAATTTTGTCTTAAAGGAGCACATTTTTTTCGTATTATTATTGAAGTTTTGCCCAAATTTTTAGTTTTATGACACTACTGAGGCTCTTCTGTAATTATTAAAAATTATGTGAACAGGCTTTCATTCGAGTCTTATATAAATTTCCCTACAATTTTCGAAAACTGGCTATTCCAAGCTGCAAATCGACGGCCATCTTGGATTAAAAGCTTTAAAACTGGGTCTAATCGCCAAACCGACTTCAGAAACGAATTCTCGACCCTCAAAACCAAAAAAACCACATACTACGCGATACTCTAGGCTAAACCATTCCCAAAAAAGTGTCAGATGTGGTAAGGGGCCCCCATTTTTGGATTTTGGCCCTGGCGGGGTATGCCCACATTTTCGCGAGGGGCATGGGGCAAAATTTTTTATAAAACCTTCTTAGAGGAAAATCCGTTGAAAAAATCGTCATTTCCCCTAATTCATGGCCATAGCCACTCTTTCACAGCACTTTAGAAATCGCTAAATTTGTCTATAAAAGGACCATATTTCGTTTTATTATTGAAGTTTTTGCCCAAATTTATTAGATTTATGAGCCTATCTGAGAGCTCTTCTGTCAATTTTCAAATTAGTAAAGGGGCTTTCATTCGATCTTATATAAAAAGTTCTATACGTTTGGGAAAACTGGCTATTAAAGCTGAAAATCGACCCCCATTTTGGGGATTCAAAGCTTTAAAAAGGGGTCTAATCCCCAAAAACCCTTCAAAACGAATTCCTCACCCTCAAAACCAAAAAAACCCATACACGCGATACCTAGGCTAAACCATTGCAAAGATAGTGTCGAGGTTTTTAAACGGCCGCCATATTGGATTTTGGCCCGGGCGGGGTATCCCCCAACTTTCGCGGGGCATGGGGGCTAAATTTTTTATAAAACCTTTTTAGAGGAAAATCCTTTGGAAAAATCGTCATTGTCTTTTCAACGGTCCAAAAGGTCGAAAATCCCTTACTAAACCCCCCCCAGGGGGTACATATGTGTTCTGGTTACAATTTCAGGGCAAGTTCCAACATTAAAACTAATAACCATCTCCCTTCTTCCAAAATGTTTTAAATTTGCACACTGTCTTTTATGTAAACTCATCTACAAAATAAGACACCATAAACAATTTTACACAAACACATAATTGCTTACAAAAAAAAAAAATAGCCTATTGGAAAAGTTTCAGATTAATAATGTTTTTTTAGAACAATTTAAAGTAGCCTATAACCGTTATTATCATGTTCAAAATTGACAAAAAATGATGGAAATAGGATTAAAGATTTATCTTTCTCTACAATATCGTCATCCAACGAGGGGTTTTGGATTCAAAACGTCCTGTTTTGATCTGACTTTCCCTGTGTTAGATTGTTTTAGATTTAGCAAAAGATGGTGTTGGGGAGCTAAGAAAAGTTTTTCCCAAAATTTTTAAAGGCTTTTCTACGGTTTAAACCCCCAATCCAATTGGTCAGGTTCCGTCACCCTTTTCTACACTTCCGACTGATTAAGAAAATGCTACGATTTTTTTGCGATAGACCTGACCTTCGGGGTTTACTATCTCATAAATCGTGGGAATTCACTCTCCCAATACCTTGGGCCCACCCATTCATTCCCCTTCCTCTTGGATCAATCTCCAGTTTTTTTAATTTTTTTAATGTCTAGCCGTCTATCATAATAAATTTTGAAGTACATTTTTCATTGCTACTTTCCTTTACATTATCGATTAAAAATTGGGGTTTTTAACAAAACTGTCTTGACGGGGACCTTGTTTTTTTAAACTACGACCCTTAGCCGTTGTGCTGGGAGCCCAAGGTCCACTGCCGTGTTTCTGATGTAAGCAAACCTAAAGGGATCATTTCCTAAAAAAAGTTTTTTAAGTATTCTCTTACTTTTGTACAGCACGTTCAGAACAACCGTTTGATGAAACGAGGGAAAGGGGTTCATTTTGAAATCCCCCTCCCAAGCAAAATTTCCTGAATTCTAACTAAATACTTGGGCCATTGTCGTAACAAATCAAGGAATTCCCTGGCGCAAAAAATCGCTTTCAAGTTTTCAATTTTGTAGAGTTTTTGTATCAGGAGTTGAGCTTTTTTATGTATTTTTAATGGTAATCGCAACTAAACATATTTTTTTTTTTTGAAATTCAAAAAAATCCGATCCAACCTTTTTGCCATGGATGGCTGGCACCCCATGGGTAACAAAGGTTGCTTTACATTATTGTTACGATATTTTTTTACTTAGAACATTTTTGAAAGGTTTTCAATATCCTTTTACATATTTTGGCCCGAAAATGCATCCCCGCACGTTTTTTACATCTTTCTATCCCGAAAAAGCCCCTCTTATGCTTTAAGATTTCTTTTCTCTAGTACTTGGTACTATATGAGATCTTTTTTAAAAAATAATCCCTTTCTTCAACAATCATTTCCTATAGTTCCAGTATGGCTTAAGACATCTTCTACTTTATGATTTGTAGGCCCTCCCTAAAATACAATTTTAAGTTTAGATAAAAACACGTGTTTGTTTTCCCTTTTTAATTTTTGCAATTTTTCTGGTGATACCCAGACATTCTTTAAAACATAGCATTCACTTGATACTGAACCTCTTGTTCAAACTTTCATCTACATCTGTATCATTAAGAAAGCTCGAGACAATGCATCATACATGCATTTCTTTGCCCGGTTTTTAACTACAATAAATCATACTTTGAAATTTGCAAAATCTTTACAGACGCTGGGAACTTCAAAAAAGGTTTTTTAAACAAAATTTTCCCAAAGGTTATGGCAGTTTCTACTTCACTCTCTTTTCCGTAGAATACTGTGAACCTTTCACAAAAGAATACAATAGCATTAAGCTCCTTCTCAATATTTGCCCAACGGCGTTGTGTATCTGTCAATGCTTTTGATGCAAATGCTATCGGTCCATTGTTCTGCATAAGTACAGCCCCTACCCCATTCTGAGAAGAGTCTACTGATAAGGTAAGTGGTTGATTTGCATCAAAATACCTAAGTACAGGAGCCTGTACAACCATATCTTTAACTTTCTGATAGATTGCTTCATATGTTGCCTTCCAAGTCCAATCTACATCTTTTCTAGTCAACTGACGCAGAGGTGCTATTGTGTTTGAATATCCATCCACAAACTTAGCTAGGTAATTAACCATACCAATAAATCTCTCTAAATCCTGCTTACATGTAGGACTGGGCATCTCCCTAACAGCCTTGACTTTATTTTCATCGATTTTTAAACCTTCACTAGTCATTTCATGACCTACGTAAGGCACGTTTTCTAGGCCAATTTTACATGTAGCCCTGTTTAACTTTAACCCTTTTGCACGAACCCTGTCTAATACACGTCTGAGTCGGTCATCATGTTCCTGCTTTGTACGTCCCCAGACTAGAAAATCATCGATATAAGTCTCGACACCTTCTATCCCTTCAAATATTTCCTTAACTATACGATGAAATGCCTCAGGGGCACAACAAATACCATATGGTAACCTCTTAAAGGCATACCTGCCTTGTGGACTGTTAAACGTACATAACCTACTGCTTTCGTGATCCAGCTTTATCATCCAAAATCCTGAATTGGCATCGAGTACAGAAAACAACACAACAACAACAACAACAACAAGCTGGCATGGACGAACAACCAATCATACGAGTTTAATATTAACTGAAACAGGGGTCATCTCTCAATATCAAATGAGGTAAACTTAAAACTCACTTTATTACCAACTAGTCCTACTATACAACTTATCTCATGCTCATAACTACCTTGAATAAGGTGTAATCTTCAATCATAACATCATCGTACCATAACCTCACTTTGTAGCGCGCTTGCGCGCCCATCTCACAGCCTGCCATAAACATCACCTGGCTACGCACACTCTACCGACCGACGTTCTACGGCGAGTCGTGCAAATAGACACATCCAAGCACTGCGCACCCATCTTACTGCGCACCACATCAGTACTGCCAACCCTGCCCAACAAACAAGCTAACACGCGCACTCACCATGGCACCCTCAAGAAACCAAAAACAGATGGATGAACGGTATCTTGATCTTGAGCGGAAATTTGAGGTAATGCTCAAATCAGCAACTGATAACATCGAGTCAAAACTTTCAAACATTCAATCAACCCCCGAGACAGTACCCTCCGATGCCATTCTTGGCTTAAGAGAGGAATGGGTAAAAGAGATCGGTATGATTAAAGCTGCTATGCAGAGCCAGTTGAATGAAATCAAAGCACTCATCGAGCGCGAGGTACAGCCCCTCCGTGAAAAATTCGACTCTCTAGAGCAATACACACGTAGAATTCCAAAGTTGCTTGGCAGTCTTTGTCGTTTATTTAAGGATAGGAAATCGGTATAGGTTACGAGTATTAAAGGTTATTTTGATGGGTTCCTGGATTAGAAGTTCATTACTGATAGGACTAATAAGTACTGTGGATACACATTTATTTATATTAACACAGAATAAAAAAAAACAAATTAATATATAGATAGACCTTAAACCAAAAAAATGATTAATTAACCCTTTGATAAAAATTACTGATTTAGATAATCAATTACTCAGTTTTTAATAAATCTTACTCTAATAATTTAATATGAATCTAAGTAGTTGTTAGGGCTACTAGTAGTACCTTTCCATCGAATTCTAACTGAACACTTATCATATAACTTATAATCTATAATGATTTATTACGTTATTCAATGTTTTTTTGCTTTAATTATATCAAGTCGTGGACTTATACTGTCTTACTATCTAATTGTCCACACTATTCATGTTTTACTTCAAATTCAGTTGTTTTCTGCTTTTTTTATATATTGTCCGATATTTACGTTGAGGTGCTGCTGATAATTAAATTGAAACGTTCTGACCTGTGCGGTTGGAGTGTTGCCAAAACTCTTGGCGTGAACTGTACTGGCGTACGAATGTCGCTCCAGCCGACGACTGCGACGGGCGAGGCGTGGTGTTGTTGTTGAGTCCGCACGGTTAGCTCACACGTGGGATTAAATTTGTTGATGGTGGCTTGAAAGCTGATTGAAGTTGATGTAAGATGATTAAATGTATACACGGTCACACTTTACTAGGTTAACAACCATATAACACTGATTTTAAATACGTTCCACTTGCACTGCCGCTCACTCTGGGGTGGTTCACACTGCTGGCCGGCCGCCAGTCGACACTCAAGTGTCTCGCGTTTCACCCCCGCGCATCGAGCTCCCCAGGCCAGTGGCTGACCTACTTTCACTGGTAGACAGCTGGCTTACAACTTACATTTTTCTACAGTCTCTCCTAAAAACATGTGGACAACATACTAAACTTAAACCTAAACTGTAGCCCTACTAATAATAACGGTTACAACTGCCCCCCATTCCGAAAAAACCGCAACCCGGGAGATGGTGAGGGAGTTTCGGAATCAACGTTACAAGGCGGAAAAGTATACGGATTGAAGATGGAAATGTTGTAGACAACTCTTAGACGTCCAGTCGAGGGATCCTTGAGAGTATTTGGCAGTTGGATACTTTTCCCTTTCCACTGCATCAGGCCCTTCGTACAGCAAGACACTTGTGAGTGACTTCTTGTCCTCATCCCCTTTTTCCTTGCATTTTTTCCTTGATGATTCCTGTCGAAGTCCCCAAGTGAGTAGCCAACGATTTGGAGTTAGCAACACCCATAAGGACAGCTCACTCCCTTTTGTCTGAAGTTTGGATTTCATATTCTTCATTTTTGATGCTCTTTTTGGTTTATCTTTCTTAGAAATGGCTTTTCCACTTTGATGTTTTATTTCACTGTCAACTCTTGGTGCAAAATTATGGGCCGCACGTGGGGGCATGGTATTGAGGAAGGTCTTCTTGTTTCCGACGTTCATTCCACCTGTCTTCATAACTTGAGCGGCATTGGAAATTTTTCCCGCCTCCTTATCTCGCTCCTGCTGCTGCACTAGATCCCGCTCCACCAAATCTAGATCATCTGTCGAAATTTTATCCGGTGACTTGCCCTGGAGAACCTTCTGCTCTTGTTGTTCCTCCGATGTTTGCTTGCTGCTCTCATGCTTGCCCTCCGGCGTCAGGCACCAAATACCTGGATCCTCGTCTTCTTGGCATTTTCCTGCAACCTCCTGAGCCTTGACGGTTTCAGAGACTTCGCTCCTATAATCAGCTTTCGCCCGTTGTTCTAGGGCTGTAACCGTAAACTCGAGCGTAGATTTGAGACGTTCTTTTTTGTTCCCATTTTCAGCTATTTGTTTGATATTTTCTCCCCGAACTCTCTAAGCAGTTTTTCCAAATCAATTTCAGGCATTGCTACTAATCCAAATTTTGTCGTTGGGCGCCACTGTAAACGTTCCAAAGTTGCTTGGCAGTCTTTGTCGTTTATTTAAGGATAGGAAATCGGTATAGGTTACGAGTATTAAAGGTTATTTTGATGGGTTCCTGGATTAGAAGTTCATAACTGATAGGACTAATAAGTACTGTGGATACACATTTATTTATATTAACACAGAATAAAAAATAAAACAAATTAATATATAGATAGACCTTAAACCAAAAAAATGATTAATTAACCCTTTGATAAAAATTACTGATTTAGATAATCAATTACTCAGTTTTTAATAAATCTTACTCTAATACTTTAATATGAATCTAAGTAGTTGTTAGGGCTACTAGTAGTACCTTTCCATCGAATTCTAACTTAACACTTATCATATAACTTATAATCTATAATTATTTATTACGTTATTCAATGTTTTTTTGCTTTAATTATATCAAGTCGTGGACTTATACTGTCTTACTATCTAATTGTCCACACTATTCATGTTTTACTTCAAATTCAGTTGTTTTCTCCTTTTTATATATATTGTCCGATATTGACGTTGGGGTGCTGCTGATAATTAAAATTGAAACGTTCTGACCTGTGCGGTTTGAGTGTTGTCAAAACTCTTGGCGTGAACTGTACTGGCGTACGAATGTCGCTCCAGCCGACGACTGCGACGGGCGAGGCGTGGTGTTGTTGTTGAGTCCGCACGGCTAGCTCACACGTGGGATTAAATTTGTTGATGGTGGCTTGAAAGCTGATTGAAGTTGATGTAAGATGATTAAATGTATACACGGTCACACTTTACTAGGTTAACAACCATATAACACTGATTTTAAATACGTTCCACTTGCACTGCCGCTCACTCTGGGGTGGTTCACACTGCTGGCCGGCCGCCAGTCGCCACTCAAGTGTCCTCGCGTTTCACCCCCGCGCATCGAGCTCCCCAGGCCAGTGGCTGACCTACTTTCACTGGTAGTGGTACAGCTGGCTTACAACTTACATTTTTCTACAGTCTCTCCTAAAAACATGTGGACAACATACTAAACTTAAACCTAAACTGTAGCCCTACTAATAATAACGGTTACAGTAAGGCACGTTTTCTAGGCCAATTTTACATGTAGCCCTGTTTAACTTTAACCCTTTTGCACGAACCCTGTCTAATACACGTCTGAGTCGGTCATCATGTTCCTGCTTTGTACGTCCCCAGACTAGAAAATCATCGATATAAGTCTCGACACCTTCTATCCCTTCAAATATTTCCTTAACTATACGATGAAATGCCTCAGGGGCACAAACAAATACCATATGGTAACCTCTTAAAGGCATACCTGCCTTGTGGACTGTTAAACGTACATAACCTACTGCTTTCGTGATCCAGCTTTATCATCCAAAATCCTGAATTGGCATCGAGTACAGAAAACAACACAACAACAACAACAACAAGCTGGCATGGACGAACAACCAATCATACGAGTTTAATATTAACTGAAACAGGGGTCATCTCTCAATATCAAATGAGGTAAACTTAAAACTCACTTTATTACCAACTAGTCCTACTATACAACTTATCTCATGCTCATAACTACCTTGAATAAGGTGTAATCTTCAATCATAACATCATCGTACCATAACCTCACTTTGTAGCGCGCTTGCGCGCCCATCTCACAGCCTGCCATAAACATCACCTGGCTACGCACACTCTACCGACCGACGTTCTACGGCGAGTCGTGCAATAGACACATCCAAGCACTGCGCACCCATCTTACTGCGCACCACATCAGTACTGCCAACCCTGCCCAACAAACAAGCTAACACGCGCACTCACCATGGCACCCTCAAGAAACCAAAAACAGATGGATGAACGGTATCTTGATCTTGAGCGGAAATTTGAGGTAATGCTCAAATCAGCAACTGATAACATCGAGTCAAAACTTTCAAACATTCAATCAACCCCCGAGACAGTATCCCTCCGATGCCATCTTGGCTTAAGAGAGGAATGATTAAAACAGATCGGTATGATTAAAGCTGCTGTGCAGAGCCAGTTGAATGAAATCAAAGCACTCATCGAGCGCGAGGTACAGCCCCTCCGTGAAAAATTCGACTCCTCTAGAGCAATACACACGTAGAAATTGCTTGATTGTCCATGGTCTTACGGAATCACCTAAAGAAGATACCACCAAACTGATAGTGTCAACAATCAACGATCGGCTGAATCTTACGTACAAAATAGATGGTAATGATATTGACCGCTGTCACCGCCTTCATTCTAAACAATCCCAGACACAAAAACAGTAGGCCAGTCATCATAAAATTCATTAGCTATGGTGTTAGGGATGACGTATGGAGAAGTAAAAAAGCCCTGAAGGGTTCCACTGTAGCAATCACGGAATCCCTAACCCAAAATCAGAATGCAACTTCTTCGCCGCTGTCAACAAATCGCAGGGAAACGCAGCGTCTGGACCCAAGATGGCAAGATAATCACTTTATCTCCAAATGGTGAGAAGATATACGTTGTCTCAGGAACGTGATTTGGTATGCCTTGAAAATATTTTTAAACTGTTCAATATAACCCTGTTCCTGTTAATATAATCATTTATCGCAGGTTTGAGTTCCTATAGATTTAATATTGATTCAACTTGTTTACCGTCCATACTAACTTTAAGCTTTCAACTCAAAATCAGTATAGCCAATACAAAATCTTTGTATTCCACTTATATTTAGTTTATGTATTAAGAGATAAGATTAGTATTAGACTGGTAACTAGACAGACAGTTGAGACAGTTTAAACTGTAACACATGGCACACAAAGGTTATAATAACATGAATGTAACAGAAAACAGTAACAACTGTATTACTGAATTTAAAGCAAGACAATATGGTAACATGAAAATCCTCTATCTCAATGCTCAAGCCTAAGGGGGCGTAAGTTTGATAGGCTGGCCAAAATTTCAAAAAAAATTGAACCCAAAAATCGATAAAATTTGTGTTACAGAAACTTGGATAAGTAGGATGAAGCCAAATTTTATAACTTCCCAAAAACTACAAGCATATTCTCCCGCAGGGCCCAAACGGAAAGCGGGGGGTGTTGGGTATTTTATTTTAAAAAACCCTGCAATTAGTATCATAAAGAACACTATGATAATAAAAACAATTTCCTCGTTAAAATTAAGCCCAAAAGGGGCAAACCCTTTTTAACAACGGTGGAACTACCCCTAACTCAAACGAAAACAATAGAAAGATAACCTTACACCCTTTTCTTACACATGGACGAACAATTTTCGAATAAAAAACAAAAACAAGTATTTGGTGCTTAAATATGACATCAGAAAATTTTTAAAAAACTTGTGTTGAAAAATTTTACACTTCATATTAGAAGCAATGCTTGAAATATGCAACCCCATTTACCCAACAAGATTTCAAAGAAATAGCTTACTGACCACTCTATGTAACTTCAGAACAACCCCATAAACACTACTAATATATGTCATGACCTCTTGCCCCAAACCTTATCGTGGTAAAAAATCCAAAAAGAAAGTGAAAAAACCTAAAAGTAAGGCAAATAACCTACCTATTTTGATGCTCATTTATTGAGAAACTTTTCTTAAAAACCCCCATTAATCTAGATGAAAACCACACGTCAAGAGATGTACGACAACCACTAGTAAAATATACGATTTCCCAAAGTAAAACACGCAACAATTAAAACAAGAAAAAAAATACGGAGGTCAACCCTTTGGTTTGATAAAAAACAAAATTTGAACTCATGACCAGAGAAATAAACTTCACAGGAAAGTTCTCCTTTCCCCAAAGGGATACCCAATTTTAAGAGCAAATATAATAGACTTAAAATACAATACTCAAACTTTTGAAAACAAAAAAGCCAGTACTAAATACGAACCTCACAGAAAAATAAAAAAACCCCCAAAAAACAGGAAACTTAAAAATGAAAACTCTACATAAACCCCAAAACCTTCCACGAAAAACAAATAACTTAATCAATGGTAGGAAGTAACAGATCAGCCACTCTAGAAATGAGTTCAACTCATATTTACAAACTTTGGGTAGAACCTTGCAAAACAAATTCCAATTAAAAAAAGAAAATGACATTACATTCATAAGTTTCCCAAATGGAAATCACAAATTTTTTGTTCTTACCCCTGAAAAATACCGAAACATTTAAATCATTAGATCTCTAAAGAATAGAAATGCACTAGGAAATATAACATACTAAAAATTTTAATTAAAAGGTTTTTCTCATCATCTAGCGGTCCCCAAAACAGCCCTAACCAACCGATCAATTGAAACAGGGTCATTCCCTACAAAACTAAAAGTAAAAAGGGTTTTATAGTAGGCTTTAAAGGAGGCTCAGCCCGATAGGGAAACTATGACCATTCACTATTTCCCCGTTTATTCTAAAAAAATTTGAGAAAATAGTTAAAGACCGTCTCACCAGTTTTCAACAGTATCAACTTTTTATGAAGGGGAATATGGGTTCAGAGATAAAATGGGCACTGAATCTTCAATTGTTTTATCTAGTAAGACTATTAAAAAAAAACTGATAGAATTATCTTGTTCAGGCCTTTTTATAGACCCAAAAAAAAACATTTATAAGTCACCATGAAAACTTATCAAAAAAGGAAAAAGTGGGTAAGAGTTTTTCGCCACTGGTTTTTTTAATTTCTAACTAATAGAAAACAATATGTAAACATAGAACTAATCGAGTATATGAAACCCTAACATGTGGGCCCTCAAGGGCCGTATTGGGGCCTTTTCTTTTTCATATACATCAAGATTATACCAATTGGGGGCAAGGGCCACTCCAATCTTTTGCTGAGGGCACAAATATATTTCTAAGCAAAACCCTTCGGATCTTAATAATAGCAGAAGTTTGATATCGCAATATTAACAATGGCTAAAAAAAAACAAATTATCCTTAAACGTATCAAAAAACGAACTACATGATATTTTGCAGCAAACTTTTTTTATGAAAAACATTTATAATAATCTAAAAAAAACAATACAATCATAGAACAGTAACAACGTAAAAAAAATTTTGGGGCCCTTTTTTCCAAAACAATCTGAAATGGGATCTTCAGATCGACAAAATTGTAAAAAAATTTCCCCAATAAAAGGAGTATACGTAGACTTTCTATAATAAAAAACCATCAACCCCGACTTCTATTTATACTGTACATTCATAGCCAATCCCAAAATATAACATTTTGGGGGCAATCACCTAATATAAGCTAAAAGGTCTAATACTTCCAAAATAAGCAATTAGAAAATTTTTTTAAACTGCCTACTTTACAACGTCTCATATAATGAAATTTTAAAAAAAACTACCTTCCAATCATCACTGATACCCGACTTGATCTTTATACATAACAAATTTTTTGGTTCACATTTTTAAACTATTTCTAACAACCAACTCGTACTATCACACACAATACGACTAAAGATAACCTAAAACCTACAAAATATAAATAGCACTAAAAAAGGTAAACTTAGCATCACTCACAAGGAAAGTTTAAAAAAACCTACCCCCAAAACTCTTAAGGGAAAGAATAGTGCACCTTTAAAAACTCACTGAAAAAACACTTTTAACGAAAATTAAGCGCTTTTGGGAAAAAAAACTAATTACCCCAAAACCGCCAACTTTCCCGCCCCTCTGTTATACGCTCTGATTATATTTAACTCTTTTCAAGCTCTAACTACAAAAAATATAATATTATAACTCTAAAGGAACGAGATGGAGATTTCTCGGTTTCGAGCTGTTGCTCATACCAATTTTGTCTTCTTTTTTTTTTGTCTAACCTTCAATATGCTACTTTGCGCACAATCAATTTCATTATTATCTTCTTTTTTTTACTTTTTGTCTTACATTTTTTACTTTTGATTTTATAATACTCTTGTGTTTGTTTTTGTTTTTGTTTTTTTAGTTCACAATCAGATTAATTATCTTCTTTTTTTCTTTTTTTTTAGCATTATGTTACTTTTGATTTTATATTTATCTTAGTTTGTTTTGTTTTTTGGCCTAATTATAAAAATAGACACATAAACATTCCAACTATGCAATTTCAAAATCTAACTTCAACTTAGTTTTGTCTTATATTAGAACCATGATTAATAATATGCATAATAACAACAATGTAACTACAAAATCTGTAAAGAGTGTAATACACTCAAGATTGTACAATAAAGATTCATTCATTCATTCAAAATACTTTGCTCCATTTAATTTAGTCCATACATCTTCAATCGTGGGAAGTTGATAGTGTGACCGCTTGATAACTTTGTTTAAATCCCTTGGATCTAAACAAACTCTAAGTGAATTTATCTTTTTACTTATCAGAACCAATGGGTTGACCCATTCTGTTGGTTCACTGATTTTTTCAATAACCTCCAACTTTTCCATACGTGTCCAGTTCCTTAGCTAGCTTGTCACGTAACATTACAGGTACTTTCCTGGGTGCATGTACCACTGGTGTTGCATTTTCCTTTAAATGTATGCGAAATTCACCCTCAAGACACCCTAACCCTTCGAATACATCCTGGTATTCTGACAATATTTGTACACTAGGCTTCTCACTTAGGTTTAGACCTACAGAATCTACTTTGATCAGCAAAAGATCTTTACAAGCCTTTAGGCCTACAATTGGCACAACTTGTTTGTCTACAATCATAAACTTTAAATGAATTTCCTTGCCTTTGTACTTACATGGAATAGTACTTTCCCCTATCATAGGTACTAGGTCACCTGTATATGTGGTCAACTTAACCCTACTTTTACAAACTTGATTCTGTGCAAATCCTAACCCTACAAATGTGGATAATGCCATAACATTTGCTTGTGCACCAGTGTCCACTTTTAACGACACATTTTTACCATTTATGTTAAAATTTTCATACCACTCATCTTTAGAAGTGAGTGTGTCCACTGTCAGATTTCCAATCACTAACACTGAGTCTAGGCCTTCATTTTCGTCAGCTGCTACTTCATGCACATTCACTCTCTTCGTGGGTCTAGGTTTAGACATACCTGTACCAGTAGAAAATGTTACTTTATCTGCAAAACTTGCCAAAGTGGTTCATCCCTTGACACTTGAAACACTTCCGTCCAAATGCTGGGCAGGTCTTGGGAGGATGATTCCGTCCACACCTCTTGCAAATGAATCCAGGGCGTCCATCGCTCGGCGTTGATTTGGATCTATCTCCTTCTCCAGACTGCGTTTTCTTCCTCCATGTGGTTTTCTTCACTTCATCCACAGCTAGGCCTAGGCCTGTGGCATGCTCGACCTCGGTCCCCAAAGCTTGAATCTCTTGCTTCGACCGTTCAGCACTTTGACATAAAGTGATTGCTTTTTCCAAGGTCAAGTTGTTAACTTCTAACAACCTTGTTTTTACTCGCATATCCTGAACACCACACACAATTTTGTCTTTTATCAGACTGTCCCTGGCTCTCCAAACTCACATGAAGCACTTTTCAGTTTCAAATCGGTAACCCACTGATCAATTGACTCACCTGGGACCTGATTTCTCATGAAGAAGTTATGACGTTCTACAGTTAAATTTTTTCGAGGAGTGCAATATTCAGTAAATTTTTCAAGTATTACTTTCAATTTCTTCTTGTCGGCTTCAGATGCGAACTCAAAAGTGTTGAATTTATCAACAGCTTCCTTGCCAGCCACGTGCAAGAACAAAGCGCACTTGACATCCTCATCTTCCTTATGATATTTCGATGCAATTAAGTAAATATCAAAAGCTTGTCTGAAGTTTTTCCAGTTTACAGATACATTACCGTCGAAATTCAACGGCGCTGGCGGATCTAACTTGTCCATATTCACCGATGATTACAAATTAATTTTCTAACGAAATTAATCCCCACTTCGTAACACCATGTTGAGTTTCAATGTCTGTCTTTTATTTAGATTGACCACCGCCAGGGGCGCTACATATGTGTTCATGGTTACAATTTCAGGTTACAAGATTACCAACATTAAAGACTAATATACAACAGTGGTAACTACGGGGGTACAAAGTTATAGGGTTTTGAACCCCCGCGCAAACGCTCGTTGTTGGTTTAACTGCGTAACGTAGCTTGCAGCATGCTCTTCGTTGCAGTTTGTATTTATCAAGAAATAAATACTACAACAACAACAACAACAACAGCTCGATGAGCGGCCGTGCGCGGCAGCGAAGCCTAGAGGCAATCCAGTGGACCGTGCTCATCAATAATCGGACTATTTTGACAACAACACGAACGATGACAAAGATGACGACCATGACTTAAGAACCCCGTGATTTTGACAGTGCGTCTACCCGACCTTGACTAGAAAGCGATTTATTTCTCATTGGTGGGGAAGAGCCCCGGTTATTTCTCTATGGGAAAGAATTTGTAGGTTTATGGTCTGGCGTAGTCGTACACAGTCATTCAAGGCTGCGCTAGGCTAGGCCCTACGCCCTACTGTGTCTTTGCCCTAGGTTAGGTAAACCAATTCTATAAAATGTCCATTTGGATGCCCTAGACATAGCCTAGCCTAGGTAGGGCTAGACCGAGGCATTTCCTGTATCCTTAGCCTAGTTTTTTAGGTTGATGATGATGATATCATTTATATCATTGATGTTGGGTAGGAGTTTAGATTTTATATTTAAATATGCGCCTAGACCTGGGCGTAGCGTAGTGATAGGCCTACCTCGGCCCTAGGTCCTAAGGGCCTAGGTCTACCAAGAGGGCAAAGGCTACCACTGTAGAAACACCGAAGAAGATCATTTTATACACGTGCCAAAAGAACCAAACGACAAACAAGGCAAAAAGAATTGTTCAAAGCTGCAGCACGAGAATGTTTTGAGGAGGACGCCCCCTCTACAAATTCACTCTACTGTTGTGAAGACCACTTTGATGCAAGTAAATATTATTAATTGGTCCACTAGCTTTTTAATTCACAAGTGAATTTCCTATAAGCTTCTGTTAGGCTCCGGCCAAATATTCTCGAAGCAAAATTTGCCTTGGGATTATAAGTCTAGGTGCCTAAACGGTAAGAGGCGTTTTCTCGCATGGGAGAATGTCACAAATTCAAAATTTTTTTAACTACATATTTGGAATATTTCCCCGCGAGAAAATGAGTTATGTATAGGTCCTAGGCTTATAATAATCCTAGGTAAATTAGAAGCTCATATGAAACTAACCTGCGAAATAAAAAGTAGTAGGCCTAGGTAGACCAATTAATATCATTTACTTACATGAAAGTGGTATTCACAACGGTAAAGTGAATTTGCAGCGGTAGGCTAGAGGCCCTACGACTCCTTGACATATTCTCGTCTTGTTGCGTCTAACCATTATTTTCACCTGTTTAGTTCTTTTTGGCACATTTATAAATACCTTCTCCGGTGTTTCTAGAGTGGTGTTTAAACACATTGGTACCTTACACCTTTTATAAAGCATCATTTCTTTTAAAATCAATCAAAAGGATCATTGATAAACGATAGCAGGAATGACAGCGGGCGCAGTGACGGCAATCTGCTAGGATGTGTTTGACCCACCGCCGACTGGATGGTAGAATATCTACCATTTATATCTAGATAGCGGTGCGCCTTTGGGTCTGCGCTAGGCTGCGGTCAGCAGTCTGACGTCACACTACTTTTCGTGTTGTCTTTTGGCGGGAAGCCAGATTCAAATTTCAATGTTAAATATTGAGAAAAGTATTGACCTTAGACAAAAAAAAAATTATGTTATTTTTTTAGATGTTATCCTTAACATATTCGATTTCTAGAATGCAGGCTAGTACCCTATTAGTGAGTATAGTTGCTAGCCGTCCTTGCAATTATATAAAATAAAATGCGGGCGAGTTAGCAACGGCAGTATTGTGCAAAAACATTGTGATAAAGTGTAGGACGGGGAATAACTAATTTTTGAATTCTCCTAGCCATCCCCCCCATAAAGGGAAGCCCCCTTGGGGCTTTTGTGCTTTTTTTTCTAGGGGGATCAGGATCCCAAAAAATAGGAGCTATCAGTGGTTTTGATGCCCTTCATTGGGGTATAAAAATGTTAAGATTTTTAAAGGTGGATGAAAACGGGGGGTACTTTTAGGTCTCTCTGTACGTTTTGGGTAGCGAGTATATTGGTGCCTAGAAGCGTTTCAAAAGTGCTCTTTTTTTAAACCCTTTTTTGGAGCCGTAAAGATGAGTGTTTGCTTGCTGCCCACACGGTGCGCGTAGGTCAGCAGTGGGCGTATGAGGGAGGTGAAAGAAGTTGGCGTTCGCGATGGAAATTACTTTTTTTTTCATATGGGATACAGCATTGATGTCTCTTGTTGGCCTGAGCAATCCCCCGATGTGTTCCCCAATTTTATTTTAAATCCATTACCACCCCAAGATTTGCACTTCTGCCCGGGTATGTCTTGTCAAACAATCAAAGTATTGGGGGCAAGTCACCTTAGGTAAATTTTTTTGTGAAAAAACTGACACGTCTTTTTTACGTTAATTTCTTATGCGCCAAAGTGATACCAGTCTTCCAACTTGTCTAGGGCTGTCTGAGTCTCCCAGGGGGGGGCGATGAGGCCCCCCATGAGATTGTGTAGTGCCGTATCGTCTGCATACAGGCATGGGAACCCCCGGGGTTTGGGGAAAGGGTCGTTGATATATAGCAAAATAAAAAGGGGACCTAGGATAGCCCCCGTGACACTCCGCCCTAAAGTCTTGTTGGGGAAAAAGGCTTGCCATTTGAGCGGTGAAGTGTCTGTCAGAAAAATAAAATTGTTTTAATTTAGTCAGATTGGAGGAAATCCTTGGTCAACATTTAAAAAAAAGCCTGGGCCAGACTTTCAAACCCCTGCGCGAGTCTGGGAATACAGGGGCGTTACCCTTTTTCCCAAAAAAACCCTTGGCTACCCGTCGGCACTCCCCAGTTGTTGGGGTGGGGAGGGGTACAAAGGGAAAACCCAAAAACTTTTGGTCAATAAAAGTTTTTATCAATAGCATGGGAAATAGGGTTTTAGTATGACTCTCTCGAATGTTTTGATAATACACTAAGGCCGGTAAACAATGTCTTGATAGTGTTCCCTCAAATGTTTATTTTAGATAGCTCTATTTGGTGATTATAAGTGGCCATAGCATTTCCCTCCAGAAAAAATTTTAGTGAGGGGAGGTTTTTTTTATCTCCGTTTGGGTGGCGATATACGGCGGGGTTTTCATACCCAACTTTTTTTAAAAAGGGTTTTCAAATTTTTTTGACAGTAGCAGTAGTAGCTCTGGATTGATTAGGTTTTCTTGACACGGTCAAATTACACGAAAAATTTATTCTAACCCTTAAGAGCCTCGGGGCGCAGATTCGCCATTTAAGAAAAAAAATCAAAAATGGGTAAAGATATTACATGAATTCTTTTGTACATATTAAAGAATTTTTTTTAGGGTCCTCCCTTTTTCGTTTTTTTTTCCGGCCCGTAAAAAAAAAGTTATTGAGAAAATGTAAAAAAAAGAGTTATCAAAAAATACAAAATTGGGTCTTACTAATATTATATTAAAGAACGTCCTAAAATTAATCAAAATCGGTATATATTTAGACGAAAATACTTAAAAAGTTATTTCAATATTGTTGCGGGTAGTCTAGCCCGGGGGATTGCTTTTTTTTTCGCAAAGGGAGCTCGGTCTCGGAGTGGGAGACCGCTTTTTTTTTTGTCGCAAAATCGCGCTCGGGTGATGTGTGCCTGTGTGGGGGTGGTTTTGGATGTGCTTTTGAGTCTGACGAGCAATACGGACAATCTGTGTGGTTTGAAGGTCACGCACGCATACATCGACTCGCAAAACCCAGACAGAGCTTTCATCTCACTTCTTTTTTAAAATTTTAATATTTTAATTTATACTTTTCCAGGGAAAGGGAAATTGCTACTTAGAAAACGCTAAAAGGAGAGTAACCTCGGATTTTTGCAAATTTAATTTCTTATGGGAACTTATAAATAATTAAAAATGTTTTTATTTTTAGTTTTTCAACGCAATTGAAACTGCTCAAATTTTAAAGTAAACATAAATACATAACGTATTGCTCCACAGCCCTACTTTCTTTTTCCCTTTTGTGACTCCGGGGTTTTTGAGGAGGCAGGAAGGAACCCCTTTTCAACTTATTTTTTTTTAGAAAATTTCTAGTTTTGTATAGGTACCTTTGACTGAATTTTTAAAAAGAAAACCTGTTAAGAAATTGTGTTTTTTCTTATTTTTTAATATGAGAGGTAGGTGCAAATTTCCCCTTAACGAGCTTTTTTTTTTGTGGAATTTGCCCTACTGGCCATCAAAGCTTTTACTTTGTGCCTTTGGGGATCCCTTGTGATTCCTTATTATTTCTAAAATTTTGTTACTTTTTGCGGAAAGTTATAATTGTCTGGGAAAACACTGCAGAACGGGGGAACCTAAAAAGTATGTACCCCATATAAAACTTAGGGGAAACCCGGGGCACAGAAAGGGAGAACGATGGCGGCCAAAAAGGGTTTTAAAATTTGTAAAATACGGATTTTGGGTACCATCTCGTGGTTCGACAATAGAAGTTGGAATGACAGGGAAAACGTATATTTAACCCTCTCCAAAAAACTTTGGCGTGTGTGTTTAAGTAAATAATTTAAATTGTGATAAATTTTAAATTTTTTCCTGGGAAACCGTTTTTGGGGGCAAATTTTGAAGGGATGTCCGAGGGCTGTTTAAGAGGGGTCAATCCCTTGCATTGCCTTTAAAGACTGAGGAAAAACCCCGGAAAAAAAACCCTTTATCAGGGTTGCCGGTATCGACGGGATTCGAACCCGGGACCTCCCGAATAGAGTCGACGCTTTTGCGCCCCACCAACCGTCGGTTTAATTTGAAAGTTTTTAAGGAACAGATGATTTTTTTGATAAGAAAGTATAAAAAGTTTGTAACCCGGACAAATTGGAAATAGAATATATTAAACATAATGGATTTTAACTTTTCTTTAATTTACCCATCCGAGAAAAGAATCAAACTTAATAAACAAAACAAAATACAATGGTTGACTGGTTCATTTTTGTGTCTGCATTTATGAAAATTAATTTATTTAGTTGTCCCCCTTTTTAAATTTTTTTTTTAAATAAAAGGAAAATATTTTAAAAAAATAAATAAAAAATAAATATAATAACCCATAAATATTTTTTCGTTTGTGTTTTTTGTGTTTTTTTGCGCCATGCCTACAAATAAAATAAGGAACTTTTTTTTTGTGTTTTTTAGGGGCCCTAAATATCTCAAACGTAACCTATACGTTTTTTAGACCTTTAAAAAAAAAATCTTTTTAAAATGTTAAATGTTGTTATAGTGGCACGCATAAATTTTAAAATCATAGTATTACATGAATGAATCTTTATTTAAATTATCCGTTGTATGTTTTAAAAAAAGAAACCAGCAAATCAAAATTAATTTTTTCTAACATGCAACACGCGTAAATCTCGTTTTGCGAACCCCTACAGTACAAAGTGAATTTCCGCGAAAAACAGGTATTTTCCACAAAAAAAAAGTAAAATTGGAACTGGTTGGTGTTCAAAAGATACCCAAAAAAACTGTTTGTCTATTAGTTTTATATTTTAAACTGCACTAGTCTACCCGTCGGGGGAGTGGGGGGGTAATATCCATTTTTTTTTTGTGATTTTTTTTTGCGGTGAAAAGTTTTAACCCCAAAATGATCAAAGGGCGCAGGCTAGGAAAGGGGGATGTAGGGATGGTCAGTGTGTCATCCAAAATAAATTTATTGGGATTATGCTCTTTGCTGGGAAAAGTACATGATTGTTTTTAATGGGGGGGGGGACCTTGGCTTAACATAGACCCAAAAAATTTTTTCGATTCAATGGGATGAATAGAGGGTATTTTAAAAATTTTGGGGACCAAAAACCCCTTTTAATAGAAGTACGAAACAATGCAACAATATGAAAATATCTCAATATCTACATAATATGTCAAAAAATACTTTATAATAAAAAAAATTTTTTCCCCTCGACCCCCGCCCCGGGGAATTACGCGTGGCCAGGGGGTTTTTCTTCAAGTGACGAGCCAAGTGACCTTGGCTAGATCGCGTGTTCGAGACTTGGAGGGATCACAGTCCCATCCGTCGCCCATCAGCTTGCCGGTTTCTATTGGGAAAATATAGCTTATTTATTTCTATGATTAAAAGTGAATTCTTCAAAAACTAGTCTATTTTAAAAACACCCCCCCCCCCCCCAAAAAAAAAAAAAAAAAATATGCCACTCCAGGAAAACTAAACATTTTCTTTTAAATTTTCAAATTTAATTTTATGGGAATCAATACTATTTGCAATGTTATTCGTATCGCATCAACAAAAAAAGATTAGGCGGCTTAGCCCATATTTTTCATTTTTAAAAATGTATAAATGTGTATGATTTTTTTAGAGCACTCATGAAAAAGGTAAGTTTATGGCGTTTTCCATGGCCGCACCAGGTGCACTAGGCGCCCTATGCGCCTGGATTGCCACTTGCTTTTCATTTTTTCGTTTTAATGTTATTCAAAGGGAGGGTTTACAAAAAAATGAATTATGCACTGCCAGTGCATGCCAATGGAAAACGCCCCTTACAGTTACGTATTTTTTGTGGGTGGAGAATTTTGATTTGAAAAATGCATGTGCGTTACAAATTAGAAAAAACGACTTTTCAAAAATTATTAAATTCCCAAACATTCTTTCTTCAAGGGTTTGCGAAAACGCAGCACGAGTCCCCGGTCAATTATTTTTTTTAAAACCCAAAAGGTTTTACTTTGGGCCCGCTACCGGGGGAATTTCTAATAAAATTTTTTTGTACTAGGGGAAAAGCCAAAGTCGTTGTTAAAGAGTGGTGAGCCATGTGTTGATACCCCGGGAACATTACTTTCTCCCCTACCTTAGGCCTCCCTAGCCCCATCATAGGTACATGGGCATTATGGCCTAAACTATACCAAAACTTAAAACCCCATTATTTTTACGAAATAAAATCAACTTAAAAAGCATATGTTCCCGCACTCAACACAGGAACCCTTCTCCACTCGTCAAAACGACTTTGACTTTTCCCTAGTCGAGTTGGAAAGCGCCCTTAACCAAATTGGGGGAAAAAGGGGGCAAATGGTGGAAAGATTTTTTGGGAATTTTTTGGATTGTATTTTTAAATTATTTAACATGTTTTTTGAAAAGCATAAAACGCAGTGTAGTCCATATCGTGACAATACTTAGAAAACATGCAGTACGAAATACTGAAAATATTGCAAGGTTTTCTCAATCTACGAGCGGAAAATTTGGGGGTACCCTTTAAAGTCCCAAAATTTGATTTAAACCTGGACACGGCCTTTTACAGCCGGTAAATAACAAAAAAAAAAATTTTTTTTCAAATGAAAACCATTTTCGTTAAAAAAATTCCCATAATTTTAAATATTTTTCAGTTTTTTTTTTCTTGCAGGTTTAAATCGCAACGGATTGTGCTCATTTTGTTAGCAGTTCTCAGTTACCTGGTCACGGATGTCTGTTTAAAATTTCAGCTCAGTCTATTTGGCCGTTCGGCCGTATGGGACTGGACAGACAGACATTTAACATACATTTAACATTTAACATTTAACATACAGAATTAATCACGTACCAAGGACCGATCGAGTAGCGTTGTAGACTACGTTCGCGCGCTCACTCGTCTAATAATCGGATAAAATTAAACAACCCTTTTTTTGGAATTTCTTTGTTTCTCTCTGTCTCTTTCCGTTGGATGAGCGGAGCGAGCGAAGCGAAGATTCCATTTCACTACACTGAAGAAAAAAATCCGGAATGTTTTTTTTGTTTTGTATTTTTGGTATTTGTCCGCACGATTCCGGCTAGACTGATACTCAAATTGCGATGAAATTTTATGGAGGCCTTCGAAATCTCTGAACTAAGAACTGCCACGTTTTGAGCGCAATCAAAAAATTATTTTCCATTAAAATTGCAATTTACGATTTTTTTGGATTTAAAAAAACATTTTTTCGACTTATAACACCTACATGCTTTCATCCGATGTAATGATTTTTTCACAGAACTTAATTTATGGAATTAATATATTGGTTTGACATTTGAGCGCAATCGAAAAATAATGTCTTATGAAAATCGCAATTTTACGCTTTTTTCGTTTAAAATTTTTTTTTCCACTTGTAACATCTACATGCTTTATCCGATTAAAAGATATTTTCACAGAACCTCAATTTTATGAATTAAATATATATTTGTGTAAAATTTGAGCGCAATCGAAAATAATTTCTCATGAAAATCGTAATTTAACACTTTTTTCGTTTAAAAAAACATCGCTCATCCAACAACGCGCCAGAAAAAGCGTTTTGAAGCTTTCTAGTATAACATTTGATGATGATCTGTTCTGTTCTTTACATACTGTAATAATTGTTCTGAAATATTAAAGTCGATCTTCCCAAATCATTTCAATGCGGCCAGTACGTTTGTCGGACTCCTGGACGAAATATCAAGTGGCTGGGGAAATTTATCTTACATACAGACTTCAGTATTGACTTTTGAAAAAAAATGTCATTATCTGGTCAAAAGGTATTCTCATACATCCATTTGTAGATTATCACATACGCGAAATAATAACTCAGATTAGCTTGAAAATCGAATGAAATTGTAAACACCTGTACAACAATTACATTTTGTGTATAACTGCAAAATGTTATAAAAAACCCTCGTCATTAGAACATTTTATTTTACTACAGTTTTATTTTTATGGCAAATTTTAATTTAATATACATCAACTTATTACTTTTGTTGAAATTGAAATGATTTGTTTTTTTTTGGTAACCGGTAAGAGTTTTTAGTAGTTTTAGGGGGCCCCGCCTCCCAAAATAAAACAATTTCTATGTAACTTCTTTCCAAGGGAGGAAACGTAATGGGAGACGAGAGGGACAAGGGGTGGACAAGGCCTGTGCTGGTCAGACTCAGCCACAAGCGAATGGGGATGGCAGGGGTTCCCCCACGTCGTGGTCGTCTTCGTCTGTGTCATCATCCATCCGTGATGTCATTTTCGTCACCGTTTGGGGAGGTAGCAAAGGGCACGAGAAGGTTGCGAGTTTGACTTGATGTAAATAAGACGAACACGAACACATAAAAATAATTATTCTCTTCCACTATTGCTGTGTGTCCTTTATTGCTCGCTTTAAACCCCTTTAGAAATAAATAGTAGAATGCATTTTAAAGATAATTTTGATGAGAATTACTGTCTGTTTCAAAGTTGAAATTTAAAAATATAACAGAAATAAAAAGTTGTGGGGGCGAATTGGGAGATAAAAATACTCGCTTGAGAACGCATATTATAAACCTTATTAGAGGATTGCCGTGGCTGGGATCGGACCGACGGCCTCTCGAATAATTATTTGAGTGTAAAAGGTAAAGAAAGCGAATATACTATTTTTTCGGTAATAATTGCAGACTAGATGCTATTTAAAAATGGGGACTATTACATTAATATTTTACATTTCCTCGAATTGCAAACTTATAATACCGTAGGCCTACTCATGGCCGCCTTTGCACAATCTCACCATCTGAAAACTACTGCCACCCACAATGAAACTTAGATGGAATTGTAATTAGTATAGCTGTTTACTTTGTGAGTGTCAAATAACCTATTTCATACACAAACATCGTATTGTCAAAGTGGGGGGTTGATTACAATTTAATTTTAAACTGGCAATGACATTTAGCACTGGAATATAGCTCACCGCGTATGGCCGCCCCGACTGTCAAAATAAAAAAAAGACAGAGCGTCGTCATGGGTCAAGGACAAAGTGAATTTCTTGCAGTTTCGATATTTAATGTTTAAATGACCCTGACCTACCGCTATGTAGTTAGATAGCTCGGAGAATCGCGGCTCACACACTCACACAGCTCTTGCTCTCTCGCTCGGGCTGGCTGGCGAGTCAGTCACAGCCATCGAGACCACGTGACTGATACGAGTCGGAGCGCGATCTCTGGAGAGAAGCATGCGTTACGCGGGACTCCCCAACGCTGTTAATGAGTATTTCTAGAAAGAAAACAGCAAAACTTTTTTTAAAATTATGCTTTAGGTAAACTGTAACTTATGCGGTGGTAAAAACACAACAATATCATTGCTCATTTTGGAGTAGGGGTTAGCAAGAAGTATTTTTGAGTGAAAGGTCGCGGGTTAATAATATTTCACGTTTGCTGACCACTTTACTGTATGTTGGTACAGAAATTTTAGTTAAAATGTTTATTTTCTGATACAAAACATTCTATTTGAGTTCATTCCTAGCAGGTAGGAGTCCATATCACACCCATTCCTCTCAAAATAAAAGGCGCAATAGGGTTAAAAAAATTAATAGGTTCAACGATCTGAAATATTTGTTTAGGCCTCCGACCAGTCCATACACAACCCATCGCCTACTCTTAAGTAGGCTATGACCTGGGATAAAAGGCTGTCTTGAACTTGGGGAGGAGATGTGAATTGAAAGGCGAAATAACAATGATTGCAAATTACCAGCGGTGGTGGCTCTGCGTGTAGCTGTGTCAGGAGGTCACGGGTCCGAATCCCACGATTGTCAATCCTGACTGAATGTTTTCTTGACATTCGTTTTCCAATTTCTCTAAACCTAATAACTTATTCGAATAGTGTCGCACCGGGTAACAACGATGTGGGACCCTAAAAACGGCCTACATTACAACAAATTTATTTTGAAAAGTAACTGAACATGGTACAGATAAAGTTGCTAAATAGCAGCAGCAGCAAGCAATACTTTTGTACTATATGCTCAATTTGCTCTATGTATAATTACAAAAAATATTAGGCCAACTTGAATTTTTTATTATTGAATAATATTTGATATCATGTGTAGGTTTGTGAAAACCCTTTCCCACAGAGTACGTTGTAATTGCACCAAAACTTTTCAAATTACACGCCATTGGTAACAACACGAGATCACTGCTACCTATATGGCATATGAAACAGTATAAAATACATCAAGGAGACAGTGAAATCAACAACGAAGGTGTACCAACTCCCCGCTTACTATCGGGAGGTATTTAGCGGCAAGTTGTTCCTCATAATACGTCTTCATAGTTTATCTGGAGGATAGCACTATCCCCCAGATAGCTTACCGTATCTTTTAGCGGGACATTATAATATCGTCCTAAGTAAACTAATTGGCCATAGTTTTGAGGGAACTAGGGTCTTTTCCTGGCTTTGGAAATAAGATTACTTTAGAAGTTTTAAATGTAAGTGAAAAAATTTGATGTCTGATCATTTAAAAATGTTTGTGATCAGTATAACAGCTTTTTGGAAGATTTTTAAAGCCAGGTTTGGGATGCCATCAAGCCCGGCGCTTTTTGTTTTTTAATTTCTTTATAAGCTCGATCACCTCTTTCGCCGAGCATGATGCATCGTCAGTAATTGAAGGATCTGCATTTTCCTCGTTAAAAGTTTCTACCCTGTGCTCAACCAACTCGATTTGATCTATACAGCTAGGATCTTCGTTTGGAGTGAAGGCATCTTCGAGGGTATCCGTCATTGTCTCGGCTTTGGCTTTATCGGTGTATGCCATTTCCCTTTGTCCATGTATTGGGGGCTTGGGTTTAGGAATTTTTAACATAACTTTCGCCATCTGCCATAATGACTGATCCTCCATGTTGAGTGAGGCAATTTTATGCGTCCATTCTCGGTTCCTATGAGCCGTAATTTGTTCTTCACATCAGCCGAAAGTTGGTTTAGCCATTGTTTAATATGAGGTGTGCGATGTGTCTGCCACACTCGCCTTACTCTGTTTTTGGCTTGTATAGTCCGAATTATACGAGTAGGGAGATCAAAATTGGATTTGTTTGATAGTGGAGGTGGATCTGGTGTACTATGCTCCAGTGCTATAGTAGTATATATTAAAGACAATCATTCGAACTGGTTGTTAATTTCTTCTTCTGTATTTGTGGTTGGTGCTTCGTTGCTTATGAGCATGGCAAGCTCCTCCCTGAATGAGGGCCAGTCAGTTTTATTGACATTTATACGGTTTGGTTTGGTTTCATGATCTACTAAATCGCCATATAATAATATAATTGGATTGTGATCCGAGCTTAATTCCGTCACAGTCTGGACTGTTAGGGAATTGGAGAGGTTAAAGCTTAAAGCTATGTCAAGGATGTCAGGGAAAGCATTTAGATTTTAGAAGTAAGTGGGAGTATCAGGTCCAGAAACTGGATGTTCTGTTTGACACAATGTTGGAACAAAATACGCCCATTGGAATTTGTACGCCTGGATAACCAGGAACTGTGTTCGCAGTTAAGATCGCCCGCAATTATTGTGGGCGTAGTAGCACTAATTAGTTTGTCCAGATCGGTTGTGACTAGTTTTGTTTGAGGGGGCTTATAAGCTGATATAAGGCGTAGGTAAGAGTTTTTTTTAGCATTACTGTGACAGCCGTAGCTTCAAGGCTAGCAAGAGTTGGTGTGTCATTGGCGTGATAAATCAGTGAGTTTATGATAATGATTGCAGTTCCACCCCCGTAGGTCAATCTATCATTGCGTTATACCCTGTACCTATGAATTTTTAGTTTATCTTATGGTTTAAGCCAAGACTCGGATATAAATACAATGTCAAATTTCAACCTTTTCATGGGTTCGACAAGTTCGTCTTTTTTTGGTAGGAGGGAATTAGAATCCCACGCCATGATCCTGAGGTTGGCTATTCCAGGGTTTTATGGATGTGCGCCATTTTGGTTGCATAGCTTTTTGATCATAAATATTGGAATGACGAATTGGAGTATTACATCTACTCTGTCTCATTTTTAGATTTACACAGAGGGTTCATGAGTTGATTCGCACATTTTTCTATTTCCTTAAAATTAAGCTCGGTGGGGTCCTCATTATTAGGTTCATTTACATGATTTGATTTGCTAGAGGGATTATTGCTCTGCTGCTTTGGGGCTTTGGAGCTATTTCTTGTATGACTTGACTTGGCTTTTTAGAGAGGCCTTTTATGAGAACTGGTATTGCCACCTTCATTATCACCAGAATTGGCTCCATTTTCCGACGAGCTGTTATCTGTTTGCATTTTATAATTACGTATTTTTTTGCGTTGAGCCATTGTTTGCAAGTCAGAGGCTGATAACCTCATATGACGTGCTTTTGAGGATTTTCACCCTAAAAGGGGATAGTCTGTGACGTTGGGAGTAGCTTGATGCTTAGGCCTAAGCTCCCAGGCGTTTGCCTTAGGGGCCAGAGAGGGTTAAAATTTATTTGCAGGATTGTTTCTGGAAGCACTAATTAATTTATTGTATTTACCTGCCCATAGGGCAGGAAGGCTAATGCAGGGCAAGTGTGGCCCTCTGTAGCCTGACACAGTGAGTGCAGATTACAAGTTTAACAGTACATGAAAGACAACAAGAGAAACATGACATTTATAAAGTTAGACAAATTGAAAGGCAAAAGGCGGATAAGAGTACTTGAAGCGGGGTAGCGGTCTGAAGGCTCGAGGACGCGAAAACGAGGTCAAGAAGCTTATTCCTGCCGCCTGCGTGAAGACGTTGCACGTAAGCCCCTGCGAGGGTGTCGAGTCGAGCGCTGATACCACCGACGCCGGTTTGGGTATACACTGTAACGCGCCACTTTGCTGACGCATTATAGTCTAAGAAGATGAGATGCTTATAAGCATTGAAAATCGGATTCCGCTAAACATTTGAGTACAATATGGAGACATACATCAAAAGACGCGTCTTGACATCAGGAACAAGAATAATGACGTTTCCGCCGTCGCAAATCGTGCGGGTAGCGTGGGCGAGGTCAAAGGTCACGCGCGGTTACTCATCTATTTTCATAGTAAACCATGCGAATTACGACAAATGTTCTTCGCACGATACAAAGATGGGTATAAAAAGACGCGTATTGACACCAGGAACAAGAATAATTACGTTTTCAAAGTAAAAAGTCATGTAGTTGGCGGTGGGCGGAGGTCAAAGGTCACACGCGTTGCGTTATACTATTTTGTTAATATCACTTTTGAACTACACTAAATATTATAAGCACAATATGGAGACGGGTATCGAAAGACGCGTCTTGACACCAAGAACAATAATAGTGACATTGCCGACGCATAACGCCGTGTGGGTGGTTGTGGGCGGAGGTCAAAGGTCAGCGAGTTACACACTCCACTATTTTGCTAATGTATCTATAACTATTTATGAGATCCATGCTTGATATTTAAAAACGATATGGAGAACATATATCAAAAGACGCGTTCTGACATCAGTAACAAGGATAGTGACGTTTCCGTAGTCTCAGATCCTGCGGGTAGTGGGTGGGTGAGGTCAAAGGTCACGCGCGGTGTATTATTTTATCTGTGAACTACACTAAATCTTTTATTCAACAATATAGAGACAGATATATCAAAAGACGCGTCTTGACGCGGGAAACAAGAAAAGTAACGTTTCCACAGTCACATGCGGTTAGTGGTGGGCGAGGTCAAAGATCACGCATGGTGCACTCCACCAATTTGCTATCTTTATCTTCCTTACTATTCCTGTTACAGACATCTAGTTTTCACGGCTTATTTAAACAGTACTTCGTTATCACAATGCATATGTAACATTTTAGTAAGTAGTTTGGTATTGGAACATCCCTTTAAATTTCAAATTGCACTGTTGTTCACTTGTTTACATTGTTACCTACAGTTAAACGGCTGGGTCACTAATAACATTTAACCATTATTATCTATTAATATGGGCTGATTCTAGTATAAGTTAAGTTTAGAATTAGCTGAATTATAACACTATTGTGGTATTATTAGTTTGTTGTTACAAGATGAAATACTCTTAATTGGTTTTACTAGATGATTTACCATGGAGACGAAAACAGTATAGGAAACCGGGGCTCTGCAAAGCTACGAAATTATGAGACGAGATTAAATTTGATCTATGTTACTCTGCCAAAAAGACGAGGGGTAGAAAAGAAGAGCTGAGAACTGGGTCCGAATAAGGCATACACACTTTGGAAGGGCAGAATGAAACGTTATAAATAAAATCCGCGAAATTCGAACGTAATATACTAGCTGTGCCCGGATAAAATAATCAAAGTTGAGGATGTTTACGGCTGCATGCATTTCCATGCATGGGAACAAGAAATGCTATTTACATTCACATAATACTCGACATCATCAAGAGCCGCCAAGTCAAATTTGACAAATAGGGAGGTAAACATAAAAAAATTTACGTATGCATAAAGAAAGTAAAAAACCACTAGGTTTACCACTACCGTCCCAAAAATATTCATTATTTTGGGTAGGCTTGCATGTTTTGGTCGATAAGGAGAGACACAGAGAATCTACACTGGAAAAGTAAAAAAAACATAACACACCTTATCGCGTACTTATGTATGCATTACACGATGGCAATCATGCGCACACGTCTTTCTGACCACGGATCTTAGTAGCACAAGAAGGCGAATATCATCATTATATGTACTCTAGATTGATCTCTCAATCATCTTGATGCTGGGATTCAAAGCGAGGACAATGAAGGGTTTGCATGGATAGAAGTGCATTTACGCTCAATTTTGTATGGCGTCTCGTTATAGGCGGTAATAGTTAGTAAGTTAAACATTGAGCTCTGTGGAATACCGAAGTAATGCGCTTTCAAGCATAAAATAAAAGAAAACACTTGGTAATATGTGGAATTTGTGTACCATTTACAGAAAAATTATGTCGATATTGGTATTTCCTTGTGGCGCTGCAACTTGTCACGAGCTGAAAGAAATTGCAAAGCAGAATGATGCGTACTTTGCCTCCCATACCTAATGAAGGCCATAATCACATTGACAAACATAAATCGATGCACAGAATATGCAATTCACGGGACGATATTTAAAAAACCCAGCCAAAACTTCGTTGGTAGGGAATGGATACAGTTCACAGGCGAAGCTTGTAGTTCCTGAATCGATCCACCTTCTCTTCCAAATTATTATTGTGAAGAAGAGTTGGAAATCTCACCTGCGCGAACTTGCAGACCGAGGCCCAACTCTTGTGATATGGAGGATATACTGACACAATATAAAAACACTAGAAATACTTATCATGGGTCGGTGGATTAACCAAGATACATAGCGAAGTAAATGTCAGTGAAAGACATTGATTACCCTATATCAGTTTGGATGTTGTATGTGAAAATGGCTTGTCGATAATGATCCGTGTGGCACAAGACGATGATGCCAATAAATACGAGGGAAAAATGGAGAAACAAATCACAATCGAGCCTTACCTTGGCTTCGAGACAGTAGGCTTGGGGAGAACGGGCGAAAATTGCCGTTTGAGCGAGTTGTCAGAAGCATGGTGATGAAGACGGGAAAACTGATGAGGCTAGCCTAGTGAGATGATAGAAGGGGGATCGATAGTGATGAAAGCTAGTAAATGTGATACAACAACAACACACGAAAATCAACTAAATAAACACGTAAAATGCACTCGTGTAAGCTTGTGCACTGTGTTAGAAATAATGTGTGTTCACGAGTGAAGAAGGTAACAGAGTGACACGAAGAAAACTGTTGGTTGTTTGCACTCGAGGCAACAATGAAAATATGCGAAGTACATGCAGCCTACGACAGCAGACGTAAGGACGTTTGCACGCTAGGCAGCCGAATGCAATAGACGAGCCAACGACCTGTCTAGGTCAGGTTACACACAGAGATAATAGAAGCAAGGGGGAGACGAGGAGAGTGAAAAAAACTAAAATACTACGTGAAGCAAGAGTGGGGCTTCTTAAAACAGGCGCGAACAATACCGCCCACCAAAAATGCACAGTTTAAAAGTCACTTCGACAAGAAAACGACCACAAAACGTCAAAAGAAAACGTAAAAGTAAAACGCTACGGAAGTCACCAAGCTAAATAAGCATGGGGTAGAACCACAAGTCGATTGACTGGGCGAAATGAAACTGCCGGGTTCGTGCGTACATGACACGACACGCACGACACCATCCTACCCGGCATAAGGATCAGTGATGCGACCGATCGGGCACGACAAGGGCTGGAAGAAGAGCTCGAACAATAAGAACTACATCGCCGACTTGCAAGTTGGGAACTACCGCGCAGGACCCACTTTCCACGTTGCATTTGAGTCTGGAGAGTATTCAGTGGTGCCACCGTGTCCAGATGGACTGATGTAACTGCGCACACGTCGCCAACGTGAAAGACGCGAAGAGTGTTGAACTTTCGACGGCTCAGGAGGAGCTAGAAGAGCACGGAATGACAGAAATGTCCTGGGGTAGATAAGAGCAGCTTTTACTTTCGGGTGCGACATCAAGAGCAGCACAGGCGGCCGACTGTTTAACACAGCTTCAATACGGCAGAAGAGCGTGGCGTTACTCCTCGTGAGTGTGTGGCGAGTCGGATATTAAGTATATGCCAGAAAACTTATTTCGCGGACTTCACCCCGGTACTCTCCCAGATGCCGCCGAAGTGGGGGCATACGGGGGACTGAAATGCAACTGGATTGCCGGGCAGTGAGGAGAATCGGATATCGAGCGTTGGCATGAGCGAGGAAGATTTCGGTAACTCTCGAAGCTGACGGTGCAGCACGACATAGTTACGTTCCATTATGCTGCATTAGATTGTTCCGGAGGGAAGTCTCTTCGGGAAACTAGTCACGGTCTAAGCTAACCAAGAAAAACGTCGGTGGAACAGATCTGATGCCATCTCGAGGTGCACAGACCTTGGTACTCATACAACAAACAAGCATTGATACTTGGAGAGCGCACGCATGTGCGACGATCGATTGCTTTCACTCGAAGGGCACAGAAAAATCCGTGCCTGACTTTCAAGAAGGCCCGCGACGCTGCACGCAGAGACGGAAGAGAAGATCCGACATGATGGGTTGTGGTGACCCGTGCACGAAAACTTTAGAAAGTTAATTAAACAGCGGTGAATGCGCTGCGCAACCAGTCCTTCGCAGTGAAACACATCCAAAATGTTGTTGAAACACGCTTCATGAACGGTGCGGAGGACATGAATAGGAGTGAACGTTTGTGGAAATCATCACAAATTAGAGATGAAGGTGGAGCTCGCATTTGATAGCAAAAGAGGATCTGACGAGGCGTCAACAGGAAGAGAGAGTGTCTCAGTCTCCCGCCCTCCCTGATGAAGAAAGCTGATGATCGAGGATGGCTACTTGAGAGAGGCCCAACTCTCTAGGTGACGCTACCATTTTGCTCAAGCTGGCGCAACTCACTGGCGGAAAAACTGACGTTGAGAAGCTTGACAAGCTGTCAAGAGAAGACTGCAATCTTCAGGCGTCAGAGGGCCCTTGGGATACAGGACACTGGAGAACGTTCTAGCTAGCAGGAATCGCGCGAATCGGATGACGTAGCCAAACACTCGCGCGAAAACGGAGTAGATGTGAGAACTTCATGTAAGTGAAAGCAACAATGGGTCGACGACAACGTTCGGCCTTGGCGATCAGGAACTGCATCGGCGTTTCATCTGGCTAGCAATCAATGCTAACGGAGGTAGGCGTTTGATCGGGTGCCAAGAATCTGGGGATGATTGAAGAAAGGGGGGGCCCCACTGCCACCAAAGGGTGAAGTAGCATTTCAGATGCCGTTCAAACCACGGGACGCACAGTCACTGGGTTCTCAGTGGACGGAACGTGAGCCCAATCGGGACGGGAGGTGTGCGCAGGATTTCTACGACTCGATTTGCCACGAACGTTTCAGCCGATAAGGAGGTTGTAGCCAGCCATGACCGAGAACGATAGTTGAGTCCGAGGTAAAGTTACGATGGCGTTCGCGTGAAGAGGTGAGTGCAGGCAAGGGTAGCTAGGAGAAGACGGGCAAGCAGCAGAGCCGCAGACAGCTCGAGCTTTGGAACTGTGTCAACGTCTTGACTGGAGCAACTTTTGCTACGGGCTCGGAGAAGGCTATCCGTGAAATAACCAGGGGGTGGGTGGGGTGAACCCAGACGTCAGTTGTGGATGGTACAAAACGGCGGCGTCGTAGCCTTTCCTCTGAAAGAGTCGCAAAAACACAACTATCCGGAGGATGCCGTGCAGTGAGGGAAGTGGACATGGAAAACGAAAACTTGACCGAGTTGAGCTACGTCACGACGGTGGAGTGCAAGTTGTCTGACGAGCTCGTCGCGAGTGGGTCGTCCCCATTGAGAATGAGGACATCCACAATCTCTGGGAGAAAAGATTTATCATGAAGGAGCAAATGGCGAGCAGAAATCCTAACGGATCAAAACTATCCGGCGATTGTAGCAGAGTGCTGAGCGCTTTTCAAACTGGGCCTTTGAAAGGACCTGAGCACTGAAGGAGAAGTGTCATACAGTGTGGGGGTCTTCACAATCAAGCCAAGATCTTGATTCCCTGCTCTTCAGGGAGACAGCAAGTGGATGTTTCCAGATGAGTCTCGGGAAGGGTCGCAAGGGCAGCAGGGAGATGATGGCCATTTTCGAGGCTCGAAAGCGCCACTGGAAAAGTAACAGCTGGAGCTCTTCTGGAGAGCGAGAGCCTGAGCGGAGGTCCTTCCTAGCGCCTGCGAGATCGATGTCATCGATTCACGTGTGAAACGTAATCGCACAAGAGGCAAGAGGAGGGCGCCCGTCGTCTTGCACCAGCTGTGTAAAACCGTTGAGAAAGAAAAAAGATGGAGGCAACCGTAGGTGACAGTATGGATCGTACTCCAAGACAGCAGAGTCAGGATTTCGGGCGCCAGAGATGCGCTGATGGGACACGATCAGCTGTAGCAATACGAATCTGCCTGATACATTGGCGGATGTCAGGAACAGATAGCGATGGGATAAGTCCTGAAGTTGATCAGGATACTTGGGAGATCTCGCTGAAGCTTAGGACCCGATTAACATCTGCGGATAACGAGAAGCACCATGCTGTGTGCGTCCGCCGCGAGACGGTGAACACGACTCGAACGTCTTTGACACGAACTTGAAGCCTGTGCACGCAATGGTGTGGATCACGTAATCGGATGACGTGGACAGCAAGCGGAATGTGATGAAGATCGCGTACTCCTACGCAGAGACACTTGTGATAAGCAACTGTCAATGCTAGGAACGCGCTTGAGGCGACGTTCCAGACTGAGAAAACTTCGAGCAGGCAACATTGCGATTGAAGCCAAGGGCAACGCATGAGGCTTGAATGGGAGCCCAACAGAGTAACGCCCGCATCGTCTCGAGTGTTCCCCGGTGTGAGGCCACGAAATGGTCCTGCAACAGCAGCTGATCATTGGATTTTCTGAGAAGGACGCGAAACCTCATCAGTCTCCCAGAACATGCGAGGAGAAACGATCCAACGATGGAGCGAACATGCGAAAAGGGAGATGGGGCCCGAGACTCGAATCCGAAGCCGAATCAGCAACCCAAGAGCACCCCATCCGACAGGGTTTCGCGTGTTGAGAGCGGAGGGTTGGCTGACCGTGAATACAATCGATGTCCTACTAAGAACTCCGGATACACATCCGCTCCTCTCAGGAAGTCGATTCTTTCTGGACGATGAAACCTATCGTCAGCCAACGATGAGCCCACGATAGCGCTCGTCGAACACCTCGATAGGAGGAGGTTCGTAGGAAGGCGATCTGAAATGGCAGACCAGAACGAGTGCTGAACGCGGAGGATGATGGTTTGGATTCACCGAGAAGCAATGTCACAGAGCACATTTACCATGAAACTTGGTAGCCGCTTGCCTATGCCAGACAGCTTGGAATAGGGCTAGGTTCTACCTTCAGTCCGAGACCTTGAATGAGAGAAAGAGTATAGCTGAGGACTTGAGACCCAGAATCTATGACGGGCACGAATAAGGGTGATGTTGTCCCGCAGCATCCCGAATTAAAGCTCCACGGTACCCAACAGGGCGGACACGCCTGAGTGGACGGGGGGTCGCCTCCATACGAAGGAAAAAAGTACGAGCTGCGAATAGGTGCTGGGGCTGAGTAGAGCTGTTATCAGGATGGTTGATAGTCTGCGTTGGTGCTTTCATCGGATTGCAACAACTGAGGATGCTGAGTGCTGTGGACACGTCCAGCATGCAACGTTCCGATTGACATTCGGATGTGAATGAAGTCCCAAGAAAACAATTGACACCGCGACGTAATCGCCTTGAGTTGTCACGGGGTCAGGCGCGATTGCTTGAGAAACGTTTGACAACTATACAAGTGTGAGAACTCTGGAATAATGGGCAAGTGGGTGATATGACACGGCATTTGAGCTTAGCCGGCTTGACGAGCCTGAAGCAGGCTTATGTTCACCGGAGTTCATGTGAGCTGGCGTTTGCAACGAGCAATGATGTGAACCAATGCGGGTCTGAACCATTGATCCAGACAGCACAAACTCAAGCGCCTTGAAGCTTCGTCCTAAGAACGTGATAAGCTGCTGATAAGTCGGAGTACGGAGAACGGCAGAATGCTTGGCCCCGAAGTTTTTTTCCAGGATTGTGCGTCTAAGTTTGACAAAAGGTAAGTGACAGAAGGAGGAAAGTTAGCTAAATCCAGGAATCTCAAAGCCTGAGAGCGTTCACGGAATAACGATGAACTTGCAAGAACTGCCGGTAACTAGCTGAACCTGCTGATTTCAATGGGAGTGAAATAGGAGTACTGTTGAATATACATAGCGGCCAATAAGCGCGTTTTCTGATAGCGCGGACACTAGCGCGTCTAGGCAAGAGGATAATTAGCGCTTGAAATTGAAAACCAATTAATTGAAAGCCAATGCCAGCATCTCGCAAAGAAGAACGCAAATAGGGACGCAGTTTTGTACATGTTGCAATGACTCGTTGTCATGAACAAGGGGAGCTGAACAGAGCATAGAAAGTCTGACCACTGAGTCATTGGGCGCTGCAAATATTGGCAAATTGAATATTGGGGTAGCGTTTACACTTGAGCAGGGCCAACAGTAGATGCGGATTCACAGGAATAGCATAGGGGATACGCGCGACTTATGGCGAGTACTTATCGCGTTCCGAGTAAGAAGGCTCTCACAAAGCTGGCTTGTACTGCGTCGACCGGAAGAGGGTTGGACACCTCCTCGAGCTGAGACTAGCAACTAATATTTCGCTCTGAAACCGCTTCGAAAAGTCTGTTCCCACTGGTAAAGGCTTGTCAAACCGCGGATCTGTGACGAGAAGCTTCCTCGTCCTTGAAGCGCTTGAAACACGCGTCATATGAGCGTTGCACTGACGGCAAATATACGCTCTATTTAGCTGAAGCAAGCTACGTTGCCGTTACTGCTTGGTCATGGATAACCGAAACTAAGGACGACAACATAAAGAAACAGGGAGTGACTATTGCGGCAGTTGCAATTGAAACAAAACAACAATGAACACCAAAAAGTATGATCGAACCGGGTGAGTCAGGAAAAATAAATAGAGACGTGTATAAAATACACGCGGCCGAGAGGAAAGTAAACAAAAATGCCGCCCTGCGACATATGAACAATAAACTAATAAACACTGCGTATAGTGAGTCATGCACCACGCGAGATGACCCAGTGAAGAGGATTGAATATCGACAAACAAACCAATGCGAGATAATATTTGAATGGTTTGAAAAGTGGGACTGCTATAATGAAAAAACCGAAATATATTCGGCAACGCGTGGACCAAATGTTGGCACCAAGACGATGATGCCCATAAATACGAGGGAAAAAAATGAAAGAAAACAAATCACACATCGAGATTACCTTGGCTTCGAGACAGTAGGCTTGGGAGACGGCGAACTTTGGCCGTTTGAGCGAGGGTGTCGAAGCAGGGATGAAGAGGGAAAATGATAGGCTAGCCTAGTGAGATGATAGAAGGGGCAGATCGATAGTGATGAAGTAGTAAATGAGTGATACAACAACAACCCACACGAAATCACACCTTAAATAACACGTAAATGCACTGTGAGCTGTGCACTGTGTTAAGAAATAATGTAGGTGTTCACAGAGTGAAGAAGGTACAGACGTGGACAACGAAGAAAACTTGTTGGTTTGTTGCACTCGACCGGCAACAATGAAAATAGCGAAGTACATGCAAACCTCGTCACAGGCAGACGTACAGACGTTTCGCACGCTATGGCAGCTCGAATGCAATAGACGAGCCAACGACCTGTCTAGGTAAGGTTTCACACACAGAGATAATAGAAGCAAGGGGGTAACGAGGAGGTGAAAAACTAAATACTACGTGAAACAAGAGTGTAGGCTTCAACACAGGCGCGAACAATACGCATTCCACATTACTGAGGAGCAATGAGGCAAAGAAATTGGGCAACAATATCTATCGTCCTTTGCAGAGATGCTCCCTTGTTTCTTTGCTTATGGGACTATTTTTAATTATGCTCGATGAGGATAGGTTTTTCTAGTAGACATTGAATATGATTGAAGCACTGTATCCTGAAGACACCACAGGATTTGTTGCCGGTGGTATTGTTCGTTAAAATAAGTTGCATAGTGAAATCTGGTAGAATGTAGCCAATCATCAAATAAAATGACATAAATTTCTGTCTTAAGCACTTACATGAAATGGAATGTATCATTTCAAAGATACATATTATAGAAAATAATTTCTGAAACACACGTAACCTTTTGACTTCTACCACCACGCTACCCACATTCATTAAGATTCATGAAACGTCACATTCTTGTCCTCATTCAAGACGGTCTTTTGATATATCTGTCCTATATTGTGCATAAAAGATTCTAGTTGTAGTCACAGATTAAATAATACACCGCGCGTGACTTGACCTCAACCACACTACCCGCAGGATTGAGACTACGGAAACGTCACGATCCTGTTAACTGATGTCAAGACGGAGTACTTTTGATATATGTCTCCATATCGTTCTTAAAATATCAAGCATGACTCTCATAAATAGTTATAGATACATTAGCAAAATAGTGGCGTGTGTAACTCGCTGACCTTTTGACCTCCGCCCACAACCACCCACACGGCGTTATGCGTCGGCAATGTCACTATTATTGTTCTTGGTGTCAAGACGCGTCTTTCGATACCCATCTCCATATTGTGCTTATAATATTTAGTGTAGTTCAAACGTGATATTAACAAAATAGTATAACGCAACGCGTGTGACCTTTGACCTCCGCCCACCGCCAACTACATGACTTTTTACTTTGAAAACGTAATTATTCTTTGTTCCTGGTGTCAATACGCGTCTTTTAATACCCATCTTTGTATCGTGCAAAGAACATTTGTCGTAATTCGCATGTGTTACTATGAAAATAGATGAGTAAACCGCGCGAGACCTTTGACCTCGCCCACGCTACCCGCACGATTTGCGATGGCGGAAACGTCATTATTCTTGTTCCTGATGTTAAGACGCGTCTTTTGATGTATGTCTCCATATTGTACTCAAAATGTTTAGCGGAATCAATTTTTTTTTTTCCAATCTTCTAGTCTTTTCAAACCCGGGGTTTCCCCGCCCCTGTGTCCCCCGGTTAGTAAAAAAGGGTTTTTTCCCCCCCCGGGGAAAATAAGTCATTCGGCCGTGTTTGGTAGCGAGGATCACTCCCCACGGACGAGTGGAACGGGGGAGTTTGGAGAGTAGAGAGTTTGTTTTCTTGTCGAGGTACGCAAAGGGTTTGAAATTTTAAAGTATGGGGGCCCCCAAACCATTCCCCGGGGGTTGTTCAAAAGACCGACATGAAGAGGGGAAACCATAAAAATTTAGAGTGAGAAGAATCCCCCAAAGCAAACTTTTCTGCGGGACAACTACTGTCCTTGCCCCCCGGGACGTGTGAGCCAAACTTAAGGAGGGAGGAATTTCCCCGAAGTTCCTGCACCAAGACGACCCCCCGGAAAACCCCCCATAAAACCGGGCCCCGGCCCTCTCTACGGGTTTGAGCGCCCAGGGAAGCTAAGGGCGGGAGTGGGGGTTTGGGTATGTACAATTGCATTTCTCCGTGTATCCTTAGTCCCCGGAAATCCCCCGAAAGTAAATTCTGCCCTTGTTCGAGTACAGGACGCGGGCCCTTTTGATTTTGCCGGGGAAGTTGGCCACATGGTAGTCCCGTTGCCCGAACTCATTTTGGTGACAGAAATCCCCCTTTGAAACGTTTTTCCCTTTTAAACTTTGGATGATAAGTGAGCATCTCCAAAAGTTTTTTGGGCGTAGTAACAGGGGGCACAAAACATTGGGACTGTTTCTTTCAGGATCGCCCCCTTTGACCTCCCGGCTTATTTGTTGGAAATTTCATAGGGTCTAAAACTCCCCTGCGACCAGGTTTTTTTTTAGCACGAGTTGATACCTTTTTTAGGGTTCTGTACATTCCGGGGGGTTTAATTTAAACCCAAAACCCCCCCAGGGTAGTGGGGAATATTTTTGCTCCACAAAAAATTTTTTAGAGTTTTGATTTGTGGACCCAGAAAATGGGGAAGGGGAATCTTTTTCTTATTATTGTCAACATTGATTATCTTTTTTTTTAAAACGAACATGCCAAAAGGGAAACCCACCCAATTTTTAAACCAGTGCTGTGAAACATTTCGGAAAATTTATAGACAGCTCTCAAGGTACAAATTTTAATCGCTACTTGAAGGACAGGCTAGCCCCCCAAGGTGTAAACTATAGGTGTAGGCCAAAAACTTTTAAAATTCGTTATTAAATCTTGTTATTGGTAACGGTTTATTTCCCTCACCCTTCAGGTAAAGGGCGACTTTTTAAGGGACCCTGAAGGAGTTGCTGGATAACTTGGGTTAGATTAAGGTCCCGACACTAGAAGAAAGGTATGTTTATATTCGTTTTGCATAGGTTTTTCCTAATTAGTTATGAATTTTTTGTGCCCAAATTGTAATTAATGGATTCAAGATAGGGGTTTTAAAACAGTAACCGAGGTAAAACCCATTTACTGTGTAAATTTGTTTTTAATATATTCAAAGATACTGAAAAGTAAACAGAGGTATTTATTATTGGGTCAATTATTATTGTCGATTAAAGGTTGGTAAAGGGGAATCGAGGTATTGATAAAGGGTTTACTAAGAATGTTTTACCCACTTAAGGGCTAAGGTAATTGGTTACAGGTGCCCCAATATTATTTTTAAATTTTTTCTTTTACCCCTATTTTTAAACCCGTGTGTACCTTTGCCCAAAAATTTTGGGTATATTTTATTAATCAGCGGTTCCATTTCCCTTTATTTATACCCTTCAGTTTGTACTATAGGAAAAACCAACCGGGGGAATTTTCCCTGTTTTTCCCCGGGCAAAACCCCCCAAAAAGGTGGCCCCCATCCCGGTTTTAAATTTTTCAATTAACCAGTAATTTAAATTTAATAAGCTTAGAACCAGTCCCATAAAAAAAAAAACCCCTTTCCCCGACCCACGCAGCTTCCACTGACCACCGAACTAGCCCGGGGGAGCCCCCCGGAGAGGACCCCAGCGCTTCCCGGAGAATAAGGGGGGCTCTGACAACACCCTCTTCATTTTCCCCGTCATCGGAGGAAAACCGCGCGATGCGGCGAAGGATTCTTCGCTCCAGCGAGAAGGATTGCTGGAGAATCCTCCAAAGATGGGGGCCCGCGCCGGGGCCCCGTATTCAAAGAGGGGACGGAGGGGTTTTAAAGTGTGCCGTAGACTACGGAAGCTTTATCCAAAAAAGTCAAACCCCCGAAGCATCACCGGGGGAAAATTTTGTCTCCCCCGGGGCCCCGGGCAAAGGTTGATTGACGTCACGGCAATTTAGCCCCCCGTTCAGAATTTTCTGGGAAAAATTACTCCAAGTTTCTTGGAGACCAATAGGGTACAAACCCTAGCGCCCCCAAAAATTTAAAGGAATGACGGGGTGGGCGTTGAGAAAATTTTTTTTTGTTTTGTGCAGTGGTGATAAAGGAAAAAGCTGTGTTTTTAAGGGTTCAGCCAAAAACCCCGCCAACGGCGTCCAAAATTCCCAGAGCTTTAATTTTGGGGCTGTTTGACGGCGGGAATACTTCCTTTGCTGTGCGCCCTTTGCACCCGTAGGTTTTGTGTTTTGCATAGAGGGCTAAGGGGGGAAGGGAAAAGGGAAAAAGGGAGGAAAGGGAAATCGTGGCAGTGATAAGATTTGGGGAAAGAAAAAGAAAAGGGCCCGGGGAAACCCTTTTAGGCACGCCCGAAAGAGGGGGAAAAAGAGGGGGGATACTTGACATTTTCACGAAAACAAGCGCGGGCGTCCTGTGAGAAAAGCTCGGATGAAGCGCACCATTACAAAAGGGATTTTTTAGTTTCAGGGAGTTGTAACCCGGGGGCCCCCCATGCCAAAAATTTTCAAAGGCGCGGATAGTCCCCGAAAAATAACTAGAAAACATGGCATTTGTTTTTGCGCCCCTGAAACCCCCGTCACCAGCTTTTGAAGGGGGTTGGCGTTTCAGCCCACCTGTCCGGAAAAACCCAAATTTGGACTCGGGGATGAGTGGAGGCGGTCAGAAAAGCAACCAGCCTGGAGTAATCCCCTTGCCAAGAACCCTTTTCCCCAACGTTCCCAAAAGAAAAAAGGGCGGGTATAGCGAGATTCGTTGGGGGCTGTCCTTTTTGGAATCATACGATGACAGCGATTTTATACTGGGAGGGAAAAAAGCCCAAAACGGAAGGCACCCCGAGAAGAGGGGAAAAGGGAAAGGTTTAGAGACGAACTTAGCAGGGGGCCCGGGCGAAAAGGAAAATCTGGTGATACCCTCAGCACCGGGTCCCCACGCCTTGCGGCGGGGAGCCTGAGCTCCGTCCGTGTTGTATTGAGGGCAGAACTTCCTCCGCGTGATATCCAGGGGCGGGTCGGGGTGGAGAATTCTTTATCTGGGGTTATGTCATGAGAAGGGAAAGGACGGTTTGTGATGTGCAAGAGACCCGTTCGACCCTCTTTTGAAAAGTAAATAAATAGTGCGTCATGGGAAATGGTAAAAAAACCCCCCAAGAGAAGTCCCCCCCCCCCAAAAATTTCCTTTGGGTTTTTTCCCGGAAAACGACGCACACACCGGTTTATTGGGGCAAGAGGGGTCCGTTGGGGCCCCCAGTGGAAGGGGCCCCTGATTCGCTTGAAGGGCGCCAAAATGAGGAAAAAACCCTCCTTGTAGTCCAGCGACTCCCCCCCCCAAAGGGCCGTCCACTGAAGCTCCCGGAAAATGAAAAAATGCTGCGGAAAAAGAGCATTTAATCCGGGTTTCCCCTTTTGGGTTTTAGAGGTTTTAGAATCACGAGCAAACCTTTAAAAGGCCCTTATTTAAAAATTTTTTTTTCTGACGAAAAGAGATCAAAAAAATATGACCCGGTAGGGGCAGGGCGGGGAAGTGTCGATCCACGTCCGGGGCCGCAACAGCCGCAGGGCTTTCAGTACTTTCCCCAAAGTTTTGTATTTTGGGGGTAAAATGTGGGGAAAAGAGTAGCATCATTCTCCCCTGGGAGAAAAAATTCGATCAAGCCTTGTACCCACGCCCGCAGCCCTTATGGGAAAACCTTGGGCTTTTAAACCGTTTGCGGGGCAGGGGGAGGAGGAAGTAATCCGAGTAAACGACCCAAATGGGAGATGGTCGCTGCCTTTGGGTGGGCCGATGACAACGTCGCCAAACCGACTCGGGTAGACCCTCACTTAAAAAGAAAAGGTTTGGGCTGGGTATTGGGGGATCCCCTGGGGCCAAAGTACCCTCGGGGCCCAGCATTTTTTTAAAAAACGATTTCATTGGGGGTTTAAACGAGAGATCAGGCCCGAGTGGGAGCCATAAGTGTGGGGAAAAAAGTATCCCCAAAGTCACATGACGAGCATTAAAGTCTTCCCCCGAAAAAACGAAATTTTTGGAAAAAAGACGCCACGTATTCAAAAAAAGTAAAGGTGCGGGGGTAGAAAAAGGTTTTGGGGGGAAATATGCAAGGACGAAACCAAAAACGGACCAAGTGGGCTCCCAACGGAGTGAGAATGACTTCGAAATTTACGGGGAAATTTCAGGGAGGAGTAATTTTAGAAGCCGGAAGTTTTGGATGCAAAGGGAAAAAAGGGGCTCCGCCCGAGGCTGTTGACCAGGAGGGGAGGGCCCGATCCCTACGGAAAGAAGCGAATCTGGAAAAACGGTGAGTATGGGGAGAGGGGGCCCAAGGGTTTTTGCCAAAAAACCCAGAATGTTAAGGCGCTGATGTGTACCCGGGTTTTCATTTAGAGGTTTCTTGGGGAGAGAAACCTCTAAGTGGCGAAGCCTATGTTGAGGGTCACCCCCAAAGAGCAGGTGGTTACCGGGTTTCCATTCCTCACTCCACACACGGGATTTGCGTCCACGGGTAGCCTTAGATTGCCGTTGTCCATTTTTGACGTAACAGCGTGTCAGTCTGGAAGCTCCCACTGGGGTGAGGGGTTTGGGCACAAAGGGAAGCCCCAAAACTAGGTTGACAGAGTGGCCCCAGTGGCGTCTCGGGTTTTTACAGAGGGAGCGCGAGCGCTGAAAGCTCCTTCCCCCTTTTCACCTTGGGATGACTGTTTATGGACTTGTTGTTGCGGGAGGGAGGAACGACTTTTAAAAGGTTGTCTTCTGGCACCCGTGCTAGAGGAGGGGGAACCCCATTAAATAGCAGGGAGTGGAAAACGATTTGTTTAACAGATCACTTAAGATTTCATCACTTTTTTGGTCATCATGAACCCAACACAGCGACTCAGGGGTACTGCGAGGGCGGTTTAGCGAGGTCAAGTCGGGGGGGAGGAACTAGTGGCTGCAAGTTGAAGGCCTATGTCCAGATCTGAGAGTCGAAGTGACGGGCCGCCGAGGGCTGCGCAGATTCGCCCACATGTTTTTTGTCGGTCGAAAAGGGGCGGGTGCACAGGGCCCAGCCTTGCAATCGCCCTGAGTGGTCGTAGCGTTAAAAAAGGAACACTTTTCGTCTTCCCTCATGGGTCCCAGCGCACGTATGCCCCCGACTGTTACGTAGGACGGGAGTGCTTCGTGAGGCCCATCCTAACCGTACGCACCCCTTTCTTCACCTGGTATCTGTAAAAGTGACCACACCTCATCCATGATGTCCCGCCCCAGCCCTAGGAACAAAGGGTACTCGCAAAGGGACGATCATTTGAGAACTCGGTGGCGGGTTTAAAAAAAATCGGATCTGCCTGTAGCCCGGGTCAGCGGGCCCGATAGCAACTTTGCTGAAGAACATCAGCATGGCGGAAAGGACAGAAACTCCCTGATTAGTGAGGAGCTCCTCACCAGGGCGATCCCGGTTAGTTTTATGTAGACAGCCTCTTTAGCGCCATCCCCAAATGTATAGCATGAGGACGATGGTTTTAGGGGTAAAAATTTGAGAAAATCCGCTCGTGGATTCGGCTGCGGACAAACATTTTCAATAAACACGATTTTTAAACGGCAATACAGCTCCCTGCTTTTTCAAAGAATGTTATGTTTCCAAAAAAATACTTCTTTACTTAGCCAATCATTCAACAGTGAGCTTAAATTTCCCACTGTTCACTGTGATATGGTCATAACAATTTCCACATATATGTTTCGGAGTGGTTGCCGTGCTAACTCCCTGCAATAGTTTTTTCAACAATGAATATTAATTTTATATTTTAAAAAACCAAGCTTGTAGACCAACATTGAAATCAACAAAGTTGTTATATTTATTTCTGCCATTTTAACATTCTTTTCTAAATAAAAAAATGGAAACTTTTAAATTAATTGAGTCATACTTTCAAATTGTTTTCCCCCAATATCAGGTTATTGCTTTAAACATTTCTTGGTTTTCTTTGTCTTATTTTGAAAATCTCTATTTTAATCTTTTTTGCGGAAAATTCAAGTTATAATGTTTTCTGAAATCTCAGTTTAACATTACTTTTTTTCCCCTGTCTGTGTCGTTAAGAAAATTTATAGAAAAAATCCCAAGTTATTTATTCATTTTCCCTTTTTCAAAATTTTTCCAACAATCTAATTTGAAAAAGTTTCCTCTAACTTTCGATTGACGATAATTTTCTACTTATTTTCCCAACCAAAAGGACTCAACACAGTGAGTTCCGTTTTGACGTTTGTTCTTCAACAACCCAAAAAAAAACACAAAAAAACAAAAAAAACAGGGTGGCGTGGGGATTCTCAGGGTGGCTATGGATTCTTACTTATCTGTCACCCCAAAAATTCACTCCCGTTTTTAATCTGGATTGTAAAGGGGATTTAAAGGGTTTTTAGACAGTGATTTTGCCCCAAATTAGGGGATTAAGAGTTTAGTGTGTGCGGGGAGCAAAAACATTTAATTTAATTTAATATCTTTTTATCAAAATTGTTGTAAGGCGGTGCATTAAGCCAGGTGACTGACAGATGAAATGTCAACAAAATTCAGTTATTTCATGTAATTTTATAGATTTTAAAGTTGTTTTTTGTACTGTAAAGTGCCCGCAAGACTGCTAAGTAGTGGTATTATAAGTAAGTACATGCCTGTTTTATATGTGTATTTGACGTTTAAGTTTTCGTTATCTGTGAAAAATTTGGAAAGCCATTTTTGTAACGATGGTAACAGAAGTTTTGTTTTATATTTGATACGCCAAAGAGTTTAACAGTAAAGACATTCGACTTCAAATAAAAATGTTGAGTTACTATTAATGGTACGACAAGTTGGAGTTATAATCCAAGTTTATGAAATGACATTGGCACAGGGGAATAAATGCTCGTTCTGTGGGAAAAGGAGTGCGTGCTGGCGTACAATGTCAAATATGTGCAGTTTGTGTGCATTATAGATTTTAGGAAACCAACAAGTTAGACTACAAAAGTACGAAGGAAAGTGTTGACATTGTCTCGCTCAATGGAAAGATGGAAGAGTTAATCGATACAATGATTGAACGTAAAATTGAATTTCTAGGACTAAGTGAGACAAAATGGATGGGAAAGGGGAAAAGGATTTGCGAGGTGGGTACAAGTTGATATGGTCAGGAGGCATAGAAGGAAGAAATGGGGTAGGATTCATTGCCAGCCCAAGATATAAAGAAAATATTTGGATGAGCGAAGCGAAGACTTCAATTTCACCGACCCCTCCAAAAAATTAGCTCGTTTTTTTTTTTTTGTTTTTTTTTCTTTTCGTTTTTCAGTCTGTTTGTTCGCTCTCTACCGGGCAAACGGCATATGCGATCTTCATGAAAATTTGACACGACCTTCGTTTTCTCTGAACTTAGACTTGCCACGTTTTTGGGTACAATCTAAGAAATATTTCTCATGAATATCGCACTTTTACGATTTTTTCGATTTTAGTGCGAGATTTTCGTGACATTTGGGCACGATCTGACCAACAGGGTGGGGCTACAACGTTCATATTTCACATGGACATTAAGGTAATGGTGATGTATTGCTTTCTAAAAGAAAAAGTTGAAAAAGTTAGCCAGAACCGAGAAAAATAAAGCTTTTAATATACGTTTTTTGACTTTTTGTGCGATATTTTCGTGCCATTTGGTGCAATTCTGAACAAACAGGTCGAGCTACAACGTTCATATTATACATTGACATTAAGGTTATAGTTATGTAGTACCTTTCGAAAAAAAAAGTGGAAAAATTTAGCCAGAATCCATAGAAATAAAGCTTTTAATACAAGTTTTTTACGGTAAATAATTACCAATTGACAAGAAACAAAAGAAACTTGACAACATTCACCTTCTAATGCTAGGCAGCAAAACAAAGCACTTGCAAAAGTAAAGATATCCCACGCAAACTAAAACCTTTAAAAAGCTCATCCATCAACGCGGCGGGACTTTAGCGTTTTCCTAGTATTATACATGGACATTAAGGTATGAGTTATGTTAGTACCTTTTGAAAGAAAAAGTGGAAAAATTTAGCCAGAATCCATAGAAATAAAGCTTTTAATACAAGTTTTTTACGGTAAATAATACCAATTGACAAGAAACAAAAGAAACTTGACAACATTCACCTTCGATGCGTAGGCAGCAAAACAAAGCACTTGCAAAAGTAAAGATATCCCACGCAAACTAAAACCTTTAAAAAGCTCATCCATCAACGCGGCGAGACTTTAGCGTTTTGCCTAGTAGATCAAGAACATGTGAATGCCATACAAGTGTATGCACCCCAAACCGGAAGACCTACTGGGGAGAAGGACAAGTTCAGGAAGAATTAGAAGGTTGCATTGTATTGAAGGAAATGGCGTTATCGTTATGGGTGATTTCAATGCCATGGTTGGAGATGATAGAAAGGGTTAATGAAGAAGTATTGGGTCCACATGGCTGGGGAAAGAGGAATGCAGATGGAATAAAATTTTAGTATTGTGTGCACGAAACTCTTTGAAAGTAGGAAATAGCTGGTTTGAGAAGAAGAGGTTGCAAGCATAAGATAACAAGATATGGATATGGAGACGAGGATGCAAGGCACGAATCCATTATAGATTATATTTGTGTGGGGAAAGGAATAGAAAAGAGGTTAGAAGACGTGTGGGTTGTACCATCAGTAGCATTGGATAGCGACCACAGATTGCTGGTAGCTAAAATCTATGAAGGTAAAAATGTTATGAATAATAGAAGATCAAAGAAGACGCGAATTAAGGTGTGGAATATACAAAGAAAGAAGAAGAAGAGAGACAAGTTTAGCCAAAAAGATACAGAAATGTTGCCATGGGAACATTCAGGGAATCGAAGAAGAATGGCAAGAATTTAAGGCTGCCTTTGTAACTAGTGCAGAGGAAGTATGCGGAAGAGCAACGGGGAGAAGAAAAGAGAAGGAAACACCGTGGTGGAATGAAACAGTCAAAGAAGTTGTGCGCGATAAGAGACTGGCGGGAGAGAGAAGATCAAAAAATTGTACAGGGGAAAAAATGTCATAAAAAGCGAGGGTAAAAACAAACGGAAAAAAGCAAATGTGATTAGAGAAAAAAAAAAAAGAGTAGGGAGGAGTTCGGAGAAAAATTTGGGGAGGAAGTTTTAAAGGAAAAAAAAAATTTTGTACAATTTTTCAAGGAGAAAAGGGGGAGGGTTTTTAGAACAATTTCCTACGAAAAAAGAGGGAAAAACCGTTAAAAAACGACTCGCAGGAGAAAAAAAAACGTTAGGGAAAAAAATTTTTTAGAGTTTGTTAAAATGGAGGATTTAATGAATGGAAAGCCAGCACACAAAAGTATTAAAAAGATAGCCCTAGGAAGCAGGGGGGAAGACGAAGTAGAAGAGAGGAAGAAAAAGAGCTCTCAAAAGGGGGAATTTAAAATTTGGGCACTGAAGGAAATGAAAAACGGGAAGGCGCCCGGGGTAGAGAAAGTTGTAGACATGTTTCAAGCAGCAGGAAAAGACGGGGGGAGTACTGGATTTTCAGAGTTTTGACTGAGTTTGGGAGAGATAAAAAGTTTCCCAAAGTTTGGGAAAAAAGGGTATTATAGTACCAAATAAAAACGGGTAGGCTTATTAAATGTGGACTTTTAATTTCTTTTTATTTGAATTACTTTTTTTTTTAAAAAATAGCACACTATTTCCATCCTTTTCAACCCCATTCGTTGCTAGTGACTACTAAAAAAACATCTAATAAAAAAAACTGATGTGAGGCAACCCCTCACAATGCATAAAAATTTATTATGCCTTTAATCTCAAACATACTCCCCCTTTTGTTGGAGATAAAAAAACAAAAAGAAGTATTACATCAGACATTGAGTAGGGAGGGAAATTTAAAAGACAAATTGGTCTCTTCATCACGTTGCGACCTAATCGTATGTTAAAACTCAAACAGCCCATCACCCCTGGGAGATGCTCTTACGCCCCCCAGTTTCCATTGGAGAGGGGGCAGACGATATCTCGAAACAAAGCACACCTTTCCTGGTGTTGGGTTGTTGGGGGAAGTGGACCATTCTGTCTTTGCGGAGTCCTTTGAGGTAGTCCCTTGACCACATTTTCCAAAAACTGCGGTGCATATGCTGGACTCGTTCCCAACGGGATAACTGGTGATTGTCGACTGTTAAGCAATTTGGCTCAGGTAGACTTATTAAGGAGGCCATGAGAAAATGACCTGGACTTAAAAAAGTTGGATCATTAGGATTTTTGACAAAACGGTAAGGGAGGGGAATTCATACTGCTTCAATTTGAGAAAGTAGAGTAGCTAATTTTCAAGTCAGTGTAGCCGTCCCTACCACCGTTTAAAATGAATTTCATGGATTCACTGCGCTTCCCAGGACCCCCAAAGTGGGGTCCTGGGCGAAGGGGAAGTGCACGTAAATTTTTCTTTTGCAGAACCCTTGATCTGATTGCAGAAGATTCGGTAAGGAACACCCTACGCAACTCTTAAAGTTTACGGTTTGAGCCACAAAGTTCGTAGCTTTGTCACTGTAAATTTTTAGACACTTGCCTCTTCGGCTGTAAATTTCTTAACCTGCTAAAAAGGTTTCAGTCGTTAAATTATCACTGTTCCAGTGTACAGCTTTTACTGAAAAAGTACAAATTTTGCAACATCGTTTTAATTTGTAGTTTTGCTGCGACTGACCCTATTAGAGGAGCAAGAGGTATGATTTTTTTCCCCCGGCATCTTCGGGGAAAGAGTTTTGCGGTAAGTTGTATTCTTTAGGTAGTAGGATAAAATTTTTTTTGCACATCCTTGCGGCCATGTTTATGCTGCAAGGCGTCGGGGGCGTCGCGAGCCCCCTTACATTTTTTTAAGAGGGATGATTTTTATTCGTGTGCCTTTTCGTGATAGAGTGTTGCGGAAACTAATTTTTTAAGAAAGAGCAAAAAAATTTTTTTGCACCAATCTTGCGGTCCTGACACGCTTCAGGGGGCGTCGGGAGCGTCGCAAACGCCCTTAACGTTTTTTAAGGGAATTATTTTTTATCTCAGTCCCTTTCGTTATAAGTTTTGCGGTAAACTGTATTGTATTAAGTAATGACATAAAAGGTTTTTTTTCCCCAACGTTGCAGTCCGGCACGCTCAGAGGGCGTCGGGGGCTCGCGACGCCCAAAAAACGGTTTTCTGAAAAGAGGAATGTTTTTTATCTCGTGTACCTTTCGTGCTAGAGTGTTGGGTAAATTTGATTCTATTAAGAAATAGTTTACTTTTTTTTAGCACCTCCCTTTGCAGGTTTTGGGCACGCTTCAGAGGCGTCGGGGGCGTACGAAGCCCTTAACGCTTTTTAAAAAGAGGGATTATTTTTTATCGATGTGTTTTTTGTGATACATATGCGGTAAATTGTATTCTATTAAGTAATAGCATACAATTTTTTTTAAACCTACCTTGAGGTCCTGGAGGTTTCAGAGGGCATGGGGGGCGTCGCGACCCCTTTAACTTTGATAAAGAGCTTGATTTTTTATCACGGGGCCCTTTTCGTGATAAGAGTATTGCGGTGAACTGTATTCATTTAAGAATACTTTAAGTTTTTTGAACCACCTTGCAGGTCCTGGTACGATTCAGAGGGCTTTGGGGGGCGTCACGAGCCCTAAAAACTTTTTTTAGAGTGATGTTTTTTTATTCGTGAACCTTTCGGATAGAGTATTGGGTAAAAAATATTCTTTAAGAATAGCAAAATTTTTTAAACCCTACTTTGCAGGTCCTGGTACGCTTCAGGGGGCGTGGGGGGCGTCACGACGCCCAAAAAAGGGTTTTTCTAAAAAAGAAGAATGAATTTTATCTGTGTACCTTTCGTGCTAGAGTATTGCGGTGAAGTATTCTTTTTAAGTAAAGAAAATTTTTTAAAACCCTACCTGCAGGTCGGGTATGCTTAAAAGGGGCGTCGGGGGGCGTCGCGACGCCCTAAAACGGTTTTCTGAAAAGAGTAATAAATTTTTTTATCTCGTTTCCCTTTGTGCTAGAATGTTGGGGGAAATTTTATTCTATTAAGTAATGATACAAGTTTTTAGAACCTCCCTGCAGGTCTTGGACGTTTCAGGGGCGTCGGGGGCGTCACGACGCCCAAAAACGTTGATAAAGATGTTTGATTTTTATCTCGTGTACCTTTCGTGATAGAGTTTTGCGGAAAAATGTTTTTATTAAGTAATAGTTTAAGGTTTTTTTATTACCTTTCCTTTGCTGGGTTAGTTTGTGCAAGGACTCTTAAAAATCACTCTTAAAAACGTTTAGGGCGACCGACCCCCCCGACGCCTCTGAAGCGTACCAGGCCCTGCAAGGTAGAGCAAAAATTAAATGAATTATTAATTTGAATACAGTTTCCCGCAAAAAATTTTCTATCACAAAAAGGTACACGTGATAAAAAATCAAGCATCTTTTTCATCGTTAAATGGGTCGCGACGCCCCCGACGCCCTCTGAAGCGTACCAGGACCTGCAAAGAGATGCAAAAAACTTGAATGATATTTTTTAATGAATACAGTTTACCGAAATACTCTATACAAAAGGTACACGAGATAAAAAAACTCACTCTAAAAAACTTTTATGGGGCGTGGCGGCCCCCGACGCCCTCGTAATCGTACCAGACCGAAAGGGTAGATTCAAAAGACTTGAAGATTTTACTCAAATGAATAAGTTTACCGCAATACTTTCATTAAAGGCACATGCGAAAAAAAAAAAAATCCCTCTTTAAAAAACGTTAGGGGGCGTCGTGACGCCCCGACGCCCTCTAAAGCGTGCAAGACCTGAAAGGTAGGTGCAAAAAAAACCTGTATGTATTTTTTAATAGAATAAAATTTCACCGCAACATTAGCACGAAAGGTCCCGAGATAAAAATTGTTCTCTTTTCAGAAAACCGTTTTAGGCGTCGCGAGCCCCGACCCCCTCTGAAGCGGTCAGGACCTGCAAGATGGTGAAAAAACCTTGTAGTCATTATTAAAAGAATAATTTTACCGAATATTCTATCACAAAAGGCACATGAATAAAAAATAACCCTCTTAAAAAAAACTTATAGGGGTCGCGACGCCCCCGCGCCCTCTAAAGCGTGACGGGGACCGCAAGTTTGGTGCAAAAAAATTGTTTGCTCTTATTTAAATAAAAAAATATTTTACCGCAACACCTATCACGAAAGGCACACGGAAAAAAAATCATCCCCTTAAAAAACGTGTAAGGGCATCGCGACCCCCCCGACCCCCTCTGCGCATAGGATGGCTGCAAGGAAAGTGAAAAAAACTTGTATCCTTCTACCTAATAAAATAAACTTTCGCAAAACCTTCCACGAAAGATGCACGGGATCCCTATTGCCCCCCCCCTATTCAGTCTTTTTTGAAAAAGGACCAGCATAATTACTCCTGTTTTCAAAAAAGGACGAGATGGGAACAGGGGTTTTAGGAATTACCCATCAATTGTTTTGATGTTGTACCTTCAGTTTTAAACGCGAAAACATTTTTGAATGCAATTTTTGATAACTTGTTTTGTCTGGGGATCCAAAAATGCTGGCGCAATGATGCAGTTTTAAAATTTCGGACACGCAGAAGTAGCTTGAGATGTTCAGAAGATTTTCAATTTAGTAAGATCATGATTTGGTGCAGAATAAGTGATGCTTTGGGGACGTTGAAAACGCCGAATGGAATAACGCCGAATCGAGTGTGTAGTGTACTTGCCCAAATTTTTTTCCAACCTTCTTTTTCCAACACAAAAAAGAAGCGCGGGACGACATAACATGATCGATTTGGCTTTTTTCCCCTTCGGTGTTATTCAGCGCCCCCGATGCTTGTTATGTATGGAAGTTTGAATTATTTAGTTTCCACCCACTTGCAGGGAAATTTTTATCGTCTAAAAAGGACGAAGATTTAAAGTAAGCTTTTCTTTGAAACTTTACGTTGTCTTGAAGCTCTTGAATTTCACGAAGGGTAACATCTTTTGCACCATTTAAGCACATTTTGAGAGCAGATTGCAGCTCCTCAGAGATAGCACACCTGACTTTCTGACATCGAATTTTTACAAAGAAATTGAATCGCAAACAATACGCAACTAGTGTGTCAGTTTTGAGAGTGACGATATTTGGAAATAATCGGGTGTTTCAGTATTAGTAACTAAAGGGTGTTTACAATTCTACGTTTTTCGATAAGGAATTTCAGCATGTTCAATGATGGGGGGGATGAGGGACGATAGAGTGGTTGCTGTAGCCCGTCAGGCCCCTGCCCCCATATATCAAGTTGTTTGAGTGTTTTAGGATCAGTTCCTCTTTAAAAAAAGGTCTGCTGGGTTGGTTTGGAAATTTCATGTTTTCCCAAACCTTAACATTTGTGTATTCTTGAATTTTTGGTACCTGTTCGCAAAAATGTTTCCCATCGATTTGAAACGAGGATAACCATGATAGAACAATGGTTAAATCCTCCAAAAATGTGTGCTGCAATCTTAAGGTTCAAGTTGGGAGTTTTTGTACCAGTTTGGTAGTAACAATGCGCCACAAAGTTTTAAAAGGGGCAGAGTTAACCTTTTTACTGGTGTATTCTTTATTTGAGCACAGTAGATGAATACTAACTTCATTTGAACATTTACGACCTGAGATATAACACATCCATACGCTCTTTTGATGCATTGAGAAAACCCTAAATCCGTACGTCATGATTTGGGCTTTTTCATAGAATAACGGTCAATTTCAAGTTGTTGACAAAAAGGAAGTTGTTGGTGAAACATATTCCCTTTATAATAAACTTTGTGGTAGTCGTATCCCATCTAGTTTTTGAAGCATAACTTCGTAGAAATACTTAGTAAATCACTATTTGGGTGACGAGACCTAATGGGTCAAAAATTTGCGCAATGATTGAGAAATCTTCCGTTTTGTAACATTCGTGGCAGACACTTGATCGTGCGAATATGAAGAGCTTTTGTTTTGTACGAGAAAAATTTTTGACTTCGGATTCCACACTAAACCAAGGTTTTAACGCGTCTGGCGATCAATTAAGAGGTAACGGGTTTTTCTGTACCTGTAGGTATTGCTTCAAGTAACTCTGGACAGTTTGAACACCATTTCTGAGTGGGGAAACCTCCCCTTTTTTAAAAGCATAATCAGGTCTCTTGAATTTGAAAAGCATCCGGATATTGTCACAGCCACTGAGCAAGTCATCAACGTAAAAATCTCGCCTGCATTCTGTAGCACGGGGGATAGCTGCTAGCTTCTTCCGGAAGTTTTTGTAAGCATCGTGTTGCCCAAAAAGGGAGCGAATCTGTGCCGTAGGTAAGTTTTTAAGCTCGAACATTTGACAGTTCTTCAGGCATGTTTCCAGAGAATTTTTGATATCGAGTGTCCCCCGGATCTACGTTTACTTGACGATACTTTTACAATGTCGCAGTAAATGTAATTGATTGGGCTAAACCGTCCCGATTTACCCAATCTTTTTGAATGTAGGACCCACATCAGGAAAATTTTAAGGGTTTACCGTTTGTGGTTTTGGCGAAGCGTCAAAAACAATCGGTCTTGGTTTTGGGGCTGGAAGCCTTAAACACAGATGATAAGAGATAGTATACATTGTCAGAAAGTACACCTGAATCTGTCTGCACTTGAACCATATTAGGCCTAGCTTTTTGTTTCTTCAAGAAACTTTTTTGTATTTCCCAAAGTAGTTCGGTGTTTGTGCAGTCGTCCTTCCAAATGTTTAAATCTGTAGCTTTCCCGTCGAATGAGTTTCCAAAAGTTCATGATCTGCCTGGAATGGAAGCCCCACTACAAATCTCCCTTACTATTCCTTTTCACAGTCTTGGAAAAAGTCGCTCAATTTTTTTCTTTGTCGGTTCTTGGTTTGAGTGGATTTGTTTAAACCAAATTCAATGGCCAAGCCATTTTTTTTGATTTCGAGTTTAAAATTTTTTCTTTTTTACCACAAAAGTCGTTGGCTTGGCGCTCGTCAACAGGCGAAATGATCTTACTTATTTTCAAAGCGAAACTAGGGAGAAAGAATAAAAAGCTTGGCTCAACTTCTATATCTCACAGCATTCACAGCCGAAGACTTTTGAAGGAGAGCTTGGCTGCCGTTTTTTTTTTTTTTTTTTACAATTTTTTGTATTTGGTTGGATATTACATCTTTTTGTTGTTCGTTTGCTATCATGGTGTGAATGATGGACTTTGAATGATTAAATTTGTTAAGTTCAAAGTTGTTTTTTGACATTTTTGGGCCCACGGCCCCCCCAAAGATACCCCTTGTGTTTTAAGCACTAGATAAATAAATAAATAAATAAATACATAAAAAAAAAAAATAAATAAATAAATAAATAAATAAATAAATAAATAAATAAATAAATAAATAAATAATTAAATAAATAAATAAATAAATAAATAAATAAATTGGATTTAGAGTCTACCCACTCAGTTATATAACTGATTTTCAGTGGGGGACAGTAAATCAAAGCGACCCTGTAGGCCCTGACGCAATCGACGAGTGAGCGATAACCAACCAAAGATCGATATTTTTAATTGAGCGAGCGAAGCGAGCGTCTCCACTTGACTCTTATGGCTCCAATGTCTGTTTTTTTTTTCTGTTACTGCTTCGATACAGGTCGCACCGTTTCTCTGATCGACCTGAAATTTTGCACACATGTACATACCACCTAGGCGGGTTGCTGTATAGTTTTGTGGCAAAATCGTTCAAAAAGTAAAAAGTTACATTAAAGTTAATCGAAAGTTTTTTTTTCAAACTAAACGGCGACAAAATCTGAGGTGGCCAAATCATTTAGAATGTCCGTCCGATCACGAATATGTTATTTTTATTTTGATCCGATAAGTAGTGTAGATGGAAATTACATTATAACAAAGTCCCTTAGCATGGCAACGGAAAGTCGCTCAGCTTTTTTGGCTCATGATAGCAGTCGAACGGAGGCTCGGATCGAGTTGAAATTTTGACCATCCGCAAGTTTCGTTCCCGATTGAATGCCATTAGTTTTGTGGCAAAATCGTTCAAAAAGTTATAAAGTTACATTAAAGTTAATCTAAAGTTTTTTTAAAAAACTAAACGACGACAAAATCTGAGGTAGCCAAATCATTTAGAATGTCCGTCCGGTCACGAATATGTTAATTTTATTTTGATCCGATAAGTAGTGTAGATAGAAAATACATTTTAACAAAAGTAACGTTACCATGGCAACGAAAAGTCGCACAAGAATTCTGGTCACTATGTACTGCCACCTAGAAGAAATCAAGAGTTAAAATAGATTTCCCAAAGAAATGATGTCAAGGTCCTCTAGATGGCGGTGGATTTTATCCATTCTCTCCTATTTTACAAATTTTCAGCTAAATCGGTCAAGACCTTAAAGACTTATTGGTATGTAACATTATGGGAATGTCGTACTCGGGTCGTGTTGCACGTACCGGTGCTCGCTCAACAACGCGTCCAACTGAGCGTTTTCCTAGTAGGAAATATAGCAATCAGTGGTATGGACAGTGCGAACACCCGCGGATCAACGCCAGAATCAACAAGGCCGATTCAGAACAACTCTGAATTTATTATGTGCTTCGTTGCTAGGACGGCTCCAAAGTCACCGTTTACAAACTCCTACGACACGAACTGATGGACTTAAGTCCAAATCAGAAGTTAAAAAACTTCTGACTTTGACGAGAATCGAACCCTGGACCTTCTGCATTGGAAGCAGATACGCTAACAACAAGACCAACGCACTAGCATAAGCACTAGATATTTATAATGGTTAAGAGCATGTTTAATATTTCAAGCTTGTACAAATTACTACGCCTGAGTAATTACGCGTATTGATTTTGATTTTGATTTTTCCCGGTCCCAATTGCCCGGTTTTGGTTATATGAGGTACATCTGAGTGTGGCTCAAGTTTCAAAGTTCTAAGATGAACCGTTTTCTCAGTATAGCGTATTATTCATAAGAGTACGGAATTACCTACTTTTGATAATTTTGATTTTCTCCGGTACCCGTTATCCAATTTTGCTTTCCATATTCAAAAGTGATAAAGAATGAGAGATATCAAAATGTATTCCACGTTTGAAACATCTCAGTTGTAGCGTTTTCTTTGAATGATTCATTTCTTAAAGTTCAGATATGTTTTTTATAATTTTTGGGGCCCATGTTCATCCCCAAATTTAGCCCCTTTTGTTTTGGACGCAAGATATTTTTAATGGTTAAGAGCATGTTTAATTTCAAGTTTGTACAAATTACCACGCCTTGGAAATTACGCGTTTGATTATCATCCAAATTTTGATTTTCTCCGGTCCCTGTTACCCAATTTTGGTTTTGAAAGCAAACGTCACTGCGTCTGAAGTACATCTAAGTGTGGTCCAAGTTTCATAGTTCTAAGATTTACCGTTTTATCTGTAGGCTAAATTAATCTCCGCGGAGAACTCCTAGCCAGCCAGCCACCAGCCAGTCACCCAGCCAGCCACCCACCCACACACCCACCCACCCAGTCAGCCACCAGCCAGCCGAAAGGAATTTGACGATGTTGAGAGGCTTTTTTACTAAGAACGAGTTGTCGGATCGGGTTGATTTTTTTTTGGTATGTCATGGACCACATACCAGGTCATATACCGAGTTTCAAGATTGTAACTCTTTCGGGGCGGCGTGTGCAGATAGCTGAAAACCCCCCAACTCTAGTAGCTGTACATAGGGGTGGAGTTCGTGTCGCCTAAGCAGTCGCATGCGCTTGTCTGCCGGGCGACGATCGTCGCCCTAGATGATTTGACACTTTGCAATGTTTAGATTCAGGCGCCACTTGTCACACAACTTGCTTAGAACGTTTAGGTCCGCTTATAAATAAATATTAAATAAATTGTATTTGGAGTCTACCCACTCAGTTATAAAACTGATTTTCAGTGGGGGACAGTAAATCAAAGCGACCAAGCCAACCATGTAGGCTCCGACGCAATCGACGAGTGAGCGATAACCAACCAAAGATCGATATTTTTAATAGGAAATATAGCAATCAGTGGTATGGACAGTGCGAACACCCGCGGATCAACGCCAGAATCAACAAGGCCGATTCAGAACAACTTTGAATTTATTATGTGCTTCGTTGCTAGGGCGGCTCCAAAGTCACCGTTTACAAACCCCTAAGAAAAGAACTGATGGACTTAAGTCCAAATAAGAAATTAAAAAACTTCTGACTTTCGCGGGACTCGAACCCTGGACCTTCTGCATTGGAAGCAGATACGCTAACAACAAGACCAACGAGCCCCACTTGAGCTTGAAGTAAGCTCCTAATTACCTTGAATATTTTAGCTACATCTGCAATGATAGTGAATTACTCAAATGGGATGGAATGTCATTAACAAAGAGAACAAACAGAAGGGGTCCTAAAATTGCCCCTGGGGCACGCCAGAGGTCACGGGTGCAGGTGAAGACGAACAACCGTCAATGAACCCAGATTGTGTACGATTTGTTAAAAAATCAGTCAAAAAATTGTACATGTTACCGGAGATACCATATTGCAATGAAAGTTTGTGGAGAAGAAGTTGATGATTGACAGAATCGAAAGCCTTGGAAAAATCGGTGAAGATAAATCAACTTGGGCGTTGTTATTTATACTGTCGGATACGAAATCAGTGAAAAGGCTGAGATTACTTACAGTTGATCTGCGAGGCACAAAACCATATTGCTCGGAAGCAATCGCATTTCGAACATGGTTGAACAGTTCAATATTTTCTAAATATTTAAGAAAACACTGACAATATTTTCTTTATTCCTATTTTGAATACGGGTGCCAGTTCTGCATGTTTCCATCTATTTGGATACTTCCCAGTTCGTAGAATTGTGTTAAATATGTTGTGAAGTGGTTTAGCTAATTCAGTAGCACAGTGTTTGATAACATGGATGGGAATCTTATCGGGACCGGGAGATTTGCCTGTTTCCAGAGTTTCAAGCCGCGATCGGACAGTGGCCAAAGAGATGTGAACATTGGACAGATTGTCGGCTGTTACTTGCGGTACGTCTGGCAGCTCACCGATTGTCTCACGGGGTTGGAATGTTGAACTGAAGAAATCTCCGAAGAGCGAACATGACGACTCAGTACTCGTTGATTTGCGGTCACCATACTCGACATCAACAGGAATGGAATTCTTTTCTTCTTAACGCCGGATAAAACCCCACACTTTTTTAGGATCATTCTGCACACTAGTATTTATGTATATTAGGCAATCACTGTACTTAGAATTTGTTATGCTTTTAAACTCACTTTGCTTAGTACAAAATTCAACGTAGACTCAATCAAGACGAAATTGCTTCTACGTTTTGTGTGCTCTATTTTTTTATTTCAAAGAATTTATACGTTCACTATCATTCCATGGCGGATATTTACAGGGGTGTAACTTCACGATTGGTACACCATCATTTATTGCCATGTGAGGTGATTAAAGAATGTCTCACAACAATCATAATATATTTTGAAACCTCTAAATCATTCCACGGGCAGTTTTTCAGGGTTTCAACAAGCTTGTTAAGGTGAACCTTTTTCCAATTTAGCTTATTTTGAGGTGTCGACTGAAACCAGCTTCGCTTTGCTTTCCCGTGGTCTTGACGTTAATACTACAGGTTATAGCCGTGTGGTCAGAGTGGACAAGCGTCGAATCCGGAATTGAAGTTTAAATATCAATGTCGTTATCGTCTGAGCTAGAGAAAATGAGATCTAGGAAATTCCCTTGTCGAGAAGAAAATGCACAGGTAAAAATCTTATGATCCAGGTCTCCCAGTCACCAGTCACAAAGGAACATCGCTCAGGTGAAGGCCACACTATAGCTATATTTGCAGTGGTTCATGGCTCATTCTGCCCCCCGCCCTGGTTCATGGCTTGCGTTGATGTTGGAGAGCTTCTAGCTGCCTTTGCATTGCCTCCATTACCTTGTTACATTAATAGGAATGTTGGTTACCCAGTATTACAATGTTATTGATTGCAACTTGTTTGTAACGTTCTGTTACACTTGGCCTAGCACCTTGACTTTCAAAATTTACATCCGGGTAAAAGAAAGTTTTATCATTTTAACCCCATTTTTTTATTATTTTAAGAGCATTAAAAGTAAATACTTTTTTCCCATCCCGATTGGACGAAAAGTGCCCTTTTTTAGAGAAAATCCAAAATATATGTGCAAAAACAGGCTAAAAATGGTACAAGTTTGTTTTCCCGAAAAGAAATATATTTCTAGTATTGCTACTATTTGAAATACAAAACATTTAAGATATGCTAAAAATACAGAAAAAAAATCTTGTTTTAGGAATGTACATCAAATTTACATATTAACTCATAATGAATCTTTTATTCAAAATCGAAAATTTCCCAAAATTACTTAAAAAACACGAAAAAATGTTTGAAAGCACAAAAAGTCTTAGAAAAAATTAGTATTTTGAAATTATTGCTCAAAATAACTTCATTTTGATCAATTATTTCATCTGGACGTTAAAGGTTTAAGAGCATGCCAAAGGTACTCACAATATAACGCTTCTGTCAGACTCTCTCGGTTTGTTGATTTTACTGCTCGCTTTAATTGTATTAGGTAGTGTGGTGTATACAAATCCGACTGGTTCACTATGCCTGGCATCATTTCGTGAAAGGATAAGAAAGTAGGCTGTACTTAGTTTCTACAATTTATTTCATAATACATCACAATACACACCAGCTCTTCCCACGCCATTTTTTATTCCCCCTCCCCAGTCCACCGCCTTGCAAACCCCATGCACTGAGAGGGTGGCGGTCTGTTTAAGTAACACCACAAGGACAATCACAAGATTAGGTTTGTTTGGTTTACCAAGTGTAGTGTAGACTTGTGTAGTATAGGTGTGGGCCTTCAAATCAAATTGCACTACACTTTACCCAGGATAACCAAACGTTTCTAAGCTACACTCTACAGTAGATTGTCCCACATCGAACTGTCAAACTTCTTAAACATATTAAAACCCATACAGGACATGTTGAAGGCATTAAATGAGTCAAATTAATTGTAGGGCTTTAGGTCTTTTTTCAGACCATATCAGACGATAAAAAGTTATTTTGAACATACACTTCATTAGTGCTTATCCTGTTTCAGGTTGAAGTACACTATGTATCTGCCCTCATCACAAAACAAAGTCTCACATAATATATAAACTACTCCAAATCGGTTTCAAATGCGTAATATAGTAGACTATTGACTGTGAATAGGTATTGCCGATTGCCACTGCTAGAATGTGTAATTCAATATGCATTAATCTGCTTCTCTTCAAATTTGCACCTAAATTTCTACACCTACACTCTACACGACCTCCTAGAGCTCAAGTAGAAATGCTACACTTTACACTACACGAAGTCAAACCAAACGGTTACACTTTACACTACACATGATACGAAAACGCTTTATAGATTTTGTGAGCCTACACTAGTGTAAAGTGTAGCTTCGTGTAGCAAACCAAACATACCTATTGTTGGTGCCTTAGCCTTGCTGACTGTTAAAGGCTCTGCGCGTGTTGGAGATTCTTAGCTCGTCGCTCCCTCTCAAACTGTTGGTCGTTGCATTAGCCTTGCTGAATCTGAGGGCTCTTAGTACTTTTTGATGTGGTTGACCCTGAAAATGTAATGTGTTGTTAATTTTTTCCGCCCACATCAACATTTTTCTTTGTGTTGTAATGGGGTCTCCCTAGTACTTTGAAACTTGACACAGACTTCACCTATTAATGAAATTAATTGGCTGTGTAGAAATCTTTATTTCAGTGCAAATTTTCTTGGTTCAAATGTCAGAACTTACTTATGTTTATTCAAAAAATATGGTGTCATAGCCATTAACTTTGGTATGCAGCCTATTATTTAATACTAGCTTAGCCGTCGCGCGTTGCTGTGACGTATACCAAAACCCTTCGCGGGAGTGTACTTCTCGATAACAAAATACGTATTTGTGTCAACTTTCATGGAGATATGTCTAACGGTGTCGAAGTCAATTTATTAGTAAGTCCTCTTTGCAGGCACCGATCACCATGTGGAGAAGTTACAAGAAAATGGATAGCATAGAAACCTGCACCGTAAAAAATACATATATGTGCCTAGTTTCATGGAGATCGGATGAATGGTGTAGTCTATATATATGAAAAAAGGTATCCTCTTTGCAGGCAACGATCACCACGTGAAGGAGTTACAACAAAATTATAGCATATGAACCTTCCCTGTGAACAAAGACATATATGTGAAAAGTTTCATGGAGATCAAATGAATGGTGCAGTATATATATATATTATACTGCACCATTCATCCGATCTCCATGAAACTTTTCACATATATGTCTTTGTTCACAGGGAAGGTTCATATATATATATATATATATATATATATATATATATATATATATATATATATATATATATATATATATATATATATATATATAGAAACAAATGTATCCTCTTTGCAGGCACCGATCACCATGTGACAACAAAATGGATAGCATAGAAACTTTCCCGCTAAAAATTACATATATGTGCCATGTCTTCCCCATACCATGCCATCCTCTTTGCAGGCACCGATCACCACGTGGAGAAGTAACAAAAAAATGGATTGCATAAAAACCTTTCCCGTGAAAAAATACATATTATATATATATATATGCCAATTTTCATGGAGATCGGATGAAAGGTGTAGTCTACATATATTAAAACGAATGTATCCTCTTTGCAGGCACCGATCACCACGTGGAGAAGTAACAACAAACTGGATAGCATAGAAACCTTCCCCTTGAAAAAATACATATATGTGCCAAGTTTCATGGAAATCGGATGAATAGTGTAGTCTATATATATAAAAACGAAGTGTATTCTCTTCGCAAGCACCGATCACCACGTGGAGGAGTAACAACAAAATAGAAGTTATGGAAACGAATGTATCCTCTTTGCAGGTACCAATCACTACGTCGAGGAGTTACAACAAAATGGATAGCATAAAAACCTTCCCTGTGAAAAGTGGATGTATGTGCCAAGTTTCATGGAGATCGGATGAATCAGTTGTAGTCGATATATAAGAAAAGTAATGTTTCCTCTCTGCAGGTACCGATCACCACGTGGAGAAGTTACAACAAAATGGATAGCATAGAAACTTTTCCAGTCAAAAATTTCATATATGTGCCAAGTTTCATGGAGATCGAATGAATGGTGTAGTGTATATAATAAAAACGAATGTATTCTCTTTCTTTGCAGAAACCGATCACCACGTGGAGGAGTTACTACAAAATGTATAGCATAGAAACCTTCCCTGTGGAAAAATACATACATGTGCTAAGTTTCATGAACATCGGATGAATGGTGTAGTCTATATATATGAAAACGTATGTAACCTCTTTGCAGGCACCGATCACCACGTGGAGGAGTTACTACAAAATGGAGTGCATAGAAACCTTTCACGTGAAAAAATGCAAATATGTGTCAATTTTCATGGGGATCGGATGATGGTGTAGTAATGCATAAAAGACAAACATACAGACAGACATACATACATTTGTTTTATTTATATAGATGTGATCTCATTAGAAACACGGCATATACCCCAACAACAACTATTACACTTTTGGAAATGCCACTTCTTGAGATAACTTAAGTTAATATAAATTTTTTGAAATTTTGATTTTCTTTTCTTCCACATCTTTACCGATAAAAAAATAATATTTGTTTGAATACATACATTTTAGTTTTAAAATACCACGGCTAGAAAAATAATATAGATCTATAATGAAGAGCACTTACAGGTTCTTCCTCTGCTTTTTAGTTTCTTAATTAGGTGAACAGCACTTAGCAACCTCTTGATTTAAAATGTTTTTCCTCAACTTATGGGTTTATTGAATGAACATTTATACAATTTAATCAATGGGGAATCTTTGATATTTGTCTTTAGCAATTATGAATAAAACTTTATTGGTACCTGTTTTTAAAAAAAATCAAATATAAATATGTTTGTTTGATGGAATTTGAGGTCCTTCAAGACCGATACGGACGGGTCCAAAAGTGGTCTAATAATAAAGAGAATTATCAGTGAAATGACTACAGACAATCTGAAAAGTAGGCTTAGTGAAATCGGCATAGAAAAGAAAGGGAAAATGGCTGATTTGGCAGAGTGGCTCATGAAGGTGTGTGTGTGTGTGCATGTGGCTCGTTGGTCTTGTGGTAAGCGTATCTGCTTCCAATACAGAATGTGCAGGGTTCGATTCCCGCCAAAGAAATATTTTTTTTACTTCTGATTTGGACTTAAGTCCATCAGTTGTTGTCTCAAGAGTTTGTAAACGGTGACTTTGGAGCCGTCCTAGCAACGAAGCACATAATAAATTCAGAGTTGTTCTGAATCGGCCTTGTTGATTCTGGCATTGATCCGCGGATTCCACTGAATGCTGTATTTCCTATTTGAAATATCGATCATAGGTTGGCTATCGCTCACTCGTTATATAACTGAGTGCGAAGACCATATATACAAATTATTTATTTATTTAAGGTAATGGAAGTTGTTGATATCTTTCTCGGCAAGGAGGCAGTCATAGGCCTCCACAAACTGCCAGGGAGGAGTTAAATGACACTTCTACTAAACTATGGCGAGAGCTAACTAATACCTTATTCTTGAAAAGCAGAGCAGGATCACTGATCTGGAAGTAATTATAGCCCTCCAGAACGACAATCTCCACGACCTGAAAACTCGGGCTTTGGAAAGTGAGGTTAAGTTGGGAACTCCGAATGCAAGCCTATACCACCAGATGGCGTGCACATCCGAGTCTGACGCGCCAACCACCGCTTCCTAGTGCAGTAGCAGAGGGTATCAATGGAGCCGTGAGCCAAAATATACAGATGAGAACAAGAAATAAAAGAAGTGTCAAAACAGCAAACTCCACAATCTACGAGCATAAATCGAGTGTCAATCTTAAATGAACGTCAAATGTGATCATAAATATTGATTAGTTGTGAATAAATTCTAGGTTAGAGAAATTTCTCGAAGTTGTTTCGGGCGAGGGCCAAGGCAGTAGAAACCTCTCGAAGCTAGGTTTTCTCTGGAACAGCAGCCACAGTGCGTAGTTTGGGAGAGATAATAAATTGTTTCCACAGAAAATATTTGTGAAAATACATAGGACCTTTCTGAATAGTGGAAAACCTAAGGTCTTGGTGTCGATTTACGTCAGGAATTAAATCATCAATCAAACTGTGTCATCCGTTCAAATATGGTGTCATAGCCATTAACTTGGTATGCAGCCTTTTATTTAATACTAGCTTAGCCGTCGCGCGTTGCTGCGACGTATACCAAAACTCTTCGCGGTAGTGTACTTCTCGATAACAAAATACGTATATGTGTCAACTTTCATGGAGATATGTCTAACGGTGTCGTAGTCAATTTATTAGTGAGTCCTCTTTGCAGGCACCGATCACCATCTGGAGGAGTGACAACAAAATAGATAGCATATGAACCTTCCCTGTGAACAAAGACATATATGTGCCTAGTTTCATGGAGATCGGATGAATGGTGCAGTGAATATATATAAAAACAAATGTATCCTTCTTTGCAGGCACCGATCACCACGTGCAGGAATTACAACAGAATGGATAGCATAGAAAACTTTCCCGATAAAAATTACATATATGTGCCAAGTCTTCCCCATACCATGCCATCCTCTTTGCAGGCACCGATCACCACGTGGAGAAGGTACAACAAAATGAAAAGCATAAAAACGTGTCATGTGAAAAAATACATATATGTGCCAATTTTCATGGAGATCGGATGAATGGTGAGAACTATATATATATATGAAAACGATAGTATCATCTTTGCAGGCACCGATCAACACGTGAAGGAGTAACAAAAAAATGAATTGCATAAAAACCTTTCTCGTGAAAAAATACATATTATATATATATATATATATATATATATATATATATATATATATATATATATATATATATATATGCCAATTTTCATGGAGATCGGATGAAAGGTGTAGTCTAGGCATATATTAAAACGAATGTATCCTCTTTGCAGGCACCGATCACCACGTGGAGAAGTTACAACAAAATGGATAGCATAGAAACCTTCCCTGTAAAAAATTACATATATATGCCAATTTTCATGGAGATCGGAATTATGTTGTAGTCTATATATTTAAAAACGAATGTATTCTCTTCGCAAGCACCTATCACCTTGTGGAGGAGTAACAACAAAATAGAAGTATAGAAACCTTCCCCGTGAAAAAACACATATGTGCCAAGTTTCATGGAGATCGGATGAATGGTGAAGTTTATAAATATGAAAACGAATGTATTCTCTTTGCAGGCACCGATCACCACGTGGAGGAGTTACTGCAAAATGTATAGCATAGAAACCTTCCACGTGAAAAAATGCAAATATGTGTCAATTTTCATGGGGATTGGATGAATGGTGTAGTAATGCATAAAAGACAAACATACAGACAGACATACAAACATTTGTTTTAGTTTGTAGCATTTATATCGCCATCGATCACAAGCCTTTTCAACCTATCATTATCGACTGGCACTGTTCCTAAGTCATGGAAGACGGCAAATGTAGTACCTGTTTACAAATCTGGTGACAAAGAGGTCATTTCTAACTACAGACCAATAGCATTGACATCAGTGTTATGTAAGGTACTTGAGAGACTAGTAAGTAGATCCATTCTTACACACTTCGATGACAATGGACTTATAAATACAAACCAACATGGGTTTTTGCCAAAAGATCCTGTGTCACCATGCTTTCAAAAGTAATTGAGGATTGGCAACACAGTTTGGATCAAAAGTCAATTAAGCAGGTGGACGTTATCTCTCTTGATTTGAGTAAAGCATTTGACCGTGTTCCACATGAACGTCTTCTGACAAAACTTGAGAATTATGGCATACAAGGTTCTCTTCTAATTTGGTGTAGGAGTTTTCTTACTGGGAGAAATCAATGCACTGTATTTGATGGATCAAGATCAGGGAACATTGATGTAATCTCAGGTGTACCACAAGGTTCTGTACTTGGTCCCTTGTTCTTCATCATCTATATGATGGACCTTCCTTCATGTGTACAATCTAAGCTAGCTATGTATGCAGATGACTGTACCATATACCGCTCTATTACAAGATTCGATGATGTTGATGCTCTACAAGCTGATTTGGATGCAATAAACTCTTGGTGCTCTGTAAATGGTATGTGTTTAAACGACTCAAAATCTGTGCTTCTTAGACTCTATAGATCATCAGACCCAATTAATGGAACATACGTTTTGAATAACGGTCAACTTAAATCAAGTAAATCTATAAAATTACTGGGTTTAAACATTTCTCATGACTTGTGTTGGAAAAGGCACACTAATATTGTTAAGTCACAATGCTCTAAACTGGCAAGTTTTGTATTCCGTAACTTGAAAGATAGCCAACCTAGAGTTCTAAGGTCTGTGTTCATCACGCTAATTAGGCCTAAAATAGTGTATGGTGCGCCAGCATGGCATCCAACCACCAAAGAAAACATGCACAAATTAGAATCACTACAGAATCGAGCAACTAAAGCAATCTTGGGGTACAGAACTGACCTCCGTAGCGCTTCTAGAAGAGAAAAGCTCAATATACCTAGTTTGGAGGCTGTATTCAAGAGATGTGACATTATTTTCCTCAAGAGGTGTATGAGTGGAACCATTGATCTTGACCCTCTTGTGCGCCTTACCCCAGTAAATCGGACTGAGATTTTAGGACGCGGAAATAATAAGGGGTTGACCTTAAGGACGCCAATTGCTCGAACAAGTGCATTCCAGAAATCCATTTACTACAGGGAGGCAGTGCTCTGGAATGCACTACCTTCTGAAGTAAAGGAACTTCCTCTCGGTAGGTTCGAGGGAGCAGTCAAGAGAATGTTTTTTTAAGAGTTTGATATGTGTCTGTTTCATCTTGTTTGATATGTATTTTATTATTGTTGTATATAATTCTTAGGATGGGTGTATAATGTCTCAAATGGATCTTCGGTCTGCTATTAGCATCCATCCGTATGTTTATTATATAATATGTAATGAATGTACGGAATAAAACAAAAATAATAATAATAATAATAATAATAATAATAATAATAATAATAATAATAATAATAATAATTTATATAGATGTGATCTAATTAGAAACATGGCATATACCCCAACAACAACTATTACACTTTTAGAAATGCCACTTCTTGAGATAACTTAAGTTAATATAATTATTTTGAAATTTTGATTTTCTTTTTTTCCACATCTTTACCGATAAAAAATAAATATTTGTTTGAATACATACATTTTTGTTTTAAAATACCACGGCTAGAAAAATAATATAGAACTATAATGAAGAGCACTTACAGGTTCTTCCTCTGCTTTTTAGTTTCTTAATTAGGTGAACAGCACTTAGCAACCTCTTGATTTAAAATGTTTTTCCTCAACTTATGGGGTTTATTGAATGAACATTTATACAATTTAATCAATGGGGAATCTTTGATATTTGTCTTTAGCAATTATGAATAAAACTTTATTGGTACCTGTTTAAAAAAAAATCAAATATAAATATGTTTGTTTGATGGAATTTGAGGTCCTTCCAAGACCGATACGGACGGGTCCAAAAGTGGTCTAATAATAAAGAGAATTATCAGTGAAATGACTACAGACAATCTGAAAAGTAGGCTTAGTGAAATCGGCATAGAAAAGAAAGGGAAAATGGCTGATTTGGCAGAGTGGCTCATGAAGGTTGTGTGTGTGTGCATGTGGCTCGTTGGTCTTGTGGTAAGCGTATCTGCTTCCAATGCAGAATGTGCAGGGTTCGATTCCCGCCAAAGAAATATTTTTTTTACTTCTGAGGTTGTAAACGGTGACTTTGGAGCCGTCCTAGCAAAGAAGCACATAATAAATTCAGAGTTGTTCTGAATCGGCTTTGTTGATTCTGGCATTGATCCGCGGCGGGTGTTCCCACTGTCCATTCCATTGAATGCTGTATTTCCTATTTGAAATATCGATCATAGGTTGGCTATCGCTCACTCGTTATATAACTGAGTGCGAAGACTCTATATACAAATAATTTGTTTATTTAAGGTAATGGAAGTTGTTGATATCTTTCTCGGCAAGGAGGCAGTCATAGGCCTCCACAAACTGCCAGGGAGGAGTTTAATGACACTTCTACTAAACTATGGCGAGAGCTAACAAATACCTTATTCTTGAAAAGCAGAGCAGGATCACTGATCTGGAAGTAATTATAGCCCTCCAGAACGACAATCTCCACGACCTGAAAACTCGGGCTTTGGAAAGTGAGGTTAAGTTGGGAACTCCGAATGCAAGCCTATACCACCAGATGGCGTGCACATCCGAGTCTGACGCGCCAACCACCGCTTCCTAGTGCAGTAGCAGAGGGTATCAATGGAGCCGTGAGCCAAAATATACAGATGAGAACAAGAAATAAAAGAAGTGTCAAAAACAGCAAACTCCACAATCTACGTGCATAAATCGAGTGTCAATCAATGAACGTCAATATTTGTGATCATAAATATTGATTAGTTGTGAATAAATTCTAGGTTAGAGAAACGTCTCGAAGTTGTTTCGGGCGAGGGCCAAGGCAGTAGAAACCTCTCGAAGCTAGGTTTTCTCTGGAACAGCAGCCACAGTGCGTAGTTTGGGAGAGATAATAAATTGTTTCCACAGAAATATTTGTGAAAATACATAGGACCTTTCTGATTAGTGGAAAACCTATGGTCTTGGTGTCGATTTACGTCACGAATTAAATCATCATTCAACTTGTTTCATCCGTGACGTCAGAAGTAGCTCTGAATAGTCACGCAGACAAACGAGACTGATTGAAATCAAGTGATAAGAATAAGAATCAAAAGTGCACACTAGATTCAGGTCTTGATCATGGCAGACGATATTGACGTGTATTTACATACCGTTGCCATATCAAATTTGATTCTGTACTAAGGTACTAACATTTAATAACTTACTTGGCTACTCAACGGGATTTGGAAGTGTTTTATTTCGATCATCTCCCGAGGCCGCCATGTTCTAGTAATGAGAATGACACTAGTGTGGTATTTTCAACGAGACCAAGATCAAGTAATAAGGCCAAGTAATAAGTAATAAGACCAATGTAGCGGTGTGTGCACCGCCTGTGTAATGTACTACTGTGTGTGTGAATTGAATTTACTAAGTTGGCCACACTGGATCCAGGGGGGCGTCTACTGGATAAGAGGCCATGACAGAGAGTAGTCTGTTTGGTGTCTGGCTGTAGATACTTATTTATAAACATATCACGTACTACATAGTAAAATGTGTATATATTATTATTGCAACCAGTCATCCTGAAACATGGTGTCAGAAGTGGTGAAGTATCACTAAATTACTAATACTCCAGTTGATCTACGTGATCGCGGCGATTGTCACGTAGGCATAGCCTAGGGCTAGGCCTTAGCCTAGGGCCTAGATCACCGAAAGGTCATGCCGGCATCTGGTAGTAAGGGCACTGTTGTGCCACAAAGCAGTGGTCCGGTGGTTGGGATTCCATTACCAGCAGCAATGGTAGTAACTGGGGATACTGTAGAGAATTGGAATTTTTTAAGGCTCAAATGGAAAAACTACAGTGTAGCAACAGAGCTAGGGCTAAGGCGAAAACCAAGTGGCAACTTTGTTGTCTGTCATAGGCGAAGAATGCTTTCAAATTTATCAGGATCTAGCTCTATCAGAAGTAGATCAAAGAAATGTCAGTACGATAATTAAAGGCCTGGACTCGTACTTCTTGTCTTAGCTTAATATCATTTACGAGAGATACTTGTTTCATTTGGCCATGCAAGAAGAAGGGGAAAGCATAGATGCATTCGTAAATAGGTTACGAAAACTTGTGTCTACTTGTGTGTTTAATCAGATGACTGATGACATGGTGCGAGATAATATTGTCCTAAGAATTCAGGAGGTACGAACGCGCCGGCGACTTCTCACCGAACCGACTTAACATTAGATAGAACTATTGAGATCTGTCGAAGTGAAGAAATTACAAAGAAGCAGATCCGGCAGCTGGTTTAATCAAATAATGATGTAGACCTACACAAAGTCTCAAAGATACCGGTAAGAGAGAATTATAAGTCACTCCATTCTAGGCCTAGTGCGGAAAGTGGTAAAAAATATTACGAGACAATGCAGGTATTGTGGGAAAACAGCATGAAAGGAACCGAGAACAATGCCTTGCGTTTGGGAAGCAATGCTATGATTGCGGCAAATAGAATCATTTTTCTACTGTTTGCCAACGTGAAAAATCTAAGCCTAGTCAACCTAAGGTTGGTAGTGGTAATAATAGGTTTAGAAAAAATCCTTCTGATGTCCATAAGGTAGCTCAAAGTGATGATTCAGAGGGCTCTATATTCCAAGTGGGTAGCAAAACATCTCGGAAGATGATGACTAGGGTGATAGTCAAAGCGGGCCATAAACAATGTGAGATAGAAGCACAAATCAACACTGGTGCCGACTGCGATGTGATGTCGGCTAAACAATACAAAGAAATCGCACAACAAAGCAACCCAAAGCTAGATCTTAGTTTGGTTAGGCTAAGGACATTTGGCAACAGAATTCTCAAACCAATAGGCCAAGCGGAGCTTAAATGTACATACAAAGGTAGGAGTTGTAACACAATTTTTCAAATAGTCCAAGGCAACCACACAACCCTTCTCTCTGGGGAAACTAGTAAAAAGTTGGCTCTAGTTAAAATTCTTGCAGATGTACACGAAATTAAGCTGGTCCCAGACGAACTGGATAAATTAACTGCAAATTATAAAGATGTATTTACTGGATTAGGTAAGCTACCGGGGTGCTGTCATTTGCAACTTCAAGAAACTGCTAGGCCAGTTCAACACAAGCCAAGGAGGATTCCAGTTGCAATCAGGAATGAACTTAAATTATATTTGGACGAACTTGAGAAACGAGGGGTTATTGTTAAAGTTGAGGAGCCTACTGCTTGGGTTCACAACACTGTTGTAGCAAAAAAAGGGGAACAAAATTCGATTATGCCTAGATCCACCTGAACTAAATGCAAACCTCGAAAGACCTCGGTACCCAATGAATAACCTAGAAGAAATTCTCCCGGAGTTAGCCAAAGCCAAGGTGTTTTCGGTAGTAGACGCAAAGGATGCATACTGGCACGTGGAGCTAGATAAAGAAAGTAGCTATCTCACAACCTTCTGGACAAACCAAGGGCGATACAGATGGACACGATTACCGTTTGGCGTCTCGATTGCCAGTGAGGAGTTTCAGAGACGGTTACATGAAGCACTAGATGGACTGAAAGGGATTGAAGTGATAGCTGACGACATCTTGATTTATGGCAGTGGTGACGACTTAACATCAGCAATCAAAGACCATGATGCAAACTTGCTACAACTGCTTAAGAGATGCAGAGACAAGGGTATAAAACTAAACAAGCAAAAGTTTAGATTCAAGCAGGAGAGTGTCGATTACATGGGCCATGTGCTAACGAGTGAGGGTCTAAAGCCTGATCCTTAAAAATTGGCAGCCATTCGGGATGCTCCACGACCCACAAACGTCAAGGAGGTACAGACATTTTTAGGATTCGTCACATATCTTAGCAAATTCGTACCTCGACTAACAGATATCTCCGAACCCCTGAGACAGATAATAAAGAAAGATTTATACATATGGACAACAAGTGAAGATGAGGCTTGGAGGTTAACCAAAGAAAATATCCTTACGGCTCCAACATTGAGATATTTTGATCCTACTAAGCCAGTAATAATTCAATGCGATGCAAGCAGTATAGGACTGGGAGCAGCACTAATGCAAGAAGATCAGCCTGTAGCATTTGCTTCCAGAAAGTTAACTCCCACGGAGCAGCGATATGCTCAAATCGAGCGTGAGATGTTATCAATTGTGATAGGTTGTGAAAGGTTTTACACAGTACCTTGTCGGTCACAATAACATTCATTTTCATTCATTTTGAAGAAACCATTGTTAGCAGCACATGTGAGACTACAGAGAATGATGATGCGACTCCAACGATTCCAACTGAAAATCAGATACCATAATGGATCAAAATGCTACTTGCCGACTACTTGTCACGGGCTCCCTCGGACCCACCCAATAATCACAGCAAAGTTCATGATGCTGGAGAGGTGTATCAAGTTAGAGAAGAAACAATAATGCGAGATATAGCAGCAATACGCAGTTGTGAGTACTCGTATGTTAGCGAAACACGACTCGACTCGATCAAGGCAGCAACCAAACAAGACCCTATACTTCAGGCTCTCTGCGAATTCATTTACAAAGGATGGCCGCAAGATAAAAAAGATCTTCCGGAAAGACTCCACATATACTGGCCGTTCCGAGATTTACTTATTTCACAAGGAGGAATTGTGTACAAAGGCACACAAGTGGTGATCCCAACTTCAATGAGGAAAGAAATTCTGGGAAGAATTCATTCTAGCCATGCCGGTAGAGAAGCATGTTTACGCCGTGCTCGAGAGATAGTGTTCTGGATAGGTATGAATGATGATATAATAAACTGTGTTGAACACTGCACTCAATGCCAAGAAGCAGCACCTACACAACAAAGGAACGTTGCTCTCTTTTCAGTTCCCACGTTGCCTTGGTCTATGGTATCTACGGATTTGTTTCCAAGCAAATAACAAGCAATACCTTGTAACCATAGACCATTACTCTACATATTGGGAACTCGATGAGTTAACCCAATACCACAAGTTACGCGATAGTTTGAACGGCTCAAGAGACATTTTAGCACCCATGGAATACCAAGCACACTGATCTCTGACAATGGACCGCAATTCACAAGCGCGGAATTCAAACGTTTTTAGCAAGGAATGGAAATTTCAACACATAACGTCTTCACCGTTCCACAGCTAAGCCAATGGACATGCTGAAGCTGCTGTCAAAGCAGCAAAGAACCTGTAAAGAAGGTATTTAAGGACGGCAGTGATCTCCAATTGGCTATTCTGGAACAACGGAATGTACCTAAACAAGATACTTAGTGCAGTCCGGTACAAATGTTGATGGCCAGACGCACCTCAACACAATTACCCATTGCTAATCAATTCCTGTTTCCAGAAATAATGCAAGGTGTGCCGCAGACACTGGAAAACAGAAGAGAAAGACAGAAGCATTATTATGACCGGGCAGCTGTAGATATGGAGGACATGGAAGAAGGACAATCTGTGCGTATTCAAGAACCATCCGTATTTGGGGGTTGGCATTGCTGGCAAACAAGTTGCTCCCCGTTCGTATCTAGTGTATGTCGACGGAGTCCCCTACCGGAGAGACCGTAAGTTCCTGAACCAACTACTGAGGTTAGTCCCCACCAGCCCTGTTTAAACGGCCAGCACCGAGGCAATCAACAACACCTCATACTACTGTCGCAGTCCATCAGGAACCAGTAGATGTGTGACGCCATCTGCGCCAGTTATAGGTCAGCCAATTCCCAAAAGCCCAATTGTACCACAAGCAGGAAATTCTAATCAAACTTGTTCGAGGAGAGTCGACCTATTGTGCCCTCAAAGAAGTATAACGATTATATTTGATTGCAGTGTGGAGTGACATCATTAATATAATGTTTGCTATATACATTGTTACCTTGTTGTCATATACTATTCATTGTTGTTGACTGTTGTTTATATAGTTTTGATTATATTGTTTACTTTGTCGTTTGTTACCTTTTGACATGGGCTATTACCATGTCAGTATGTCAATTAATGATATCTAGGTCTATATATTTTGTGTATTGTTAGCTTTCACGTTTATACTATGGCCTATCCATAAGTCAATGTACTATTCCAATCCTAATAATCTTGATTTATTGTTGTACCATTAATGTACCGGTATCTTTATTATTCATAGTGAAAGGAGGATGTAGCGGTGTATGCACCGCCTGTGTTATGTACTACTGTGTGTGTGAATTGAGTTTACTAAGTTGGCCACACTGGAACCAGGGGGGCGTCTACTGGATAAGAGGCCATGACAGAGAGTAGTCTGTTGGGTTTCTGGCTGTAGATACGTATTAATAAACATATCACGTACTACAAAATAAAATGTGTATATATTATAGACCAGTCGAGAAATCCAAATTTATGCTTAGAAATCAATGTTAGCGGCAAAATGTGAGAAATTTGGGTACCGGGCTGATTTATAGGTGAAAAACTCCAATAAATCCGAATTTGCCCGGTACCACCACGGATTTTGGCCCGTTTGCCTAGAATCCAAGATGGCGTCCATTAAGATGTAAAATCCGGTTAAACCCATTAAAAGTACTATTTGTGTTCATTAAACACGTCAGTGGGGTTCATTTTACGGTTTTCGTGGTCGCGGAGAACGATGGAAAGTGTAGCGTAAAAGCCCCAGAAACGGAAGTACCATTTTCAAATTGGCGGCCACTTTGATGGAGAAAACTAGGTCTTTTTTCCCCTTTGAGTAAATACCATTTTATACATGGGAGACATTGTGGTACCGGGCTGAATTATAGGTAATAAACCCCGCTGAATCTTAATCTGCCCGGTACCACCTCAGATTTTGACCCATTTGTCCGGAATTCAAGATGGCGTCGAACATGGTGTTGAAAAGCGCAGGAAAAGTCCTATTTATTTTGGGTTAACACTTAAGGAGGGTTCATTTTAAGGTTTTCTTGGTCAAGAAGAACGATGGAATGTGTTGCGGAAACGCAAAAGAACCGGAAGTACCATTTTCAAAATGGCGGCCACGTTCATGTGGAAAATACGGGATTTTCCGTTTTTCGGGATAAATACCATTTCATGTGGAAGCCATTTGGGTACCTGCATAATTTCTTAGTAACAAACTATGTCGAATCTGAATTTGTCCGGTACCATCTTGGATTTTGACCCATTTGCCCGGAATTCATGATGACGTGCAACAAGTTGTTAAAAAGGGATACACCTATTTAAAGTCCTATTAGTGCTGGATGAAGTCCATAGAAGGGTTCATTAAAGGGTTTTCCGGGTCAAGAAGAGCGATGGAACGTGTTGCTGTAACGCTCAAGAAACGGAAGTACCTTTTTCAAAATGGCGGCCACTTAATTATGGCGAAAAGTGTTTTTTTTGCCCTCTTTGAGTAAATACCATTTTATACGTGTGAGACATTGTGGTACCGGGCTGAATTATGGGTAACCAGCCCCGCTGAATCTTAATCTGCCCGGTACTACCAACAGCGATGCTTATTACCCATAATTCAGCCCGGTACTACAATGTCTCGAACGTATAAAATGGTATTTAAAAAAACACTTTTCGCCATATCAAAGTGGCCGCCATTTTGAAAAAGGTACTTCCGTTTCTTGAGCGTTACAGCAACATGATCCATCGCTCTTCTTGACCCGGAAAACCCTTTAAAGGAACCCTTCTTAGGTGTTCATCCAGCACGAATAGGACTATAAATAGGTGTTTCCCTTTTTTAACAACTTGTTGCACGGCATCATGAAAGCCGGGCAAATGGGTCAAAATCCAATTGATAATTGATTAGATATTGCTTAACGTCTCATATTTATGCAACTTGGCTAATCGAGACGAAGGAAGGGACGTAAGGGATGACGCGGGGGGACAAGGGGTGGACAGGCCTGTGCTGGTCAGAACCAGCCACAAGCGTATGGGGAGGGAAGGGGTTCCCCACGTCGTGGTCGTCTCCGTCTGTGTCATCATCCGTCAGTGTTGTTTTTGTCGTCGCCGTCGGGGAGGTAGTCAAAGGGAAGGGGTTCCTCGACGACGACCCAGAGCTCGCCATTAGTTTCAGGGAGTGAAACTCCCCTATTCACGGGCCAAACCGCGAGAAGGTGTCGAGTTGGAATTTGAAGGCCCAATCAAGATGGTACCGGACAAATTCAGATCCGACATAGTTTGCTACTTACAAATTATGCCGGTACCCAAATGTCTCCCACATAAAATAGTATTTATCCCGAAAAACGGAAAATCCCGTCTTTTCCACATGAACGTGGCCGCCATTTTGAAAATGGTTCTTCCGGTTCTTTTGCGTTTCCGCAACACATTCCATCGTTCTTTTTGACCCCGTAAACCTTAAAATGAACCCTCCTTAAGTGTTCACCCAAAATTAATAGGACTTTTCCTGCGCTTTTCAACACCATGTTCGACGCCATCTTGAATAGGGAATATTCCACTTAATATTTTATATTTTATTTTAATTCTTATTCATGTCTTAATAGTCACTGCACTTTTTTTTATTTAAAAAAAATGTTTTTTGTGTAATTTAAACAAGAATTAAACGAGCGTGCGCCATCTTTGGACGGTACTACGTCATAACTGTGTTGAGTCAAGGCCAATTGGAAACTAAATGTACGTATATTTGTACATATTTACATACAGACGGCGGTGCTCGCCCATCCGCTCAACACAAACAACTCCACAGGGATGTACATTTTCACCGTCTTTTGTTTTTCTTTTTTCGTATGTGACAGGAGATTTCGCGAGATCATTGTGATAAAGAATAACGAGCATTTTGTCTTGAGTTTTTGCATAGCCTAGGACTATCATGGTATTCTTTATCTACAATAGGCTTTAATTAGTCATCAAAGTAAGGTTTTTGTGCGGGATGTGTGTCAGAACATGAACGTGCAGGCCTAGGGTTGGCAAGTTAAGCCTAGGGCTTGTCAAGTGAGTAATTTTAGTATTCACATACCAATGCCTATATCCTACAGGAACGATTGGCCTAGACTGTTGTATTATAAATAATTTTCTACGTCTAGGCCTAGACCTAGGACTGTTTTAGTTTTGTTTTTTGATTGCAATGTCAACTTTTCTCGTTTTCTGGCTAGGCGTTAAATGTAAAATGTCCGCCATCTGTTTACATTACTGTAGGCTACGCTAGGCGCTGCTTTGTTTAAAACACCGCCGTCTTGATGTATATCTCGATCCTACTATAATACTATTCCAACATCTTTGGTCTGGATGTATGTTTATCCAGACGGCGTTGGATCAACACAGTTCTGACGTCACAGTCGTTTTTGCCGCTTTAAAAAAGTGCTGCTTTCAAAACGGCTATAAATCACTGGATTATTATTTCACGGAAAAACAAAGTACATATTTGTAATCGGGACGAAATACTTCTTCTAAAAAATCTATTCGTACAGTATTTGGCGGAAGTGGAATATTCCCTATTCCGGGCAAATGGGTCAAAATCTGAGGTGGTACCGGGCAGATTAAGATTCAGTGGTGTTTATTACCCATAATTCAGCCTGGTACCACAATGTCCCACACGTATAAAATGGTATTTACTCAAAGGTAAAAAAGACCCAGTTTTCTCCATCAAAGTGGCCGCCATTTTGAAAATGGTACTTCCGTTTCTGGGGCTTTTACGCAACACTTTCAATCGTTCTCCACGACCCCTAAAACAGTAAAATGAACCCCACTGACGTGTTCAATGAACAAAAATAGTACTTTTAATGGGTTATTCCGGATTTTACACCTTGTTGGACGCCATCTTGGATTCTGGGCGAACGGGCCAAAATCCGAGGTGGTACCGGGCAAATTCGGATTTATTGGGTTTTTTTACAAAAAAATCAGCCCGGTACCCAAATGTCTCACATTTTGGCTAATATTAAAAATCTTCAATTTTTTACCAGTCTATTATTATTGCAACCAGCCATCCTTAACAACCAAGTAACGAGACCAAGAACAGAATTCAGAAACATTCTAGAGTCGGGGGAATTAGTTTGCTTGATCGAACACGTGGCCTAGAACCGGCGATGTTATCGGGGTTTGTGGTACTGTGATGCGTTGTAGATCGAAGCTGGTTTTGTATAAAGTGAGGGTGAGTCAACTTGACTTCTAGCCAAAAGGGCATAAGTCCCTATGGATTAGAGATTGGACGAGGGGTTACAAGTAGAAAAGCAGCAGGTATATAATTGGTCTAATTCAGAGAACCTGAGAGGCTCACATGAGTTACCTGAGGGACCAGATTGTGTTTTCGAGAGTGGAGGGCTTGATCAAGGCAGTCAGAGGGCAGAGGTGTTGTGACGGGGTCCTTAGGTGGACGTGTCGTCGTGACGGGGACCATCTTGTTGTCCGATAACTAATTGATTTATTGGGAAGCACAGCGCTTGAGTAAGCAGTCTGGTGTGAACTTGTTGAACTAGAGTTTGGTTGATCAGAATTCGTAGCATTGCCGCGCCACCCAGCTAATGCCACTCTTTTTCATTTATTATGTGTAGTATTTCGCTATTTCTTTGACATATATGTTCATATATTTTTTGTTTCGTGTGGATAATACTATTATTTAATTTCTATGCGTTTTATATTTAATAATTCAGAATTTCACGACATTTAATTAAACCAATTGTTTTTTAACGAAAATTATTGTCATGTAGGCCTACACACAGCAAAGCATATTACAATTGTCTTGTTGCATGATGTCAAATATTATATTGACAATATATAAATCATTGGCTTTACGGTGACATACAGTGTATTTCGATTTAGAGTAGATATTAATTAATAGGTCAATGGTGTTTAAACAACTCAGCCTAACACACCAAATTAAAATTCAAATAGACAAGGTGAATAAGTGCATGATATCATTGAAATACATTGAAGTTGGATGCATGAAAGATGGACTTATTTAATAAACAAATCAAGTGTATTGCTATTTTCAACTCGGTATGCTTTCAATAAATCAAATTATATAGGTGGCATACACTTTTTGTATTTCGTAAGTGTTTCGTTCGTTCCAAAGGAAGAAACACGCGTTGGCCAAAATATTAATTATATTTGGAATGTGTATTTTGGCATTTTAAACAATTCACAAATCTCAACATTACATTTTGTGATATCAATTAAATCATGCGATATTAAAGGAGTTTTCTAAGAGGAAACCCAGCAAACATGGACGTTGCGGCCGGCAGCCGGCCCAGTGCCTGCAGTGCCGGCCACTGCCGGCCACCGGGTAGTCATGTGCCGGTTTGGTGCCCAGTCGGTGCCGGCCATTGCCGGCCATTTTGAGACGTATTGGCCAGCATCAGTTTGGCACCAAATTTGCACCAATTTGTACTGTATTGTAGATGCGTTTCTGCCTGATAAAACCACTTTAATTTGTTGTTACATAGTATTGTAGTATAAATAACATATTATATTTCCTTTTTTGCCGTATTTATTTGACTTTAAAGACCATAAGTTGGCCTGTACCAAACAGGCACTGTTTTGGTACCAGCCCACTAACCACCACATAGCTTCCGACTCGATGCTTGTTTGGCACCAAATCAGTGCCTTTACCGATGAGCATAAAATAGCAAGCATTGTTATTAATTTGATGACCCATACATAAAATGTACAGGTTGTGTTATTGTGTTTTATGTCCACTATTAAATATTTAATTCTTTCTCCGATTTCGATGCAATTTCCAGAGGCATTTACAATTCTATATCTGGTCGGGTCAGAATTGAATTTTACATTCTGCTGTATGTTTTTTTGTGATTTGATTCGAGCTTATTGATTTTTGCAATTTTATTGACATGATTTTTTTAATTTTTTGTTTTCAATGATAATTATTTTTATTGTAATTTGAGTTGAGTTTTAAATTTCATATCTGTCTATTTTTCTTTTTTTCTTTCTCGCAATTATTTGAAAAACTGTTTACAACAACTGTCTGTAGCCATTGTATTTTGGTTGTTAAAACAGCATGTTTATTATTCTTATAATTTTGAACTCTACACTTTTGTCTGCATCTTTAAAATGAACGAATTTTCTATGAAACTGCTGAGAGTTATTAATCGCTTCTTGTAGTTTATCGTTAAAGGAAAAATGTTGATAACATGTCGTCACACTGTGCTTCAAGAAACACATGCACTTTCAGTACTGTAATATAAATTACGAATGCGAAAAGCTTTAAATATAAGGGCTGATTTTCTAGGTTTAACCATTAGTTACTGAAACTGCTCGTCCGTAAATAAACCGCAAAAAACATTCATTGCAACCAGCTATGCATCAAGAAATGTTAAGACATTTTAAAGTAAGAAGGGTATTTTTTGCTCCATGCACATACATATTTTTAATTGGCCGCTTCACACGTAGGCCTAATGCAGCCATTAGCACCGTAACAGACAGAAGTTGTATTAGTGGCCAGCATCAGTTTGGCACCAAATTGGCACCAATCCTGACTGCATTGTAGCGTTTCTGCCTGATATAATCACTTCGATTCATTGTTACCACACACACATATAGACATTTTTTATTATTATTTTTATTATTATTATTATTATGAATATACGGTTTCTAAGCATAAGCCCGCTTTAAGGACATAGTTATTGATTCCCATAGCAGTTGTCGTAAAAGCTTCCCCCGACATTATTATTGTGGTTATTATTTGCCGTATGTATTTGGCATTAAGCCTATAAGTTGGGCCAGTACCAAACAGGCACTGTTTGGTACCAAACCCATTAACCCTTATTTAAAGATGCCGACCCAATGCCAATTTTTTGCCCCAAAATTAGTGCCTTTACCGACGAGCATAAAAAAGCAAGCTTTTTTTTGTTACTGATTTGATGACCAATACATAAAATGCACAGGTTATTGCACATTTATTTTGTTTCATTTCCACTATTGAATATTGAATTCTTACTTCGATTTCGATGCAATTTCCAAAGGCATTTACAATAATATCGGGGCCCACTAATCAGAATCGAATTTTGTATTTTGCTGTGTGTTCTTTTTGTAAATTTGATTCGAGCCTATTGATTTTTGCAATATTACTACATGATTTTTTATTTTTTGTTTTTAATGATTAATTATTTTTGTTATTTGACTTGAGTTTCAATTTCATTTCTGCTTTGTTTTTGTTTTTCTTTCTCAGTCCCTTATTTGAAGAAAAAAAATTTTACAACTGATGCTATTGTATTTTGGTTATTGAAACAGCTGCTTATTATTCTGATATATTTTGCACTTTACACTTTTGTCTGCATCTTTAAAATGAACGAATTTTCTATGTATGAAACTGAGAGCTATTAATCGCTTCTTACGTAATTATAGTTAAAGAAAAAGTGTTGATAACATGTCGTCACACTGGGCTTCAAGAAACACTGCACTTTCAGTATGACTGTCATATAAATCTTTAAAAAAAATCTTGAAACATAAGGGCTGATTTTCTAGGCTTAACCATCAATAATTACTGAAACTACTCGTCCGTAAATAAACCGCAAAAAATCATTCATTTCAACCAGCTATGCAGGAAATACTAAGACATTTTAAATTAAGAAGCATTGTTGCTGCACATACATATTTTTAATTGTCCGCTACACGTAAAGCAAGCTATATTAGCAGTGAAAACATACAAAAGTTGTATTAGTGGCCAGCATCAGTTTGGCACCAAATTGGCACCAATCTTTACTGCATTGTGAAGGCGTTTCTGCCTGATATAATCACTTTTATTCATTGTTACCACACATACATAGATGTTATTATTATTATTTTGACGTATTTATTTGCCTTTAAGCCTATAAGTTGGCCAGTACCAAACAGGCACTGTTTTGGTACCAACCCATTAACCATTTACTTATAGATGCCGACCCAATGCTTGTTTGGCACCAAATCAGTGCCTTTACCGATGAGCATAAAATAGCAAGCATTGTTATTAATTTGATGACCCATATATAAAATGCACAGGTCGTTTTTATTGTTTTTTATTTTCCACTATTAAATATAAAATTTCTTGCTTCGTTTTCAAATCCCTTTTCCCAGAGGCATTTACGATACTATATCTGGGCCATTTATCAAAATCGAATTTTATTTTCTGCTGTATGCTTTTTGTAATTTGATTCGAGTTTGGACTTTGCAATTTTATTGACATTATTTTTTACATTTTTCGTTTTCAATGATATTATGTTTGTTGTTGCTATGCAGGGAAATGTTATATAATAATGTGTTCTTGATATATCTTTTCTTGCTCCACATACATATTTTAAACTGGCCGCTACACGTCATGCAGCCATTAGCCAATAGCGTAACAGACAGAAGACTAAACTTGTTGAAATTATTTCTTTAAATGGCTTATCCTAGATTTAGTTATATTATTCTTAGAATTTGTAACCCGAAAAATATTGTTTCAGTTTCTTTTATTATCATTCGTTTCTTTTACAATTAATAATATTTTTGTATTACATTTCTCAAAGTTTTTCAACCGACCGGAAAACGTTAAAACCATGTTGTATTCTTGTATTGATTAGCTAATATTTATTTGACTTGGCCGTAATATTATAATATAAAAGAAAATAATTGAAAATCTCCTCATGAGCCCCATGAAATACAGCTCATATTAAACTCACAGTCACTAATAAGTCTGAATGTTTCTTTTATAATAAAGCAATTCCATGAGATTAAAATTTTTTTAATTACCTACATTTTAAATTTTTTTTCAATAAACAAACCATTATTTTAGCTCTCCCCTTCATTTGAATTACCCACTAAACCCTGCCCTTGAAATTTAACCAAGGGGTTACATCACTTTAAATTTGCTAGTGATGTATGACGCTTTTAAAAATTCAACTGTAATTAGCAAGCTTTTAAATTTGAATTAAAAATATTTTATATTATTACAAAAATAATTAGATTTACTAAACACTAGTTTTTATTAAGTAGAATAATAAAGATTTTTAGTTATCCAAATTAATGCACAACAGAAGTCACTCAATGACCCCAAGTGGAAGTTTGGTGGTTGCCGTTGTAAACAGAAGCTGCGAAGCTGCTGGTAAACCGTGAACACAGCATTGAAGTCAATTTACTTTGAAGAAATCAAAAGGTAGGCCTAGTAAAACGATAAAACAACGTAACAAAAATTATATTATGCCATGGTCACAATTATTAAAAAAATCTCTGAGCCTAGCCTATGGCTAAAGCAGCAAGTCTAGGCCTAGGCCTAGGCTACCTAGCTAGCCTTCCCCGGTAGCATTTTTTATGATTTTCATTTCAAATTGCAATTATTTAATATCTAGGCCTAGGCCCCTAGGCCTTCCTTTTGTGTATTTAATATCCTTTTAGCCCTAAGTCCTACTTATAGCCCTAGTTATGAACGAGATCACATGGACCCTAGGGGCTAGCCTACCTAGGGCCTAGGCCTAGCCTAGGAGGCCTATTATTTAGGCTGCACTAGCTAGGGCTAGGCCTAGAGGGCTTTGTGTAGGCCTATTTAATATCCCTTTGGCTAGGGCCTAGGCCTTCGTCCTAGTTTTAAGTTTTGACACTAGATTTTTTGTACCTACTCACACCTCTACCCAAAAAGGCTTTGGGGGTCAAGTGGTAGGCCTAGCAGTTTGAATTCAATGGGGCCTAACCGCCTAAGTAGGCTACACGTTTGATTGGCCGAGAATTGCATTATGCCAGAGGCCTTGTAGAAGTCACTGTCATCCACTTAGGCCTACACCCAAGGCCAAACTTTTCACCTCTTGAATTAACAATTTCCCGAACATTTCCACAACATAAAATTGAAGAAGTTAACACAGACATATAGGCCTACAATTGATTCAACTCAGTTTGGAGTTAAATGTGCACTCCTACCATTAGAGAAAAATGTGAGGAACTAAATAGGCCTTACTAAATATGTGTGATTGTCCGACTATTAGCCTTTAACTTGGGATATATTTTTAACGATTACAAATTTGCTATGCCTATTATTTAATTAAAATTCAGCATTTCTACACCCCTCAAAAAACAAAAAAACAAAATTTGTTGGGTTTTTAAAGATGAATGTCCAGTGATTCTGGAAATCTCCATTTGAAATTTGTAAGTAGGCCCTACATGCCCTTTTGGTGAAAAATGGCATCCAAAATGGCAAATTTTGAGTTTTTCACATTTTCAATATTATTTTTTTCATTGAAGGGTTTAAAAAAAAACAAAGAGATGTTTTTACTTTTTAGATTAGGGGCAAAAATGTGTAGGCTAGTAAATGACCTTAAATAGTTGTTTCTGTTTTTTTTTTACCCTTCCTTGTAAAAAAATTATGTAAATTTTATGGCAACAAATGCAATTTTGACGCAGTAGGCCTAGGCCTAAATTTGATATTTTGTGCCCTATTAATTAATGAAAAAAAGTATATCCACATGTGTCATATATTATGCTAGAACATGGTTCCTAATGTTTTGCAAGTTATTTCCATCTTGATATCTCGCTTAGTTTTCAAAGGCAGCAATAACGCTATCCTCTGCGCGGTCGATTTCTCGTAAAAAGACGACTGTCGATAATCGGGGCCCTCGAACGGTTCATCACAAAAATGAAGTGTGTTCTCGGGTTCAGCTCATTGGTGGTAACCACCATGTAAAATTAAAAAAAAATCATAAATCAAGGCCCAACATTTTTAAATTTTTATTTGCTCATTTACATTTAATGACCAGGGTAGAATGATTGGGTTTTAAATATTATTGTTTTTGTTTAGGCCCTATTCAATCATTTGGCTTAGGCCTAGAGGGCTAAAATGGGGTTGGGTAACGGCAAAGTTTCAAATAATAAATTTTTAGGTTTTTTAGCCCCTAGACGTAACACTTCGAAAATAATCAATTTGAAACATGTTTTTCATTCAAAACCCACCGATTGCCTACAATAACACTATTACACAAAATTTTCACATAAGTTAAAGGGCCTACTTGAAATAGTGATGTGGCCTACTATGTACCATCCTTTGGGGCGGGCGGTTACCGGTAAAGGCTAAGCTTGGCAAAAATATTTTGAGACCAAACCAAATCCATCCAAGACGCTTTGCGTTCAAGTTAAAAGAGGCATTTGGAAGTTATTTTTATCAGAAAGTGCTGGTTAGTCACTTAGACTCGTTCTCATTCTGGAGATAAGCAACTCGGGTTTTAACGCGAGTTGCCAACCTGCGTTTTAATTGAACTTATAATACCGTTTGCAAGTTTTAGTAGTTCGCAACCTTTACACATAGCGCTGTAGAAGGCAGGCTTTAAATTTTTTTTTGTATTTCAGCTGGCCAGTATTTAATAAGGATGACGTTTCCTCGTCGAAAAATGCAGCTATTATTAACTTTCTTTAAAAAAACTGCAAACAGAAATAAGCCTAGCGTCGGACAACATTTAAATTTACGACAAAGTTTTGGGTTTGTGACTTAAACCCGGGTTGGCGACCAAAAGTGCTTTTTCACACTGGACTAGCGTAGCAAAGTAAACGCGAGTAACTCGGAGTTTTGAGCGGGTTGAAATGGAACCTTCGTGCAGCCTGCGATCGTTCACCTGGGAATTAACCCGTAAACCCCCCACCGGCGTTAAACGCTAGTAATGAAGAACGAAGGTCTTAGTAAGCAAATAGGCCCTAACCCTATTAGTAGGCTAACACATTGTATTAAAAAATTTAAAAATACACTGTGTGTCGTTCTTAATCTTAGGGCCCACCCCTATCCTAAATTGTAATTTTCAACGTCTCTGTAGGCCCGCGGTAGCCTACCTAGGCCTGTTATAGTATCCAACCATGTAGGCTATGTGTTGATAATTCCTAAGTATTTTTATTTACTCGTAGGCCCTAACACAAACCCGCCTTAAGGAAAAATTGAGAATGTTTTTATTCATGTTTTCTTGGCAACTGGGTGCTGTCAACATGCTGCATAGTCTCGTGCATTAATGAATCTTTCCTTGGTTGGGTAGCCTAAGGTAGGCCTATATTATAACTTGAAAGATTGTAGTGTTTGTAATACCTAGGCCAGTAGTCTTAGCTTAACAAATTCAAATTTAGTGTTTGGGATAGTTATTTTCAGAAACCCTTTGGCTCCTAAATTTGTTCAGAGTCTTTAAACAATAATTCGTTGGTCCGTTGGTCTAAAAAGATTCGCTCCAATTCCACTCTACTTGAAAAGCGAGCTTAGCTTTACGTATTCTCAGGCCTGCGTCTGAAAAATTTAAATAAGGTATATAACATCAAATATCGCAGTCTATATTACATGCATATGAATTTGGGAAAACTTTTAGAAGGCTTACTTAATAAAAATAACTAAATAAAATAATAAAAAATGCCCCTTAAAAAACTAATTTTCAAGTCCTAATTTTGTTTGGTGCTTATAGTAGGTCTTCTATGGGACGGTTTTCCATAAGGCCTACCTACATATTAGTAAACATTCTTGTTTACTTGTAGGCTATGTAGCCCTAGTCTTTTTAAGGTTTTTCTGTATTAAAACTGTTTTGGGGAAAAGCACTGGCAGTATAAGTAACCTATTGTGGCTAGGACCTAGCCCCCAAAATTCCTAAATAGCGTAGGCCACACACCACAAGGGGTTGTTTTGTAAATCAACAAAATATTGAACCGTCTAATTTGGGGCTGTGTAGTGATTTTCACTACAAAGCGCAAAGTTTTAGAAAACTATATTTATTTGGCTACGTTATGCCCTCAAATTTCAGTAGAAAATATAATATTTATCATAGTTTCTTTTTACTAGGGCTACTGACTTTTAGGGAGTGATCTCCATGAGGCCTACCATCTTCCATAAGTTTTATCCTCGGTCACTGCCTATATTCCATGTAAACAATGCTGGCCCACCGATTGTAAATTTTGTACTTAGGGAGGGAAACTGTTAACATATTTAAATGGACAGACGTAGGGCTTTTGCGTGCTCGGCTTTTTGATGGATGTTAACATTTCATCGAACTTGGGAAATGTTCAATTAAATTTTCAATTTTTATTTTTTGTTTATTTTATCAATAAGCGGAAGCACTATAGAAGGGCCCAGATGACCATTATTTTTCTTTTTATAGTAGGCCCTAGGTATTTAAGGTGCAGTTTTATATTATTAAATATAGGCCCTTTAAAAATAAATGACACTTTCGTGTATGTTTTGGGGTGAATATAAAAGTTAGTCCAGGATCATATTGGCCCTATGGTATAGGCCTACAAAATTAAGTCAAAACATACAATTAAACCAATGTCCCTGTTGCTATGGCAGTAGGCCTAGATGCTATTATTGTCTTTACATTTAGGTACGGTTTCCTACCACTTACCCATTTCCATGATGGCCTGTACAAACTGAGGCCTATTTCTAAACAAAGTTTTACGTCAATAAATTTTTTTATCATTATTTTTTCTTGAAATTCCCATCACTAAAGTAGGCCCACCTTGAAAACTATTTTTTTGACTCAAATTATTATTTTTTAAACATGAAAATTACCATTTGGCCCACTAAGCACCTCACACTCGCAGTCTACTTCGTCGTACTCGTGGCCTAGGAATGGAAAGGGCCCAAACCTAGCAATTTGTTTATACATTTAAATTCACAAAAGTCATGTAGCGACATTTTAAAAGTGTCAAATTTCACACACTATTTACGCGGGTGTTTCACACTGTCCCTACCACTGATGCATATTTCCTATTATAAATATCAATCTTGGTTGGTTATCGCTCACCTCGTTTGAATGCGTCGTGGGCACAGGGTTTGGGTTGGTCGCTTTGGTTTACTGTCCCCCACTTTAATTTATATTTTGATGAGGGATGGGAGATTCTAAATACGGATGTGTATTATTTATTTAAGACTTCCATTGCTAAGCCCATTGAAAGCCTAACGTAGCCCCGCCTAAGTGCATGGATAGAACCGTAAAATGTTTTTGTAGCTTTAAAACGTTCACACTGTCATATCTGATCCAGGCCCACAATTTACATCCTATGCTACAAATACTTGTCAATAAATAATACACGTTAGAATCCTGGTTTTTATTCGAGTCAAATCTAATTTTTAGTTTAAATCTATCCAATGGCTTTTAAATTTAATTTTTAGAATTGCTTGAACTGGGTTTGTCACCTCGTTTGTACTGGCATAGGACCGAGGCCTGTTAGGCATTGGCTAAAATATATTACCGGTACCCCTACCTATTATTTATGTCATCAATTTTTTGTAGGTCCAAACATTTTTTCTAATTGGTCCACATGTTGGTAAAATTCTTTGGTTTTATTCAGCAATTTGGACAAGCACAGACGTGAAAATGCCGAGTTGATTGACCCAACGCCAAAACGGAAAAACTTTTCCCTGGTCCCCTGAGACGGAAGTGACTGATTTAAAAACTGCTACCTCCAGAGAAGACGGTTAAACAGTGAACTATTTTCTCATCTCAAACTTCCAAATTTCATAGACTCAATTAGTGATTCTGCAATTTAAAACAATTTTTTTGGTTGAACAAAAGTGAACATTTCTTTCCAGCAAGGTTTTTAATGCTTAGTAAATTCTATTTTCCAATTTCCGGTGACATTTAAAATCTACGGTGGTTTACCAACGGGGCCACAAATTGTGCCGACAATGGTACTTTATGTTATGGACTATAGGGGGTTAAGTTTCCTGGACATTGCAAATAGTTTTTGTTCATGAATCATTAAACAAACATGTGTAGCCTATAGTAACAAATTATGATCGTGCAGTATAATAAAAAATAAAAGTTGTATTCATGCAATACTTTTCAGCCATTTCCTTGCTATATGGCCTATAGGCTACCACTTTAGAGTATAAACCTACTTTGGGTATTTACGTTATGCAATTGATTAACTCCTAATCCGACTTCGTAATTAGTCGCGTATTTCAAGAAAAGATGGGGGGTACCGCTATTATCCAAATTAATTTGCCTAAATAGTATTCAGTTTTTAACGCACACACCATTTACCTTTTAAGCCTCATTGCATCTAAAAATTTAGATATCACACTTTCTTGCACAAATATTTTAATTCCATATTATTAAAAAAATAATTGAATCAGTTGTTCAAGAAAGGGCATTGTCCCCTTTTGGACAAAATTGTTAGGTATAAAAACCAAATTTCATACTAGACAACCCCTTTTGACAAGAAACGGCATTGGTCCCTTATCATGGCTGCAGAAAGGGTCGACCCATTTTCGTTTGTTCAAAAAAGGGCATTAGTCCATGGACTTGTGCCCTTTCTTGAACAAATGAGTTGTCACAATAAAATATATTGTCGCGAAAGTGTACAGAAGGCAGTGACAATCGAGGCTTAGACCTTCAAGAATACCAACATGTCCACACTACAGACTGTAACGTCCAAGACACAAAACTTTACAGTACTTAAAACCATTAAAAGTGTTATCCATAATAGTATGCAACATTTCCATATTTTCAAAAGGGCATTAGTCCAAAAAGCTTATGATCTCATTAAAAAGGTTTTTTTCTATTTTATCTTACTATTTAAATACTAACTAGTACTCAAATGTGTTGTAACACTATTCTATTATAAAAATTACAGTATTTTATCAATTTTTATATTAAAAAAGTACGCAACATTCACATTTGTTCAAGAAAGGGCATAAGTCCACAAGGTTTATGCCCTCATATGAAGACCCTTAACATTTTTTTTAATTCTTTTTTTTTCATTACATAATGTCAAGTACTCAAACTTATTATTGACATGCTTAAATTGTATTTTATATTAATATATAACAATGGAGACAGTTTTTTGTTGTTTACTCAAAACTATTCTTTGAGGACTCGTGCCCTTTCTTGAACAACTGATTCAATTGGAATCTTATTTTTTTTACTGTTATGCCTACCTATTCTCAAAGCAAAATTATGTCTAGGCCTACATGCATGCAGATTGCAGACTGACCATAAAAAATAACAATTCATTATGAACTTTTTGAAATAACAAAATCGGACCTGGATATTTTTAATAATTATAATAGGTTTGGCTATTAGCATAATATTTAAACTTGGTACATATGCAATATTGCCATCAGCTTTGCCAATCTAAAAGTAAAAACTTGTTATTTATTTATTTATTTATTTATTTATTTTGACTATTGACAAGTTATAGGGCCTATGTACCGGTTATTATTTTGTGTGTCATTTTGCTGTATTCTATTACTAATGAATGACTCGAATGAGTAATGACCCTTAAAATGGTATCAAGTCTCAATTATTTCAGTCTGAAAGCATACGTAGGCATAAAGAAAAATTATAACTTGGATGGGTTATTTGGTCGCTTCGTATCTGAATTACTTAGCCTACATTATTAATTATTTCTCAACATAGCGTCATCACTCAATAATTTGACGGGACTGGTGTTCCTCTATTTATTTGATTTTCTTCAAATAACCCATACAATTTCAAATTTTTCTTCATTATTGTAGGCCTAATGGGTGTCCGTGCAAAAGTATTGCCGTAGTCCGTACCGTAGGCCTACATGTGAATTATTATTATTTTTATTATTATTACATTCACTGCATTTAGCCAAACACTTTTCTAGTTTTGATATTGCTATTTTATCCTACAAGTTCTAAAAATAGGCCTATTATTTTTGACATGACCTTGCAATTTACAAATCCACTGTAATATTGTTTTTTTTTTATATCGATTGTCTGTGTTTCTGTGAGCAACCGAAATTGTATACTAATACAATACAATACAAATGTTAGGTATAAGGAAACCTAAATAATTCAATTTGTAGCCTACTCTCCTATAGAAGTTTTCAAGCTGGCAAGCAAAGGGTTCCAGCCCAGGCAATAACAATGCTTTGACCACGTGAGCAGCGGATGGCGAGACCAAAGTTAATATTATTTTATCATGTAGCCATTTGTTGTCGAGATGAAAATGAGGCATTATTGAAAGTGCGATCCTACTGCCAATCCTTACCCGATAGTTAACTCACTTCTCCAGTCTCCGCATAATCAAAAAGACATCAACGTTAGTAGGTAGTCATATGATCTATCATTTAAAAATATATATATTGGGTTTTGACTACATTAGGCCTACCTGATTTTCAGATTAAATGATAAATAACGGTAAAGTGGGACGGGAATAATTTAAAGTTACATTGCATGTTGCGCGAGTAAGTAACATTAGGCCTATTTAAAATGTACGCTCGACATCAGTAATTTCCTACTCACTGTTGGCGAGTGGAATTAATGCGGGTTCCTGACCCATCCATACATACTGACAGGTGCCGGGTAGGTGCCAAGATGGAGCCGTACAACCGTACATACTGGCAAGTAGGTGCCAAATTAGTGCTGGCCAACCATACAAGCTAGCAATTATAGGTGCCATCCCAGTGCCGGGTAAGTGCCAAGCTGAAGCCAGCCACCCGTACAGTCTAGGAAGCAGGTGCCAGGTAGGTGCCCAGCTGGTGCCGGCCAACCGTACAAGCTAAGAAGCTGGTGCCGGGTAGGTGCCAAGCTGGTGCCGGCCAACCTTACAAACTGACTAGTAAGTGCCGGGTAGGTGCCAAGCTAGTGCTGGCCAACCAGACATGCTGGCAAGAAAGTGCCGGGTAGGTGCCAAGCTGGTGCCGGCCAATTTAACACTTGACATTTAAGTATCAATTTGGTGCCGGCCTGCCGGAACAGGCTGTACACCATGTGCCGGCCCAGTGCCGGTTTGGAAGTGTCGGCCGGCAGCCGGCCGGCGGGACATATTTTTGCCGGTCCGGTACCTTTGGCCGGCACCTGGCCGGTACTGTTAGTGCCGGCCATGCGGTGCCGGGCAGGTGCCGGGCAGGTACAGACATGTTTGCTGGGAAACGATATTGGCCCACGCAAAAATATGGCTTGAATTGATTCATAAATTTACCTTTGCCCTATTTTCAGACTATTCGATTTTTAATTTTTAATTTTATAATTTAAAACTCAACATAAAATTCTTCCCATTCTATTTATTTTCTAACAATATTACAGGCGGTGCACTGTGACCTATCTAATTGACACGCCCTAGTTTCCCATGTCGTCTTCAAACCATTCAAATTGTACCATTTATTTGAACTTATACGATAAGAGCTCATAGGCATAAGAGTTTGGTTGTTACAATATGTGGCGACTTATTACAATTATAGGGCGAGGATTCATCACTTCAAGTTTTATTGTTCTTTGCTGTTGTCATAAAATTTATATCCAATAAACAAGCAGATAGAGGCCGCAAATTATATTCAAACATGTATAGTTATTTCAGTGATTACAAAAATTATTCATTTCTGATAATGGACGAAATAAAAAAAATTGCCATGACATGCCAAGTAGGCTAATGAGACTATGAATCACTACACCTCGAGTGGCCACTCAGTACGAAGAACAAAACAGATTAGTTTAGCGTCCAACCTACGAAATATGGCAAAATAAACTTTAATTTACTGTACATACGTCCTTAATCATTCTCGTGTGTATTGGTTTCTCGCCATCAGACCACTTTTACGGGGAAATATATTAGTTTTTGAGAGCCACTGCACGCATGACGCATGTAAAGCGAACGTAAAAACGCACGTGGCCCAAGTTGATCAACCAAACTGGGCGACGGTGCTGCGATCTCTTATCCGTTAAGCCTCCCAAAAGGGCCTACCGTGCTCCGGAGCAGTGTTCCGAAATTTAATATCCGAGTTGAATTGTAGTATTGTTTTGGTTAAAAGCTTCTTTGCCGTGCGGAATCAACGAACATTTTATAATTTCAAAATAATCGTCGAGTGATTATCATAAGCAATCAATAATTTTCAAGAGATTCTGTGCCGTGCGTAATCAACGAACATTTTATAATTTCAAAATAATCGTCGAGTGATTTTCATAAGCAATCACTAATTTTCAAGAGCTTCTGTGCCGTGGGTAATCAACGAACATTTTCTTATTTCAAAATAACCGTCAAGTGATTGTCATAAGCAATCACTGATTTTCAAGAGCTTCTGTTCCGTAAAAAAATAAACGAACATTTTAAAATTTCAAAATAATCGTCGAGTGATTATCATAAGCAATCACTAATTTTCAAGAGCTTCTGCAGCGTGATAATCAACGAACATTTTCTAATTTCAAAAAAATCGTCGAGTGATTATCATAAGCAATCACTATTTTTCAAGAGCTTCTGTGCCGTGCGTAATCAACGAACATTTTATAATTTCAAAATAATCGTCGAGTGATTATCATAAGCAAATCACTCATTTTCAAGAGCTTCTGTGCCGTGCTTAACTAACGAACATTTTAAAATTTTAAATAATCGTCGAGTGATTATCATAAGCAATCACTTTTTTTCAAGAGCTTCTGTGCCGTGCGTGATAAACGAACATTTTCTTATTTCAAAATAATTGTCGAGTGATAATAATAATCCTTTATTATTAGCTGAATTCAGCTATAATTATGGATACAGAGTATAATATGCTTTATACATTCTAAATAACAGAACAATCAGACATAATCAACACTATTAAATGTTTAGTCCTGACCCTTCACAAATAATAACAATCAGATGTATTTACCTTTCATAATATAATATTTACATTTTCTTTTATAAGATCCAACATTGTCATAAGCAATCAATAATTTTCAAGAGCTTCTGTGCTCTGCGTTGTCAGGGTTGGAGCTGCCTACCGACTCCATATCGATAAATTCGGGTATATAAAATCATTTGCATACTAACGTATTAGAGGATAGCTCATTTCCATATCAACTTAGGGATAGCTCATCTGCATACTAACGTATTAGAGGGTAGCTCATTTCCATATCAACTTAGGGATTACTCTTCTGCATTTCAACCGTTGAACGAATATTAATATTGATTAATAATAATCAATCACCATTGAGAATATGGGACTGAGAACCGAACTACAGGTGTGTGGAGGACTTCAAGGTTATGGAAGCTAAGAGAAGCTTGTTGGGCGAGGGAATAGGCAGTCAGGCGTGCTGTGTAGGAGTAGATAATTGGTCTTCACTGTGACAGGTGAAAGGAGCCGAATTCACAACCCCGCCATTCGTCTAGAATTTAGCTAGGGATGTCGCGAGGTGTGCCTCCAAAATGCCAGCTCGACGAGACACATTAGTGTGCATGGGCAAACATCAAGTTAAATACCCAATCTAAACTCAGTTCTTGGTACAGTGATGTGTCGCAGTAACAACAAAACTAGTCTGGTCCAGATAGGGGGGTAACTTGGCTTCAGGCCAGAAGGTCCTAAGTCCACTTTATAAAACATTGGAGAAAATATCAAGTTGCACAGCACAGAGTAGATAGTTGTTGGATTCGAAGAAAACTAGATACGTCACAAGAGTGGGGGTGAAAACAGGGAGAAGTTGCAGCGTCAGGCGCTTGCAACAACACAGTTCCTAAGTAGGGGGCAACCAGGCCTGTCATATAAGCAGGATGGAGTCGGTAGCATAATTTTTAGGGGACACTTATGAAAAACGGGACATAAGTTGTTTTATGTTGTGAAGTAATAACGAAGTTTCTTGAAGTATAACGAGTGAAATATCGAAGTACATGATAATTAAATAGCGGTTTTGATGGTCTAAACATATACGTGGGCTAATCTTGAATAGCAATTGTGAAGAGTGTGTCAAATCTAACAATGTAATTAATCTTAAGAAAAACAGTAAAGTTAGAGGTACTGAAGAAAATTCAATCATCTGTAATCAATCGTTCATCAACGCGTCAACCGCGAGTGGGACTATTGTCCAAAGTACGTAACGTCGCGATACCGCGAGTGGGGCCAGTTGCCTAATCGTGCGATAACAATCCGAGCTACCGCGAAAACAACGAAATCACCAATTACATAGTGTTTAGAAGCAATCTAAACAGACAAGAGTCGTCCAGTAAAATCAAGTCAATAAATTCTCAAAACGTTCCCAGGAGTTAGAGAATTACCATTGGTTAACCTAATACCAATCACCGTTAATTACCAATAAACAATCATAATATCATTCGTTACATCGTGTTTAGAAATATAATAAACAGCCAAGAACCCCCACAGCGAACTTCAATTAGGAGCCAAGGATTACGCCAGCAGACCGCAAGACCAACATCAAGACAACGAGCCAAGGATTACGCCAGCGGACAGCAAGATTAACATCAAGACAACGCGTCGATGAATAGTGCGCCATAATTACTAGTTACGTGTGAATAATGATTCATATCATTATGATGGGCAATTAGTGCAAAGTGAATAAATCAACTTATAAAACCAACAATAAAATCAACGAACGAAAATACTGTGACAATGAACAATGGATTATTATCTACACGAGGATAAGTACATGTCTCTGACATCACAAGTAACCTTACCAATTTTGTCAAAAACCTCTAATTTTAGTAATAGTACATAAGTTAGGACAAAGAGCTCTTAGGTAGGAAACCAGCCATGTTTTAATGTATCACCATAACCAAACGCAAAAATATTAACTTTGAGGTTTCAAACGTAAACAACATATTATCATTTTAAATAGCAACCCTACAATATCCCACAGTAGCTACCAATTAGCCTGTAGGTATAGATGCTGACAAGGAGCCTAGCCGTCGGCAGTGACAACGGGAGGACTGAGATACAGCAGAGAAAGAGGTAAATAAAGGTGATAAAGGATCTATCAAACCTTGTTTATGTAAATATTCCTGATGACCTAATTGTCGGTTAGATAATTAATTAAGAGAATTAATTACAGTATAAAATTGAAGCTTAGGGCTCCTGTGTGAAACGATTGAGCTAGTTAAAATATTTATGTAATTTTGTGCAGCGAGTACCAAAGCCGGGCACAGCAGGGCTCGACTGTTACAGCGTAATCAACAAACATTTTATAATTCCAAAATAATCATCGAGTGATTTTCATAAGCAATCACTAATTTTCAAGAGCTTCTGTGATTGTTATAAGCAATCACTTATTTTCAAGAGCTTCTGTGATTGTTATAAGCAATCACTAATTTTCAAGAGTTTCTGTGCCGTGCGTAATCAAAAAAAACATTTGTTTTGAATAAAAAATAATTGTCAAATGATTGTCATAAGCAATGACTAATTTTCAAGAGCCACTGTTCCGTGCCTAATGAACAAACATTTTATAATTTCAAAATTGTTGTCGACAGATTATCATTAGCAATCACTTATTTTCAAGAGCCCATACTTTCTCCCATGGCATGTGATCTTATGCACTTTCCAACTCCAGGAAAACAATATACATACACTTACCCTCTTCCCACTTCCTTTTCATTCTTTGCCGTAGAGAAAATATTAGGTCAAATGTGGACCTTCCCCTTCTGATTCCATACTGTTCTTCCCTAAGTTCTGGTACTTTTTTTTGACGGACTCAACTTTCCATTACCTTCTCATATATTTTTGCTCCTTGACTTTATAAGGTGATTCCTCTGTAGTTATTGCATTCTTTCCGATCCCCATTTATAAATATATGCACTATTTTTCCTCTTAACCAATCATTTTTCACCTTATTTTGTTCCCAAGCCGCTTTCACAACCCTGTACATCCAGCTAATCCCAGTTGGTCCGCCTGACTTAATCATTTCAACAGAAAACTCGTCTGGTCCTGGGGCCTTTTCATTTTTTATTCCTTGTATTGCTGTGAGTAATTTCTCCGTCGTTACAGTGCCTTCCTCCCATTCATAGGTTATCTCACTGTTGTCCTCCACTTCATAAGTTAACTTGTTGTTCTCGTCTTGTATACCTTTCTGATGTCTTTCATTCAGGAGGTTCTGAAAGTACGACTTCCACAAGCACTTTATTATCTCTGGATCATTGGTAACTCTATCGTATTTCATGAATCTCTGCTTTTCCCTGTCTTTGCGCTTCTCCTTCATCATGCCATATATCATTTTCTTATTACCATCAAAGTCATCTTCCAGTTTATCCGCCATTTCCATCATTGTTCTGTTTTTTCTTTCTTTACTACTTTTATCACATAACTTTTTTGCCTCCTGCATTCCCCAATATTTTCATCTGTCCTTTCTAATTATTTTGCCTTCCATGCCGCTTGTTTTCTCTTACTGCCATTTTAACCTCTTTACTCCACCATGGTGTCTCCTTTCTCTTCCTCTTGCCACTTTGTGTTCCACATACCTCTTCAGCTATGTCAAGTTCATGGTCACTCAAACATTTCCATTCCTCTTCTTTATCATACAACCCACCCTCCTTTGGCATCACCTGCTTTAGCATCTCTTCATATTTTTTCAGCACGGTTCTATCTTGCAATTTTCACACTTTTATCTTTCAACGTGTCTATTTAAGATGTTTTTGCTTGCCATTTGTCCCGGGAGGCGCTCCTTTACAAATGTAGACAACAGCCTGTGGTCACTTTCTTGGGCTATATTTGGGAACACTTAAACGTCTCTGATCTCCATTTGCCCCTTTCTGCAAGTAATTATGTAATTTATAACCGTCACCGACTTCCCATCCCAACTATTTCTTGTGATCTTATTTTTCTTTTTCTTTTCGTAGAGAGTGTTGCAAATGGTCAGTCAGAGTCTGCTTCACATATTCAGCAGGTTTTAAAGAAAGTATTTATTAATTAAAAATTTTACATGACATTTTTTTTTAATAACGCTTATATATAAATGTACCAAAAAGAAGAAAAAATCGACCACGAAATTATTGCCTTACTAGGAAAATAAAAGCGTCGGGGGCTTTCCCACCATGAACATCAACATTCTGTTATCATGTCAATACAGTAAGCGCCCAATGCTTTTATTTTCCGAGTAAGGCAAATATTTGTCGGGCGAAAATTTATTTTTTACTTTTTAGTACATTTAAAATATAAGCATTGTTTTAAATTGATTGCATACTTGTGTAATTGTATTCGATCGGACATTGGGAAGTAAGTGAAATATTTATTCCCATTAAAAACTTTGATTTATAATTATGATTAATTAATGGATTAATTAGTAAATATATGTTAATTGATTCATCTTTTGTTATCAAGAATACGTATCTGTGAAAAATTTCAGCTTGATTGGATTGGATTGAGAACTAGGTAAAATATCGATTGTAAGATTCCGTCCAGACAGACAGACTAACACATAAAGCTTATATAAGCGTTGTTTTAATAATAAAATCCACACATCTTTCAGCAAATTATCAATTGAATAAACCTGACCTCACAAACAAAAGTAAAGGTTTCAAATCGTGGATATGTTTTTTACTCTGACTAATGCATTTTATATTAATGTACACTGTGCATAACTCACCTGAAGTGCGTAACAGTTGTTCACTAGTAATCAGTGGCTTGTCCAGGGCGACATGCGAGACCACGCACTTTAGTTTCTTGAGGTCAAATTGAGGATTCAACTGTAGCGAGACTGTCTGACTAATAGCCGTCATCGTCCAGGGCCAACACCACTCATCGTAATTTGTAGCGTAAGTGTCGTCTCTGTCGTCCTTGCGGATGACAATGCCGCCCAGAATCCAGGTAATGTTGGCAACAGGTCGGCCTAAACGGCACAACACAGGTGGCTGTGACGTTGGTTCCCGTTCGCACCAAGCTCAGAGTTGGTGCAGTGGGGGGACCTAAATGAACACATGGCATTACTGACAGAAAAGACGACACTCCTGCACCCCCACAGGTGGCTCTAACGTTGTTTCCCAAGTAGACCAGGCTCAGAGTTGGTGCAGTGTGGGGACCTGAAGCAACACATGGCATGACTGTAGAGAACACACTGAGGCAACAGAGCGTCTCCTGCACCTCACAGGTGGCTCTAGCGTTGTGTCCCGTGTATACCAGGCTCAGAGTTGGTGCAGTGTCGGGACCTGGAGCCCTATTCCTGAGTTCCACCCGTCCCCGAGACGGGACGGGACGAGTCGTTTTGTACCCACGTGACCACGTTTACCCGTTCAAGATGGCCGATTTGCTATTCCTGAGTTCGATCTCGTCCCGTTTTGTCAACCCGTCCCGTCCAATCTATCTCGGCTGCTCGAGACCAGCCGAGAGAGCCACGAGGCCGGTACCCATATGGTTTGAAAGAAAACAATGGCGGACAACATCACAGCAATTCACGTTTTAGCAAAGGGAAATAATGTTTTTTTAGCTTTGCGTGTATGTAGTGTACGATATACGTAATAGAAATGACCGCAGTTAACTGCGCGTGTGTTTCCAAGTTTCATCTTCCACGGATTGCGATGTAATCACGAAGTATGCACCGAGAAGTTGCCCCATCACTGCAATACGAGGCAAAGGTAAGCTAAAACATCGCATTAAAATGTATATTTTTAATATGTGCGGGCTGACCCAATGTAATAAGACACATTTGTATCATTATTACGTATTTCTTTTATTATGTACGTCCCTGCATTGATTGCAGTGGTTTCACTAGGCCCTAGTAGGCCCTAGGCCTAGGCCTAGGCCCCTAGTAGGGCTAGGCTAGGCCTTCACTGGGCTGCAAATCGTTTCAACACTTCTTATAGGCCTAGGGCTTAGCCTAGACCTATGCCTAGGCAAGGTAGCTGGGGCCCATTAGGGCAAAATCCATCAACAAATTGGCCCTAGATTTTTTTTAGCTCCTTGGGCCTACCATTAGGCCTAGGCCTAAGCCTACTAAAATAAGTCCTTGGCCCTTAGCCTAGGGTAGGCCCTAGGCCTAGGCCTAGCCCTACACTTAAGGTCATTTAAATGCAAATAACATTGTAGGCCCTAGCCCCAATCATATGTAGGCCCTAGGGGGAGGCCTATGGGATGTTAGTTTTTCTATAGGCCTCCATGTTGCTAGCTACTTACTGACTGAATTGAAGGTCAATAGACTAAAGGGGCATAGGCCTAGATTTAACATGGGAAAATACTAGGACCTACAATGCCAAATCATTTCTTGGGCCCACTCACAAGTCGGTGTAAATATGTGCCTAGGGCCTATAGTTGTAGTAAATAGCCTTGGGAAGATAAGCCAATGGCTCGATGATTTTATTTGTGACCTACGGCAAGAGTTATCCCTAGTCCTAGGCTAGACAGAGTAGCCTAGATTGCGCAACTCAACAGGTGATGCCTAGACTTATTGTTTCGTATTACATTCAAAATTAACTAGGTACCGTAGGGCCTCGTTATAGATATCCATGGAGGCATAGTCTACCTCTGAATGAAATCACTGTAATTTTTTGTCTACAAGTAGGCCTCTTAGGCCCCTATGCTTATTTGGAACTTGTTTGGTTGGGGGGATCCAACACCATTAAAAAACACAGATTTTGCCTAAAAGTAGGTTAGTGGGGGGGGGGGGGGGTGTGTTGCTAAAAAATTAGACTTCATTTGTCCCCCCCCCCCAACCGAAGAACAAGTACCCCCTTATTTATAATTTAATTCACCTACCTACTTTAGGGCTATTTTCTGTAAATCATTAGCCGGTAGGCCAACCTAAAATGGCACAAATATTTATTAGGCCTACAATGCCCACTCAAACACTAACACTCCATTCTCCATCGCTGGGTAAGTCTGGTGTATGCCTACACCATCGAGACCAAAATTTAATGAAACCTATCTACCAGCAACAGTCAATACTTGTACCGGTACCTAGTAGGGGGTAGGCCTCCTTCGGAAAACATAATATGTCATTCTGGAAATATTTCTACCTACATAAAAATATTTACAATGTACAATTTGTTCAAAGGTGTTTGTGGTCCTGTAATCCCGGATGGAATGATGTCGTAGAAGCTATCGATGATCTTGGTGTACCTCAAGCTTATGGTGTGGTCCACCGACGTAGCCGTTCTCTTCCGGAAAGAACCAACGTCTGACCGTCAAACACTATGCCACAGTACGGATCAGCCAAGGCATTCAACCTGATTTGAAATATGCCAAACTATAGAGGAAATAAGTTGTAAAAATATGTGTCTAGAAATAAAAAAAAAATTACAAAAATTGTATGGTATTATTTCAGTAACTTAGTAGGCCTGTAAAGCCTTCAATTTATTGTAAGTTTTACAGTAGCAGTCAGGTTATGGCATAGTTTTGACAAATGTTTTGTACTTTTGTTGTTTGTCCGACTGTTACTACCCGGGCTATTATGTTGTACTTTCAGACTGAAAAAGGCAACACAAAATCAATACTAGGCCGTAGAATTAAAATACAAAATACTGTGTGACACTAGACGTCCGGTACCATTGTAAATGTCAAATGAAATGGCCATCTAACTTTTATAAAATTGTTTTGAATAAAATCATGCATAACCTGACTTACGGTAGGCCTACCTGTGACAATGTGGTTTGTATTCTGCTTATGACTTCTACTATTGGAAGGTAATTTCTGCATAATAAAAGGCCTAACTTATAGTTATGTTTTTTTTAAGAAAATTGTAGGTAAAAAAGTTAAAATTAAAAAAAAAATTAACATTGAAAGTTTTCACTGAATTGGAAATTTTCAACATTGCATCACTACCTATATCTAAAATTGCATTAACCAACATGTTCACAATTCAATGGACAATGCCTTCAGCAAACTCCTTGTCATTAAGGCTTTATAAAATAATTTCAACAAACATATTAGTTGATATTTGTTAATGGGGAGAAAACTTGTGACCTAAGCTGCACGCATAGACCAACCCTCGTACACAATTGTCGCAGTTGGGATTACAATCGTAGTCTAGCTCCATGTGTTTCACTGAGCCATTGTAAATTGATGTCTTATGTTAGATTTGCAGTGATTACGGACTACAACAGATGATAGGTTTATTTTCCATAAAAATTGGTTTTTTTCCGTTTAGTTCATATCAATATCCTTACTAAACTGTTGCACATGCATACAGTTGCCACTGAATGAATAAATATGTTGGCCCTAGGCCTACAAATAATTATGTTGTAACGTTGGGTTTCAATCAAAACTGATGAAAACTTCAAACTAGCCCTCATAAACTTGGTAAGCCTACAAACATAGCCTGAACGACAATCATTTTGTCACCCAAGCCCAACGGCACATGTATGGTCTACAATCAAAAGCATAATAGACCATTTCTCATGGTACGTATAACTATCCTAATACCTAGTAGCATAATAATAGCCAATGATAAATTTATTGTGCAAAGAAAAGCCTGTAGGCCCTATGCCATACTTGTACTGGGCCTAGGCCACAAGTTGTCAGTAGGATACGCATAGTCCTAGGTCTAGTATCTATGGGCCAAAGCTAGGTAGAGCATTGGCCCTTAAAAGTAAAGTAAAATTTGATCAGCCTGTAGATGGTAGGCTACATACGTAATACAAAAAAAGGCTTAGGCCTAGACAGTAGTTTTCGACGGATGCTAATTTCTACGAGTTGCTATCCTAGGCCTCTGCTACCCTAATTGTTTATGGCATAGGTACTAGGGCCTAGACCTAGGCCTACACAATTCTGGTAATATAAACGAAATGAATGAATTGAAAGTAGGCCTAGAGTTAGGCCCAAGGTTTTCTGGGCAAGGGGGCTGATATAGGCCTAGGCCCTAAATCTAATGTGGATGTTAGAAGAAAGTGAAGACGTGATGACATTGTAAGATAAAGCGTTTACGCAATTTATTTGGCATATTATAACAAACAAGTATGCATATGTACGCCCATTTTAGGATAGGCAATTCTTCCTCGTAATATACATAGAAAGTGAGGCGCCCTAACACGTAAAGATTGTCAAAAGGATTGCTCTGAGACAAGTAGGCCTAGGCCTAGCTAGCCTAGGGGTTAGCCCTACGAGTTAAATTAGCAGCTGCAAACTGTGGTTTTAAAACTTATTACACTGTTCATAATGCACTTCACAAACGCAAAATATTCGTCGATAGTAAAATATAAAAACGATCGAAGAATGATTATAGGCTAACAAAGAGAAATAGGAATTGCAATGCAACTTTAAAACCCCAAATTAGCGTCAATGTTATTTTTTCGTCGTCTGCAGCTGTCTTTTGACAGCAAGCATAAACATGAAATCGAAGCACGCCCATTGGCTAGAAATAGTGAAAAGCTGTCACAAAAAAAAACTAAATCAAATGCAGTGTTGACAACGAAACGGGTTCTAGCTCACCCAACCCGTCTCGGGCCACTTTGAAAATCGGGAATAAACAAATCGGCCGGGTACTGACGAACGGGACGGACGGGTGGGGTTTGAGTCGTGTCGTTTGGCCATCCGTCCCGTCCCGTTCAGATTTCAGGGAATAGCCCTCCTGAAGCAACACATGGCATGACTGTAGAGAACACACTGAGGTAACAGAGGGTCTCCTGCACCTCACAGGTGGCTCTAACGTTGTTTTTCCGAGTAGACCAGGCTCAGAGTTGGTGCAGTGTGGGGACCTGAAGCAACACATGGCATGACTCTTAAGACACACTAAGGTAAAAAGAGCGTCTCCTGCACCTCACAGGTTGGCTGTGACGTTGTTTTCCTTGTAAACCAGGCTCAGAGGTTGGTGCAGTGTGGGGACCTGAAGCAACACATGGCATGACTGTAGAGAACACACTGTGGTAACAGAGCTCCCTGCACCTCACAGGTAGCTATAACGTTGTTTCCCGTGTAGACCAGGCTCAGAGTTGGTGCAGTGTGGGGACCTGAAGCAACAAATGGCATGACTGTAGAGAACACACTGAGGTAACAGAGCGTCTCCTGCACCTCACAGGTGGCTCTAACGTTGTTTCCGTGTAGACCAGGCTCAGAGTTTGGGGCAGTGTGGGGACCTGGAGCAACACATGGCATGACTGTAGAGAACACACTGAGGTAACAGGCGTTCCTGCATTTTACAGGTGGCCCTTACGTTGTTTCCGTTAGACCAGGCTCAGAGGTTTGGGGCAGGGTGGGGACCTGAAGCAACACATGGCATGATTTAGAGAAATACTGAGGCAACAGGGCGACTCTCCTGCACCTAACACATGGCTCTAATGTTGTTTCCCGTGTAGACCAGGACCCTTATTCTCGAAATTCGTGAAAGTTCCCACTCATGTGAGTGAATTCACACACATTGCGATGTGTGAGTCACAAAACGCACCAAATTCTATTCTCGAGATAAAATTGCGATGGAAGTCCTCCACTCACAAAGTTCTCACTGGGACCCTGCAACAAGGCGCTTACCAATATTGCCCCGCGAATCCCTCACCAATAGGATTAAAATAGTTTGAAAACAGCTGTTTCACCAGGCCAATAGCAACCCTCCCTTGGCTCGTGTAATGGGACACACCAAGGGGTGGGGGTAGGTGATGAGAATAAACTTGTTGTCGCTAGGAGGACCGAGTTGAGTTGGTTCCTTGTAGGCTACGGGCTACCCAAGCACATCACGAAATAACATGAATAAAGTGAATTAAATACTAAAACTGTGTACACCCAGCATGCAAAATATTTATTTAAAATACTGTGTTGACTACGGTTATGGGTATGATTTAATATCAAGTACATAACAAAATATTATGTTATGCATTTTGTGGTTATGTGGCTTGTTTACATCCTGAAGGTGGGAGTAGGAGCCTAGGGTTGGCTTGCGCGTAGGTAAATAGTTCAAAGTAGTTCAACATTTTATTATGTCTATGACGTTATTGGTGATACATAATACATTTCATTAAAAATTATAATCTTGACAATATTAAAGAAGTGTACTTTTGCTGTTTTATAATATATATTACGGGCCAATTGCTTCGTGAGAAAAGTCACAAGGGTTTTCAAACGTGACAATAACTTCGAGTGAGTGAGTACACTCACAAAACACGCGAAATCGGGAGTCGAGAATAGCAACCTGCCGTCAGTGAGTAAACTCAGATCACACGCCCATTTCACGCCGTGAAAAGCCAGTGAGAAAACTCGAGAAGAGTGGTCCAGGCTCAGAGTTGGTGAAGTGAAGGGACCTGAAATACTAGATGGCATGACTGAGAGGAAACATTTATGTAATTGGTCGACTCTCCTGCACCTCAGAGGGGGCACTGATGGCAACCTAGCGCGCAAAGCTTCACTTCTCAACCGGGTTTCTGTTGCGTCTTCTTCGCTCGCACAGAGCAAGACGGCAAAGTCAACACACTCGGTTGAGTTCCATGGGACAATCTTGTTGGATTGCCTCCCGGAGAGGAAACAACACGACGCCGGCGCACGGGAGACCACGTTCCCCATGTGCCGGCGGAGGGAGACTGGTAGGCCCATTTGCTCGACGGCAGTCGTTGTTGCCCGATTTGGCCGGTATGAATTGGATGAGCGTAGCGAGTGTAGCGAAGATTTCATTCTACTACACTGGAATAAAAATTGCGGATGTTTTTTTTTTCTTTGTTTCTTTTTTTCAATTTTAATTTTTGTGTTTTTTAACACGATTCCGGCTAAGCCGATAACCAAATTGCAATGAAATTTGAAAACTTTGAACTGCTTTGTTTTTGAGCGCAATCAAAAAATTATTTCTCATAAAAATTACGATTGGACGTTTTTTTAAAAAACATTCCTTCGACTTTTAACACCTACATGCTTTATCCGATTGTAATGATATTATCATCAGAAACTTAATTTTACGAATTTATATATTCGTGTGTGAAATTTGAGCGCTATAGAAAAATTATTTCCCATGAACACACAGCAGCTCAATTCACCAATTAAGATTATCCAACATCGCAACTGAAAAAAGCGTTTGCAAAGATTCCAAGTACATAAATGCTCTAAGATCTCTTAAGCACAACGTTTTAAACCGTGTTTGGGGGAACGATTCCGTCATTATACAAGCATAGTGGGGGTAAATAATACTACAGTTTATTCCTAGTTTCAAAAAGGTATTTTTATGCCTTTAAGTTAGCCAAAACTTTTTTCTGATTTTTTTCACATCCATCTACACTTGTAGCGTGTGGTGATGAAGAGATTTTTTTAAAAGCTCCATTTTTTGGTAAATTTGAAAACAAAACGAGTAAAAAATTAACAATAACGCTGAGTTTTTGGGGTAATGCAAATCCGATGACACCAGCGTATTATGCAGACAATAACCTATCCAAAATACCTCGGAAGGGGTATGTGACACAAATGGTTGAAAAAAAAGTTTTACACGTGCCAGTTTGTACCACTTTCGAGAATGTTTTTTTTTAAGATTCAACTTTTCCGTTCAAGGCTTAGTCGGTGCAATAGACATTTACAAATCTCTTCATCCTCACTAACTTGGCTAGGCCTGATCATCTTTCAGTACCTTTTTAATGGAGCTTTTAGACTTCGACCCACAAAATAATGTACAGGATTTTTATAATAATAAACCTCGATTAGGTTTCTGCTCCCGGTGATGATGCCTCAAGACAAGGAATTACGTTATATATTACAAAAAAATTTACTTTCCTAGCAAATTATAAACAATTAATAAAATAAAAACAATATTAATGTTGGATTAGGTATATTTGGTTGAGAATTATAAATAATACTCCATTACTCACGTGCCACGATGAGCGCTGTGTATCTGAAGTCAGACACCTTTGCAGGAGTCTTATATAACCCCTGACCGGTCCATTGTCTGCCACGCTTATATTGGTAAGTGCGAGGCCACACTCGCCGCTCTTTAGTCCGGCCCCGAGGTAGAGGTGCCGGCCGGTACTCTGGTCAGACCCGGCTCCCTTGTTGAAGTTCAGCAAATCAGACGAGCGCGACAGGAGGAAGGTACACGATTCTAGTGGCTCCCGCGCCTTCAGCATGTACCTCGCCTCCCGCCCGGGAGTACGACCTGCTTTTTGGGTGTCAGGTTGTGAGGGACGGTGCACCTTCCGTCTGAACGAGGGAGAAACACATCCCAAGTTGTTGTTACTCAGACTAGACCGGGTCCAGACCATCCGATGTTCAACTCCAGTCAATTTTTTTTGGCTCATCAACAACAACAACAACAACAACAACAAGCACCAAGCGGCGGAGGGGGGGGGGGAAGGCAACACTGCAGCATGTTGTGTGTGGTGTATCTCGACAAGTACAAAGTAAGTGTGGTATGGCGATACAAGAAAAACTACTACACTGAGAAAAACCTAACCGAACCTCCTAACCGGTGGTTACGGGTTTTCCTAACCGGAAAACCTAATTGGAATGTTGAAAAATCTTTCTCCAAAACTGATTAAAAACTGACACCATTTTCATCAAATTCTCAGCTGTTCGTGTCACACACCCCGTCCAAGGTGTTTTTTGATACGGGATCGACTGTCTGAAACATGAGTGTTAACCATTTTGCGCCAGGACAAAAAAATCAGAATTGACATAATGGAAATTGGGTTTTAGACTAATTTGAGTCTAAATGGGTGCAAAAACAATTTTTTCCTGTTTGTTTCCTTTAAAATCATCTTCGTTTATCGTGACATATGACGTAGTGAAAAATATTTTGCAATGGGTTCATTGTTGGTTTTTCCGGTCAAAAACTTGTTTTTACTAAGCAATTTTTAGGGTTTTTGTCGTAGTGTGTAGTCGTAGACGTGTTTAGACAGTCAATACCATATCGAAAATCACCTCGGACGGGGTGTGTACATGAACGGTTGACAATTAGGTCAACGCTGTGCCGGTAAGAACCAATTTTTACCATATTTTGAAATAGTCACTTTTCATGTTAGAACTTGTCAGTTGAGACCCTGTCTGTGTTAGATATGTTTTCCGAATAGTATCTCAACTCCCGCACTAACTCTGGACTTGGGAGATGCTGCACATGTTGCCCTAGCTCTGCCACACAAGACTGTCTACCCACAACATGAATAGAACCATTTAGAGAAACATCAATTACCACTTGTTTTACTTGACTGTCTAACACTCTGTCTCGACTGTGATGTCCTAGGTTGTGAGGGTGGGTGGACGTGTCTCACGACCCGTGTTGTTACAGATACGATACTGTGTTAAGGGGTGCAGGAATGGCCTATGTCGCGCATGTTAAATTGCCTAAATTCCGGTACCATTTACTCCCTGGCATTAAGTCTCGAGACTTAATTTTCCCCCCTTCTTGATAAGCCTGTTACCTAGAAACTGTGTGTGGGGTTTTTTGAATTTTGAAAGTCGGTCCTTATCAGATTTTTAAAAAAATTATAAAAAAAATCCCAGAAAATTGACATGTTTCAAAACAATTTATGGGTTGGAAAAAATTGGATGATGATATTTTTTCAAAATTCTCCACACACAGTTTCTTTAAAACACAATAAAGAATTAGTCCTGAAAATTTCAAGGCTCTAGCTTCAAAACTGCCTAACTTATAAGTAAATGTATTTTAAGAAAGTATAGTTTTGAGTAAACCGGTGTTAAAGTAAATAATATAAGGTGTACTTCATGTGCAGTAATTACATTACAGGTACCTACCATTTTTTCGGAGGATATTCAACTTAGAAATTTGATTTTTTTTTTAATTCAGCACATTGGAGTTTTTGCTAACAATAATTGTAATTTTTTTTTAAACCTGGTTTTTTACATCCATTAATTTTTGAGTCGTTTATATACGATGGTTGTCATAGCAACATAAAATAATTAAATTTTGGCAAAAAAAAACAACAAAAATTGTTAATTTTTTTTAAATTAACTGTGATTTTAATATAACATATTCAAACCAAAAAATCAACTTTTGACAGTAAGTTTAATTCCTGCTTCCCTTCTGACTGTGTTCAACTCACTGCCAGCATTCAAGTCGGCCCAGGCATATTTCCAGAATCCGCTCTCCAATCGGACGCGACAACCGACCATCCAATGCTTAAGGCCCTTCACCTCCAGCGTAACCCCACAGTCCCCGGCCCCCAGACCCCGGCCGTTGTAGCTGTAGCCGGTTAGCTTGTTGTTCAAGTAGAATGGGTTGGCCTTGGACTCAGGCCCTGGCTTAGCTCCAGCAGCGGACCTGCCTTGGTTTCCCAGTCCCCCACCTGACCTGACACCCGGCGAGGGCAACGTCAGCTGAGCAGATGAAGGTGACAGACTGGGCTTCCCAGTCAACACGCACGTGCTCAGGACTGATGGTCAGGTTGAAGGACGCGACACCTGGAGACACTGTAGCCAGATATGGGTGGTGTTAAATACATTAAGAAATATGGATGACCTTCAGTTTGCCAAATTAATTTAATAATTGCAAAATGTGAAACAAGCATGAAAATTGACACACCAACTAATTTGAGTGTGTTGAACCCAAAAATAATGGCTTAAAAGTTAATTCAAAATACTTTGTTAAGTTATTTAAGCGCTGGACAGAACAATGCTGTATCATCAATTTTGGAATAAAAAAACAGGATTTCGGTCAGTAAAATGTTGTATCATCATTGTTGCCCAATGTGAGATTTCCGTAGAATAACGTTGTATGATTGTTACTTCTTCTTCTGGTGCATTCTGTTGTTTAGAATGTCAACTACAACAGTGTCAGTAAGAACATATCTGAACGTATGTTGCATTTTTTCTAAAATGATGATACAACGTTGTTCTGTCCAGCGCTTCAATTAATTAAATTAAATTAATAAAATGATTTTTTTGTCTTGTCATGATTTTTTCAGCTCATTATTGTCAATAGAGTATTTAATAGCGAGGGGAATAAGAACATTGATCATGCACTTTATGATAAAGCACCAAACTTGGCACACACGAGGGGGCTATACCAAACATCATTTTTAGGGGCAAAGACATGACCTTACATGCACAAGTTAACTTTTGAAGTTAATGTTAAACTTTTACATGCAGGTATACGGAAACATTTAAAGCAAAGATATTTACTTAAGAAATACATTTATCTGAAACTATTTGTTCTGTACAGTGTTGTTTAGTTCTGTAAAAAAAATCAGTACCCTATAAACAACAGTTAATTATTTACAGTACTTTAAATGCTTAACTTAAATGTCCTTCGGTCACAAAACACCAAGTTACATATCAGCCGTTCTTAAAATGAACATGATTTTTAATCAACAATGTCCATGTTTTGTGTAGTATGTTTTTACTTCAATTTGTTCTACTAAAATAATAATTACCAAGATATACTAAGCTAAAATGCAGCGTGATGCTGCGCCGGGTCAATATATTTTAAACGATGTGTACATGTCATACGCGGCTGGCAGAATGCATTGCTCGTTTGACTATACTATACTTACTATACTCCGTCTCATTGAAACTTATTTTCGTGAATTTAAACTTTCTGTATAAGACACTTTAATACACCACCATGCAGATACCACCTCTAGTCATCAGCAGAAGTTTTCAAGAGATGTGAAACGGATGATCACAGTTTTTGAAGAAGCTGGAAACTCATTTGAAGAATCATCGGAACACATCTATGCATTGGATACAACTAGGAAAACGAGAAGTCCCGCCGGGTTGTTGGATAAGCGTAATTGATGCATTTAGCTGCCATGTGTTATGCGGATTTTCTGTTGTTCTGTGAAAAAATCATTACTTAGTTGAAGTTTTTTTTAAATTTATTTAAATTAAATTAAATATAATTAATTCTTTTTTAGTTGACCATAATTAAAATTTAAAAAAAAACGTAAAATTGCGATTTTCATAAGAAAAAATTATTCGATTGCTCTCAAATTTCACACGAATATACTTTTTAATAAAATTAAGGTTCTGTGAATAAATCATTACAATCGGATAAATTATGTAGGTGTTATAAGTCAAAGAATTGTTTTAAACAAAAAAAAACGTAAAATAGAGATTTTCATGAGAAAAAATTTTTTGATAGCGCTCAAATTTCACAAGAATATCTTAATCCATAAAATTATGGTTCTGTGGATAAATCATAAAAATCGACTGAAGCATGTAGTGTTAGAAGTCGAAGAAATTTTAAAAAAATAAAAAAAAAAATCGTAAAAAAAGCAATTTTTATGAGAATTAAATTTTTGATTGCGCTTAAAAACGTGGCAGTTCTAAGTTCAGAGATTTCGAAGGTCTCCAAAGATTTCATTGCAATTGGAGCATTGGTTAAGCCGGAATCGTGTTAACAAACACACAAAAATACACAAAAAAAGGGAAAAAAAGGGAAAAAAAGAATCCGGATTTTTTTCTCCAGTGTAGTGAAATGGAATCTTCGCTTCGCTCGCAACGCTCGCTACGCTCATCCAAAAAAAGTCATGAACTCGGTGGACTCTAAAATAATGCTTAGAGCTCGTGAAATTGGACGACAAATTCCTTCTCGACCGACTTGTCTTCGGTACAACTAGCTACAGCGACCCAGTAAAGCAAACAAGCTACCCAGTTTTGTAAAATGTACAAAAAAGACACCTAGTGCTGCCAAAATGAAATTAACTGTATTAATAGATGATAGTCACCTGTTGAGCTGAATGTACATTGCTTGTCAAACAAGAGATGAAGATCTTGAAGATTTTTAGGCATGAAAATCAAGCTGCACCTACTGCTCTCTCTAGTTTGGGACAGCTACGTTGGGGTAAGAAATCCGATTTATTGAATTTCTGGAGTCCTTGACCGTGGAAAGAGAAACTGCTGTCAACCATCCACAAGTTGATGTGATAATCTTTGATGGAGCCGCGGGTGTTCAGATGCTACCACCTAAGAAGGCTGTCACATTTCAAGACTATGTGATCTCAACCTTTCTTCCCTCTGTAACTAGTTAACTGTTATATGCAGATAGAGTAGATTTCGTGTGGGATGTGTACAGGCAGATAGTTTAAAAGCCATGACTAGAGAAAATCTTGGACAAGGAGCAAGGTGGAAGGTGTTACCGACAACACGGATTTCTGGTAACTGGTCCCCATTTCTACGAGATGGAGAAAACATCAAGACATAGTTATTTTATCTCCTGGCTGATGGCATTGCTTCTCTTTTTATACCAGGGAAGGAAGTTTGGAGCACAAAGAGAGAAGACTTCGTTTGTTCCAACGCCCACAATGACAATCTTTCGCTATCACCGTGTACTCATGAGGAAGCGGACTCCAGAATATTGTTGCATGCAGCGTATGCTGAAAATCGAGGACACAAGATAGTCATGGTTCGTACGTTGGACACCGACGTTTTGGTATTGTGCGTCTCTTTCGCCGAGAGGATCTCTGCAGAACAGCTCTGGATACACTTCGGCACAGGCAAGAATTCGCGATTTATAGCTGCACACAAAATAGCTTCAAAGCTCGGACCATCTTAATGTGTAGCTCTTCCAGTTTTTCATGCTTTCACTGGTTGTGATACGGTATCTGCGTTTGCTGGTCGAGGTAAAAAGACGGCATGGGACACCTGGAAAGCATATTGACATTCAACTGAAGCCTTTCTGGAACTTTCTTCTTATCCTGATGACATCCCCGAGGTGTCCACAATCAACTTGAAACGATTTGCTGTTCTGCTATACGACCGCACAAGTGACCTTTATAACGTAAACGAGGCACGCAAACAGTTATTTGTTTAGCGATCAAAAACACTTGAAAATATTCCTCCATCTCATGATGCACTTTTACAACATACGCGTCATGCAGTCTATCAGGGGTGTAATGTGTGGGGACAGAGCATAAATCCTAGGTCAGATATGCCAAATGCAGAAAACTGGGGTTGGACAAGGGCTGGAAACGTTTGGCAGGCACTGTGGAGTATTCTACCGCTGCCTCAGGATAGTTGCCTTGAACTCCTTAAATGTGGCTGCAGAGAGATATTATGCTCACGACGATGTCGATGTGCTGCAGCTGGCCTTGTATGCATTGCACTTTGCAACTGTGGGGGTTGTGAGAGTGAGTAATGGAACAAGGTTATTGGATAAGTCATACCTATATGGTACTTAATTATAATTTCCATTATAATGTATACCAAATCAAACAAATACGTGGTGTCAACTTCAGAAATTGCTTTTGATTACCAATACTTGTATTTTTTCTGTGAAATTTAATCAAAAATCATTATCATAAGTTATCGATCACATTTGGGTATAACAATTGAATGAGTGAGCGTAGCAAACGTTGTGATCGTAGCGAACTTAGTGATCTCCATTCGTTTGACTTAAACAGCCCTTATCGTTATTCTGCGTGTGTGTGTGTGTGTGTGTGTGTGTGTGTGTGTGTGTGTGTGTGTGTTGTGTGTGTGGGTGTGTGTGGTGTGTGTGTGTGTTGCGGTGTGTGTGTGTGTGTGTGTGCGTGTGTGTGTGTGTGTGTACGTTAAAATCAGCCGAATCGCTGAACAGATTGCGCTGAAATTTTAAACAGACATCCGGGACGAGTTTATTGAGAACTGCTAACAAAATCAGCAAGATTCATTGCCATTCAAACGTACAAGAAATAATAAACTGAAAAATAGACTTCCAATGTTATGAAATTATTTTAACGACAATGTTTTAGATTTTAAAAATATATTTTTGTTTGTTATTCGCCTGGCCGTGAAATGCCGTGCCCGTGCAAGGTCTGTCGAATGTTGCACGTCAAGGTACCCCAAATTCCGCTCGTAATTGAGTAAACCTTGCAATATTTTCACGTATTTCGTACTGGCTATGTTTACCATAGTAGGCCCTTTTGCCACAGATGATGGTCTACACTGCGTTATATGCATTCCAAAACATGTTTTTTAATTTTTTTAATACAGTCAAAAATTACAAAATCTTTCCCGACCAGGGAATTGAACCCACTTCTTTCACATTTTGGCTACAAGGGCGCCTTAGCCAACTCGACTAGGGAAACGCCAAAGTCGTAGTTAGACGAGTGAGCGAGTCATGTGTTGAGTACCCGGGAAACATGTGCATTTAAGTTTGATAATTATATTCGTATAAATAATAGTTTTTTAAAGTTTAGTTGGCATACGGGGACGGGCGCGTCAACTGTAAGGTCATAATGCGCCTCTCTAGCCTATGATAGGCTAGGTAGGCAAGGTAGGGGAAGAAAAGTAATGTTATCGGGTACTCAACACATGGCTCACTCACTCGTTTAACAACGACTTTGGCGTTTCCCTAGTAATGACCCATTCAAACTATAAAAGGAATATTCAACTTAACTATTATAACCATTCACATTGATTGATTATTCAATGTGAAAACAATAACTTATTAAACAACAATTATACACAAACAAATCAGTTTCACATATATTTTTAACTGAGTTTTACATGATCTCCCAATTTGTTTTGTTTGACCTGCACGTACACATTAACTTAAACTTTAACTTAAGCCGAGCTAACTCTTGGGTAGAAGAGCCTCAACGCGCGAATGACTCTCCCGTGTGTCACACGTGGCAACGGAGCTTGTCAGAATCCGTCCCACCGAGCCAACCATCATAGCTCGCACCTCCTCCGGCACACGCTCGTCACGTTAAAATTTAAATAAATACATTTTGTTGGTAACCCTGCCTCTGAAAATTATCATTAGTACATCCCATGCATTAATAGGCCTCTTACATAACGGATATCATGCCAATTTTCAGAACGAGTGCTATTTTTTAGGTGTTTGTGATGGTCATTCAAGTTTAGCATGCATTTAAAGTTCTTCAAATAGTTAGGTTATGCATAAATGGTACGAACTTTTGTTTTTCAATGTTTAACATTAAACAACACTACGAGTCAACACTATTCAGGTAATTGTGTTATGAAATGAATATACTCGCTCTGAAACTTTTGTTACGTACACCTGCATGTTAAAACTTTTAACTTTAACTTTTGAAGTTAATGTGGGGATGTAAACGCGTGCCTCCGCTACTGACAATGATCCATTAAAAAAGATTCCCTCCTATCTAAATGTTTTCAAAATGAATATTTTTGATATATTTTTACCTTACACCTCTATGTTAAACTTTAACGTTAACTTTTAAAGTAATCTTGTGCATGTTAACGTGTGTCTCTTCCCCGGACAATGACCCTTAGTGTAGCCCCCTTCTTAGTTAATGTTTCATTACTAAATAACTTTGCCCCCAAACTTATATTACCGTACACCTCCATGTTACAAATTTAACTTTAACTTATAAAGTTAGCTTGTGCATGAAGAAGCTTATCTCTGTTCCTGATAATGACACTTAGTATAGCCTCCTCCTATGTTAATGTTTTCAAAAATGATTATCTTTGCCCTCCATTTTTGAAAACCTAGTGCTGCATTTTAAAAGTTAAACTTTAACTTAAAAGTTAACTTGGGCATGTAAGCTCGTGTCTCCGCCCCTGTAAATGACCCTTGGTATAGACCCTACTATGTGCCAAGTTTGGTGCTTTGTACTAGGAAGCTTCGCAAACGCTTTTTCAGGCGCGTTGTTGGATGAGCGTAACTTTTTTTAAACGAAAAAAGCGTAAAATTGCGATTTTCAAGAGAAATTATTTTTCGATTGCAGTCAAATTTCACAACAATATATTAATTCATAAAATTAAAGAGGTGTGAAAATATCATAACAATCGGATAAAGCATGTAGGTGTTATAAGTCGAAGAATGTTAAAAAAAAACAAAAAACGTAAAACTGTGATTTTCATAAGAAATAAATTTTTGATTGCGCTCAAATTTCACACGAATATATTAATTTATAAAAATTAAGGTTCTGCGAAAAAATCATCACAATCGGATAAACCATGTAGGTGTTATATGTCGGAAGATTTTTTTTTAAATCGAAAAAAATCGTAAAATTGCGATTTTCATGAAAAATAATTTTTTAATTGCGCTAAAAAAAAGTGGCAGTTCTAAGTTTAGAGATAACAAAAGCCTCCAGAAAATTTCATTGCAATTGGAGTATCTGTTTAGCCGGAATCGTGTTAACAATCAGACAAAAATACAGAAAAAAAGAAAAGAAAAAAAAGCAGTCCGGGATTTTTTCTCCAGTGTAGTGAAATGGAATCTTCGCTTCGCCCGCTACGCTCATCCAACAAAAAATGCATGATAAACCTCATATATAGGGCTTATTCCCGTGACCAAAAGCAAAACGATGCCAACAACATTTATGGTTGGATTATTGTGAAATATTATAATAAATGTTTGATAATTAAATTGGTCAAAAGGTAAAAAATTAGAGATGTCTCTAAAACAAGACAAGGAGATGAAAATCTGTAATTTTGCATTTTTATAGATGGTCATAAACTAACAGGAAGTAGCGTGGATATCAGTTGCGTATAAATCGTAGATTAATAAGGCTACCCAACTTATTCAATCAATCATAAAAAAGATTATTTTCCTAAAACATATCGAGTAACATATCACTGTAACATTTCTTTCCCGCAATTCAAAGACACATTTATTTTGTTGGTGGTTTGACAACAATTTTAGGGAAAAGGCAAATAGTTTGACGGGATATAATGCGTTTGTCAATTAGTGTATTGTTATAAGGACGAGGTCACAGAAAATGAAGAAAATTGTGACAAGCTAATTTGTTGACCTCTGGAGTACCTCAGTGGTCAATTTTGGGGCCCCTACTTTTCAACTTCTTCGTCAGTGACCTTCCATCTTGACCTCAATCCTCGTCGTGTTTGATGTACGCTGACGCTGCCAAGATTATTAGCTTTATCAAGAGTTATGCCGACTGCCACACGCTACAACGTGGCTTCCTTGCTCTTAATGGAAGGTGTTCAACGTGGAAAAATGGATTTAAACATAAAGAACTGTCAAGTGATCTCGTTTACTAATAGGAAAAATGTCATCGTTCATAATACCAAAAGAGTTGTAATTTTGGATAGGGTATTGTGAGTTCTACAATCCAGTGACTTCTAAAGAAGAAGAAGAAGAAGTCACGGCCTACTAGTTTTTGTTTTTACCGCCAAGGATGGCGTCAGTCAGTAGAACTGTTGTAATCTGTACTTGTGAACTCTGATCGTACGTAAGTAAATTGTGTTTAATATCACATCGTCTGTCTAGTAATCTGTAAACCTGTACTAGTTCCTGCATCCTGAGTCCCGGCGTAACGTTAACATATAATTCCCGAGTCCCGATATATTGTTAACAGTATCTAGCGCCCGTAATCTGGGAGTGATAGTCTGCTCCAAACTGTTATTTAACTGACATATGGAACAATTTCTTCCAAGGGCCTTCAAAATGCTAGGTTTCATTAAGCGGACGTGCGGATGTGATTTCTCTGACGTCACAATTCGTAGGCTTTACTTGAGTCTTGTTAGGCCGATTTTTGATTATGCTTGTGCTAGTGTAATCTGGTTTTCTTACCGCCTGACCATTGACCAAGGTACATAACGTCGAACGCTTGCAGAACAGGTTAATTAATGGTTCTGAAATAGAAATAATACTACTCGTCATATTATAATAGATTGTATTTTCCGGTTTGTACCTAGAAAATTAATTGACTGGCATCTATTAAGGATCTAGGTATAACTAATATTAGTGCGCGTAGTTTGCCAGAACAACTCACAGCAAATTGCTCCGATCTGACTTTCACTCTGTTCACCCATTTGAATTGGCTCCACTTTCACGGGAAATACACGGAAGTAGACCTTGGTACGGTAGTGGGATATCGGGGGGCGAACAGCTGTTCCGGTTGAGCAGTGAAGTTCTTTCCAGCCAGTTTCTCAACGAATACAGCCGTCTTTCTAACAAAGACTTTGGTTCGACGCCCCGTGTGGTTATGTGGGAGATTTTGCACGTCTAGTCCCCTGTTAGGGTCGTAGTACAGACCAGAAATTACACGGAAGTAGGATTCACCTTCGTTCCGGGCCATGTTGGATTTATTAGGGTGGGACGCACAGCGGCTTCGCCCAAGATTCTCGTCTTCTAACGCCTGCTAGGTAAGAAGAAGAGAATCAAGATTTCGTGTCATTCCCCTGGGTTCGAAGGATGGAATCTGTGGATTTCACACCGACTCGTGGTATTTGTGTCTCTGGGTGTTTTAGCACTAGGAAAACGCTTAAGTCCCGCCGCGTTGTTGGATGAGCGTATATGGTGCATTGAGCTACAATGTGTTACGCGGATTTTCTGTTGTTCTGTGAAAAAAACATTACTTAGTCGAAGATTTATTTTAATTAAATTAAATTTAAAAAATAACTTAAATTTTTTAATTAATCGTAATTTTTAAAAAAGAAAAAAATCGTAAAATTGCAATTTTTATAAGAAATAATTATTCGATTGCGCTCAAATTTATTTCGAATATATAAGTTCATGAAATTAAGGTTCTGTAAAAAAATCATTACAATCGGATAAAGCATGTAGGTGTTATAAGTCAAAGAATTGTTTTTAAAAAGAAAAAAACACGTAAAATTACGATTTTCATGAGAAATAATTTTTCTATTCCGCTCAAATTTCACATGAATATTTTAATTCATAAAATCAAGGTTCTGTGAAAAAATCATTACAATCGGATAAAGCATGTAGAACTTTTTTAAAAATCGAAAAAAATCGTAAAATTGCGTTTTTTATGAGAAAAAATTTCCCGATTGCGCTCAAAAACTTGGCAGTTCTAAGTTCAGAGATTTCGAAGGCCTCCAAAAAATTTCATCGCAATCGGAGTATCGGTTTAGCCGGAATCGTGTGGACAAACACACAAAAATACAAAAAAAAAAGAAAAGAAAAAAAAAACATTCCGGATTTTTTTCTCCAGTGTAGTGAAATGGAATCTTCGCTTCGCTCGCTACGCTCATCCAACAAAATCACCAGTTTTTATGTTTCTCATGTTGAACTTTAGGTACAGTCTCCACTAGGCCTAGGCCCTACTTTTGGTCCATGAACTAGGCAAGTGAAAGAACCCCTTTAGGCCCAATTTCGAATTTGATAATCGACACTCAAAATCCAGGCTTAAGTTTTAACTAATAACTTGAGTAGGCCTAGCCTATCTCTAGTCAGCTAATCTTTCGTAGTACTTTTTGCTTAGTTGTCCGTGGAACAAGCGTAAAAACATTTCAAATCCGGAAACCGGCACCAAAATTTAGGAGCAGGTAAAAGACATATTTGAGAATGTTATTTTTACGGGGGACACGCATGGTAGCAAATAAGTCACCTGTCATGGCATCCACAAGATGGCCCCCAAAATAATTCTTAACATTGCTTTAACTCAAGAAATAATCATCAGATTTGGATAAACCAGGTATTGTTTTATTAAGTATTTAATGTTCTACAAAAAATGTCATTAAAAATTTTACCGTAAATACAACCACACATAACAAAAACTTGTAGAAATACAGCCAAACCTTACACACTCAAAAGAAATGAGATCTTAAAAAAGGGCCAAGCTCATCTAACCTTCCACATTTTCGCATTCTTAAATCATAAACGTACAGTGTCCCAAGACAACACCCTTGAAAAGCTTGGCAAAATATAATTTGCAACTATTAATTTAAACGTAATAGTTCATCCAAACTCTTTTTTTCTAATTAATTTTAACGTAATGGTCATGCAAATTCTATTTTGCCAAGCTTTTCAAGGATGTTGTTACGGGACACTGTACGTTTATGAATTAAGAATGCACAAATGTGGAAGGGTAGATGAGCTTGGCCCTTTTTCTTAGATCTCATTTCTTTTGAGTGTGTAAGGTTTGGCTGTATTTTTACAAGTTTTTGTTATGTGTGGGATCTCATTACTTTTTCAAGTTCCATTGCAAAATTATTTGTTTAAATATAATAAATTTATCAAAGTAGATTTAATTGCTATGGTATAACCAATAACTAGGAAAACGCTTAAGTCCCGCCGCGTTGTTGGATGAGCGTAATTGGTGCATTGAGCTGCCATGTGTTATGCGAATTTTCTGTTGTTCTGTGGAAAAATCATTATTTAAATGATTTTTTTAAAATTAAATTAAATAAAATAAAAAATTTACTTTATTTTTTAATTTTTTTTATTAATCGTCATTGTTTTAAAAAAATCGTAAAATTGAAATTTTTATAAGAAATAATTTCTCGATTGCGCTCAAATTTAACAACAATATATAATTTTTACAAATTAAGGTCCTGCCAAAAAAATCATTTCAATCGGATAAAGCATGTGGGTGTTATAAGTCAAAGAATTGTTTAAAAAAGAAAAAAGCCGAAAAATTTCGATTTTTATGAAAAATATTTTTTCAATTGCGCTCAAAATTCACAACAATATCTTAATTCATAAAATAAAGGTTCTGTGCAAAAATCATTAAAATCGGATAGAGCATGTAGGTGTTATAAGTCGAAGAAATTGTTTAAAAATCGAAAAAAATCGTAAAATTGCGATTTTCACGTGAAAAAAATTTTCGATTGCGCTCAAAAACGTGGCAGTCCTAAGTTCAGAGAGTTCAAACCTCGCCATAAAAGTTCATCGCACTCGGAGTATCCGTTGAGCCGGAATAGTGTGGACAAACAGACAAAAATACAGAAAAAAAAACATTCCGGATTTTTTTCTCCAGTGTAGTGAAATGGAATCTTCGCTTCGCTCGCTACGCTCATCCAACAATAGAATGGAAAAATATAGTTGTCCAATGACTTGCTTTTTGTAAACAATGTAAGCGATTATTGTCAAGTAACTATAGTTACTTGTTGATTGTATGCCTGAATAAGGATTATTTAAAACCTTTATTTGGAAGCCTTCCAAGAACTTTAAAAAAAAATCTTTCAAAGGAATTACATCACTATTACCTTAATGTCCCTGTAAAATATGAACGTTGTAAACCCCACCCGTTTGGTCAGAATCGCTGGGAAATTGAAACTGGACGAATAAGCTAGTAGTAGAAGTAGTAGTAGTAGTAGTAGTAGTAGTAGTAGTAGTAGTAGTATAGTAGTAGTAGTAGTAGTAGTAGTAGTAGTAGTAGTTTTAGTTTAGTTTTAAGTTGCCTTTATTGAACAATTTATTTACAGATACAATCGATTGTCCTGCGAAGCTACAAAACAGCTTATCTGCAGGTTCAAATCTTTTTATACATGTGTACATAGTGATACAATAAATCAATCCCTTGGAATCCAGTTCCTATGTCAATACAGATGATATTTCCATGACAGTTATGCATTCTTGACAAACAAAATTAAATTAAATTGATTATTTCTTTTTAATACGGCAACATTGAATTTAAATATTCCCTAGAATGAAATTGAGATACAACAAAATTCAATAAAACAAACAAAAAATAAATAAATAAAATAATAATACTAATTGTAATAAATAAGTAACACACCCTAAACAAAGAAACAGCTGCAAGGCTTTGATTAAGCTTTTTTTAAAGACCAAATTCCACCACAACCATAAAAAAACCATGATCAAAACATCACCACAATAGCACATTTTACATTTAAACATGATGACAGTTCGAGCACCACGACACGCACAACCACAATTCGACTATATTTCATTATTTTTTAACGATTATTTTTTAACGATTGAAATAGGTGAATCATGGAGGTTATTAAACACAACGTAACTTTTTATTTTTCAATTTTTTTAAATATGTAATCTTTTAAAACTTTCCTTTAATTTTGCATAGGTTTGAACGTTTTTGACATTTTCAGGCAATTCATTGCATAACGCCGGTACAGCATAATGTATGCAACGCAAACCGTAGTTGGTGTACACACGTGGAACCACATACATACAATCATTTCCACTCCGTGTATGGTACGTACTTTTATACTTTTCAGACTTGATATTGAAAAGGTGTTTAATAATAAAATAATAAAAATACATTTGCTGCACCGGCAGAATGTTACAATATTTGTAAGTTTGAATAGTGTTATAATTTTAACAACATTTGTTGAGCAAAACAAAGAGCGCACAATAGAATTTTGCATTACTTCCAGAGGAGACAGAGTGAGTCTAGACGCCGATCCCCAAGCAGTTATTCCATACGACAAATATGAATGACACATGGCATAGTAAACCATTTTAAAATATTAAGAGGAAATAGGTCACGTATTTGAAAAATATAGAAAGACGATATTCGAATACTTTGCAAAATTTTTGCCACGTGTAATTTAAAAGAAAAAGTGTTATCTACCACAATTCCCAAGTATTGGTATTTTTTAACCTCGACAATTGACGGACAACTACACAATGACGGAATATTAAACATTTGAATGTTAGAATTTACGACGGGTAGAACAACCTGTTTTAGACACAATGCGGTGTGCCACTGTACATTAATCTTAACGTCACTTAGTTTGTTGGCGCATGAATGCAAATTATGTTAGTTTTCCTAAGTTTACAACTAGACCATGTCATGAAGCCATTTTTGAAATGAAATGAGATCCTGTTTTAATTGTGTTAATGCTACGAGCAAGTCGTAATGCGTGATTACCAACACAGTATCATCTGCGTATAATATACCTTACAATATCTAAACACATTGGCATACTATTAATATATAAAAGAAAAAGGGTTGGTCCTAAAATTGAGCCTTGTGGCACCCCGTATTTAATTTTATAATTACTGCTAAATTCACCATCAATTTTAACTATAATGTCGCGTTCAGTTAAAAAATTTCTAAACCATGAAAGAATTGGCCCCCGAACACCGGCTTTTTCTAACATTTCAAGTAAAATGTCCAAATTTACCGTATCGAAAGCTTTGGCAAAATCTACAAAAACACAAAGTGCAAATTTATTTTTATCAAGTTGACCATTAATGTAATTCGAAAAATCATCTAAAGCCATGTCCGTCCCTTTACCTTTTTGAAAACCAAATTGGCACGGCGTTAAAATTTTGTACCTATTCAGATAGTTTAGTAATTCCGTATTAACGTATCGCTCACATATTTTATCAATAGTAGAAAGTATCGATATGGGCCGATAATTATTGAAATTCCTACGATCTCCTTTTTTAAATATTGGCCTCACAATTGATGTTTTTAGTTTAGCAGGGTATACAGAAGTTTCAAACGATAAGTTTATAAATTTTGCCAGTACAATAGACACCTGAATTAAACACCTTTCTAAGTCCTTGATTCGAATGCCGTCCAACCCAGCCGATACTTTATGGTCTAGTTCTGAAATAATTAATCTAACCTGCTCGGGTGTGATTGGCTTTAACCAAAACGACTGACATTCATTTACTAATGGACAGAATTAAATTTAAATGAATATGTTCTCTATAAGCTTTTCTGTCACACTCACAAAATGCTTCGCAAAGTCTTCCGCTAGGGGCTTTTTCGAAATTTCTCTGAAATCGTTAAAACTAGTTAAAATTTCTTCATCTATTGTTTTTCGCGTTGGTTTGCCCATTGCTTCATTTATTGTTGACCACACCCATTTTTGACTTTTGAAATTACTGGACAATTTATTCGCAAAGTATTGTTTTTTCGCAGTTCTAAGTGCTTTGGTAACATCATTACGGATTTTATTATACTGTGCTCTGTAGAGAATATTTGAAGGGTTATTTTTCCACTTCATGCATAGACGATCTCTATTTCTTAATATTTTTTAAATTTCATTATCTATCCAAGGTTTATTAATTCTAGTCTTTTTATTTGAAACTTGTCTTTGAACAGACGAATTCTTATACGCGACTTCAAAAACATTGACTAGTCGATCGTATATTACTTGGGGATCGTTTATATTATCAAATATTGACCAATCCACTGTATCCAATTCATTTTGTAAAACTGTATCATTGACATAATTATTTTGTGCACGGCACTGTGTCAAATATTCCTGTCTTTTTGAAGAGTGTAAACTAACCATAATTGGATAGTGGTCTGAGATCGTCCACGGCACTACACCTGATGCAATATTCATTTGTTTACATTTGACATAAATGTGATCTATTATCGACTCAGTCACTACCCCGGCTCTTATCTCTGACCGCGTTACATCATAAATGCACCGAGCATATCCCGCTTCAGAGAGAATCGACTCATACCGCTGTACTAATGGATTCACATCAATGAGGTTTATATTAATATCGCCAATATAGATAACGTTATCATATGCACTGCCATGCTCCGCTAGTAGTAGTAGTAGTAGTAGTAGTAGTAGTAGTAGTAGTAGTAGTAGTAGTAGTAGTAGTAGTTTTTTTTTTTTTTTAAGTTGCCTTTATTGAACAATTTATTTACAGATACAATCGATTGTCCTGCAAAGCTACAAAACAGCTTATCTGCAGGTTCAAATCTTTTTATACATGTGTACATAGTAAAACAATAAATCAATCCCTTGGAATCCAGTTTCCTATGTCAATACAGATGATATTTCCATGACAGTTATGCATTCTTGACAAACAAAATTAATTAAATTGATTATTTCTTTTAATACGGCAACATTGAATTTAAATATTCCCTAGAATGAAATTGAGATACAACAAATTCAATAAAGCAAACAAAAATAAATAAATAAATAATAATACTAATTGAAATAAATAAGTAACACACCCTAAACAAAGAAACAGCTGCAAGGCTTTGATTAAGCTTTTTTTAAAGACCAAATTCCACCACAACCATAAAAAAACCATGATCAAAACATCACCACAATAGCACATTTTACATTTTAAACATGATGACAGTTCGAGCACCACGACACGCACAACCACAATTCGACTATATTTCATTATTTTTTAACGATTATTTTTAACGATTGAAATAAGTGAATCATGGAGGTTATTAAACACAACGTAACTTTTTATTTTTCAATTTTTTTAATATATAATCTTTTAAAACTTTCCTTTAATTTTGCATAGGTTTGAACGTTTTTGACATTTTCAGGCAATTCATTGCATAACGCCGGTACAGCATAATGTATGCAACGCAAACCGTAGTTGGTGTACACACGTGGAACCACATACATACAATCATTTCCACTCCGTGTATGGTACGTACTTTTATACTTTTCAGACTTGATATTGAAAAGGTGTTTAATAATAAAATAATAAAAATACATTTGCTGCACCGGCAGAATGTTACAATATTTGTAAGTTTGAATAGTGTTATAATTTTTAACAACATTTGTTGAGCAAAACAAAGAGCGCACAATAGAATTTGCATTACTTCCAGAGGAGACAGAGTGAGTGTAGACGCCGATCCCCAAGCAGTTATTCCATACGACAAATATGAATGAACAATGGCATAGTAAACCATTTTTAAAATATTAAGAGGAAATAGGTCACGTATTTGAAAAATATAGAAAGACGATATTCGAATACTTTGCAAAATTTTTGCCACGTGTAATTTAAAAGAAAAAGTAGTAGTAGTAGTAGTAGTAGTAGTAGTAGTAGTAGTAGTAGTAGTAGTAGTAGTAGTAGTAGTAGTAGTAGTAGTAGTAGTAGTAGTAGTAGTAGTAGTAGTAGTAGTAGTAGTAGTAGTAGTAGTAGTAGTAGTAGTTTTTTTATTGAATTGTTCTTTATTTGGAAAAATACAAAATACAACAATTTCAGACTCCGCAAAACTACTTACGTAGCTTGTCTGCAGAGTCTCTTTAACAACAAAACATATATAAACAACATCTCTGACTCTCATTTTGTCGTGATACAATAAATTCAGATAACAAAAAATGAAAAAAATCTTAAACTAAAGAGAAACACAATAGTATACAATAAGAAACATTATACTACCATATAACCACCCCACCAAAGATTACATAACTTCAAAAACAAAAACAAAGACAATCATAGACAATAATATTCATTCCCTTTTTATAATCCATTCTTTTATTTCCTCTTCACCTCATTCCATAGATTTTAATGATTTTAAATTGTCAGGTAAGGTATTTAAGTATTTAGGTACAATAATTTTTCTTTCCTGATCTCCATAAGTGTTGTATCTGGTTGCCGGTATTAAAAATCTATCTCTATTTCTTGTATCATATGTATGTTGCGTCACAGCTAAGTAATCTTTGTCAAAATAGTTATTCGTTAGTATCATATATTCATGTAGTTCATTTACAAACATTAAACCTACATTACCATTTATGCCATACTTGTGAGGATACATGATCTTAAAAATACGTTTCTGAATGTTAACAATATCTTGCACATATGTACTGGATGTAGCACCCCATGCTAGTAAGCCATACTTCATTATAGACTCTACAAAAGCGTGATAGACAACTTTTAAAACACCCCCTTGACATATTGCTTTAGAGTTTTTATACTATACAAAGCTGATCTAAGCCGATTACATAGTTTCTCAATATGAAAACTCCATTTGAAATTGTGATCTATTATGACACCTAAATACGTAAATTCTGTTACGTTTTCTAGGTATCTTTTACACATACAATTATCATTTATTGACAGTAATCCCCTTCTATGATTTGCATGCAAACAGGCGTTTTCATGAAACACAATTTCTATTTTCTGATGGGACATAAAGGGAGTGTGTATATAGATCACTTTGGTTTTCTTAAAATTAATTGTTAGACCATTATCGTGAGCCCATCTCAACAAATTTGTAAAATCACGCTGCAATAGCTTTTTAGCAACTTCTAGATTTTTGTGAACTATCACCAGCGCTAAATCGTCAGCGTACAAAAATGCAAAGCAATTCTTTACTTCCTTTAAACATGTCATTCACATAAATGAGGTAAAGCAAAGGGCCCAGAATAGATCCCTGTGGAACTCCTGACGTGATTTCAACATTTTTGCTTAGAACATTATTGACTTTAACAGCCATGCATCTGTTTGAAAGATAATCTTGAAACCAGTCTAATGATGGCCCCGATATTCCCACTATATCTAAAGCATGCAATAATCGTTTGTGCAACAACGTGTCGAAAGCTTTGTTGAAATCTATAAAAATTGTTAAAACATTAAGGTTGTTGTTTAACGCCCCCTTTACAATATCTGCGAAGTCGTCAAGCAGTTTCTCTGTACTTTTCCCTTTTGGGTACCCATATTGTTTTGTATCAATTATTTTAAAATCATTTAGGTATTAATTAGCAAATCTGCCACGTACCGTTCCATTATTTTCTCTATTGACGGCAAAATAGAAATAGGTCTATAGTTAGAGAAATCTTTGTGATCGCCATTTTTGTAAACAGGTCTAACAATCGAGCGCTTTAATGGGAGCGGGACACAACCCCACGAGAAAGACAGGTTCAAGAGATGGGCAATTACAGGGCTAATACTTCCAGCACATAATTGCAAGTCTTTCATTCGAATACCATCTGCACCGGGACTTTTTTGCTATCAAACTCCTTTATTATCTTTTCCACGTCTCTTGAACTTGCTCTTTTCAAATAAAGAGATTGTGTAGCTCGACCACTCTGTGAATCACATGTTTTTATAGAACAATCATGTTTAATACTACGTACACCCTCATTAAAACATCGGCGAACTGATTTGCTATTTCATTCGAGGTATACTTAGTGCCCATATGTTTGGATATAACGTCATCTACAGAATTCTTGTTTTTCTTACCAATTACAGTATTTATTTCCCTCCATACTTTCCTCATATTTTGTTTACGGTTATCAAATTTAGTTTTCAAGTAACTCAATTTTGCAAAATTTATTTTCTTTTTTACTAAATTTCTCAGCCTCTTATATTCATCTTTATAAACATGATTTCCAATTGAATGCTTTAACTTTTTATAAATTTTATCCCTTTTCAACATATGATCCTTAATTTCCCTCGTAATCCAGGGTTTGTTATTTCTTTTCATGTTGTCATTGCACGTCACTGTTATTGTACTAGACTCATATAAGGTATTAAATTGCTGCACAATCTTTTCATACAATACATTTGGATCAGAGACGTGCAACAACTGCTCCCAATTTACATTAAATATTTCCTCCCTTAAACTTTTTTTTCATTTATAACCTTTTTTTCACTGTCAACACGATCTGACTTCCCAATGTTTTTACTACCTGCCTCCACTTTACCGATTCCAAGCATAGTACGTAAGGATCAGAGATTGTTGACTCACCAATTACAGATACTACGTCATCACACTTACTATTACCCTAACGAAACCATGATCTATACACTTTTTTGTAATTCGGTCAAGCCTGCAATCCACCCTTGTTTCATTATAATACACCTCATCAAACCATGACTAGCCATTACATTCATATACATTTCTACTTGATTCGATGCATTATCAAATAAATTCAAATTTACATCCCACAAAAATAGTATCTGCTCCTTATCGTCTACGCCACTAAACAATTGATCTATCTCAGCAATAAAACTCGAAACTCGATAATTTGGAGGCCTGTATACAGTCTCCAGCCGTGTGACAGTCCCATCCAATAAAACATTTCCTGTTATACCTTCAAAGAGCTGAAAACTAGTAGTAATTAATGTGAAATTCAAAGTTTGTTTTACATACACAACCAAGCCACCACCTCTCCTGCTTTTACGAAGTGTCGTAAACATTTCGTATCCCTCAAGTTGAAATAGATGTATTTCATCTTCTTGAATATTTACTTCACCCAATATTATAATATCTAATAATTGAAATGCATTTTGAACATAGTTAATAAATTCATCATAATTCTTTCTCATTGACCTAATATTGAGAAATAAAGAGTTGTACAAACCACTGCATTTACTCAACACACAATCACTGAAATTTACCGTCATCACCGAGTCCACAACCGGTCCAACGCTATTATCAATGTCATCACTGCTGTCTAATAATGTAAACATACACTCGTCGTCTGCCATTGTAATGGATAGATTATCAACAAGTAAATAGACGGACACTGGTGTAGTGCAGCAACTACTTCACAATCTTGCCCAAATCGCTATCCTTGATATTTTGATGACTGCATCCTTCTCACCTTTTTTCACCAATATTTTGTCGAACTTAAACCATACATATTTGTAGCCATTTTCCTTAGCCACATTTTTCGCCTTCCAGAACAAGGACTTGTAGTATGGACTAAGGTTTTCGTTTACGTAAACACGATAATCACCGCCATTCTCAACGAGATCCTTATTATTGATGATTTCAATGTTTTTTTTGTAAATAAACTCGTCTCGTTTCTTCCTTGAAGCGAATTCGACAATAATGTTAGGGATATTATCGCGTTTAGCAGGCAGACGATGCACAGCCTCGATGTCAGCCTCATTCATATCAATAGACATTAGTTTGGCAGCATTTAGAACAATTGAATGCACGTTCTCACCATCATTTACCTGAACACCCGTAAACTCTAGATTGCATTTTCTGCTGTACTGTTCCATTATATTAAGCCTCGCAGTCAAGTCATCAATCACCTCATCTTTTTCTTTCAACTTCTCATTTAACTCTTCAACGGTTTTGCTCATAGCAGTCACCACTTTATTCGTATCATCAAGTTTCTTCAACAGTGTATCGTACCGATCAGCAAGAAACTCCTGACTTTTTTCAATGTCACGTTTTAGGCCATCAAAAAGTCGCTGAAGTTCAGGACTCACCTTGACTTCTTCACTTCTGCAACTAGCACAGCGCCAAGTAGTACGCCGAGATTCACTCATTGTCTTATACGTCTTCGCACTCACTGACGCACATTGAAAATGTAAATGTTTATCACACCCTTTACACACGACACAATCTCCATCTTTAGGCAAGCTATCACTACAAACACCACACGTAGACATAGTTGAACGTTACTTGGTACGCACAATACAGTAGATGCGGGAACGATCACTAGCGCGTCCGCACTCCCCGAGAGTCAGAGAGCAAGTGAGTAGTAGTAGTAGTAGTAGTAGTAGTAGTAGTAGTAGTAGTAGTAGTAGTAGTAGTAGTAGTAGTAGTAGTAGTAGTAGTAGTAGTAGTAGTAGTAGTAGTAGTAGTAGTAGAAGTAGTAGTAGTAGTAGTAGTAGTAGAAGTAGAAGTAGTAGTAGTAGTAGTAGTAGTAGTAGTAGTAGAAGATAGTAGTAGTAGAAGTTTTTTTTTTTTTAAATTGTTCTTTATTTGGAAAAAATACAAAATACAACAATTTCAGACTCCGCAAAACTCCTTACGTAGCTTGTCTGCAGAGTCTCTTTTACAACAAACATATATAAACAATATCTCTGACCCTCATTTTGCCGTGATACAATAAATTCAGATAACAAAAAAAGAAACATTCTAAAAACTAAGAGTAACACAATAGTATACAATATAAGAAACATTAAACTACCATATAACCACCCCACCAAAGATTACGTAACTTCAAGAACAAAAACAAAAACAAATCATAGACAATAATATTCATTCCCTTTTTATAATCCATTCTTTTATTTTCCTCTTCACCTCATTCAAAGATTTTAATGATTTTAAATTGTCAAGTAAGGTACTTAAATATTTAGGTACAATTATTTTTCTTTCCTGATCTCCATAAGTGTTGTATCTTGTTGCCGGTATTAAAAATCTATCTGTATTTCTATTTTTATTTATTTATTTTTTAGTAGTAGTAGTAGTAGTAGTAGTAGTAGTAGTAGTAGTAGTAGTAGTAGTAGTAGTAGTAGTAGTAGTAGTAGTAGTAGTAGTAGTAGTAGTAGTAGTAGTAGTAGTAGTAGTAGTAGTAGTAGTAGTAGTAGTAGTTTTTTTTTTTTTTTTCTTTCATTTGGAAAAAATACAAAATACAACAATTTCAGACTCTGCAAACTACTTACGTAGCTTGTCTGCAGAGTCTCTTTAACAACAAAACATATATAAACAATATCTCTGACTCTCATTTTGTCGTGATACAATAAATTCATATAACAAAAATTAAACACTCTAAAACTAAGAGTAACACAATAGTATACAATATAAGAAACATTATACTACCATATAACCACCCACTAAAGATTACATAACTTCAAAAACAAAACAAAATCAAATCATAGACAATAATATTCATTCCCTTTTTATAATCATATCTTTTATTTTCCTCTTCACCTCATTTATAGATTTTAATGATTTTAAATTGGCAGGTAAGGTATTCTAGTATTTAGGTACAATAATGTTTCTTTCCTGATCTCCATAAGTGTTGTATCTGGTTGCCGGTATTAAAAATCTATCTCTATTTCTTGTATTGTATTGTATGTTGCGTCACAGCTAAGTAATCATTGTCAAAATAGTTATTCGTTAGTATCATATATTCATGTAGTTCATTTACAAACATTAAACCTACATTACCATTTATGTCATACTTGTAAGGATACCTGATCTTAATAAACGTTTCTGAATGTTAACAATATCTTGCACATATGTACCGGATGTAGCACCCCATGCTAGTTAGCCATTCCAAATTATAGACTCTACAAAAGCGTGATAGACAACTTTTAAAAAACACCCCTTGACATATTCCTTTTGAGTTTTAATACTATACAAAGCTGATATAAGCCGATTACATAATTTCTCAATATGAAAACTCCTTTTGAAATTGTGATCTATTATGATCCCTTGATACGTAAATTCTGTTACGTTTTCTAGGTATCTTTTACACATACAATTATCATTTATTGACAGTAATTCCCTTCTATGAATGAAGTAGTAGTAGTAGTAGTAGTAGTAGTAGTAGTAGTAGTAGTAGTAGTAGTAGTAGTAGTAGTAGTAGTAGTAGTAGTAGTAGTAGTAGTAGTAGTAGTAGTAGTAGTAGTAGTAGTAGAAGTAGTAGTTGGATGAGGATGAGCTTTTTAAAGGTTTTAGTTTGCGTGGGATATCTTTACTTTTGCAAGTGCTTTGTTTTGCTGCCTACGCATTGTAGGTGAATGTTGTCAAGTTTCTTTTGTTTCTTGTCAATTGGTTTTATTTACCGTAAAAAACTTGTATTAAAAGCTTTATTTCTATGGATTCTGGCTTAATGTTTCTACTTTTTCTTAAAAAAAGGTACTACATAACCATAACCTTAATGTCCATGCATAATATGAACGTTGTAGCCCCACCCGTTTGGTCAGAATTGGCCCAAATGGCACGAAAATATCGCACAAAAAGTCAAAAAACGTATATTAAAAGCTTTATTTCTCTCGATTCTGGCTAACTTTTTCAACTTTTTCTTTCAGAAAGCAATACATCACCATTACCTTAATGTCCATGTGAAATATGAACGTTGAAGCCAAACCCGTTTGGTCAGAATTGGCCCAAATGGCACGAAAATATCGCACAAAAAATCGAAAAAAATCGTAAAAGTACGATATGCATGAGAAAATATTTCTTCGATTGTACCCAAAAATGTAGCAAGTCTAAGTTCAGAGAAAACGAAGGTCGTGTCAAATTTTCATCAAGATCGCATATACCGTTTGCCCGGTAGAGAGCGAACAAACAGACGGAAAAACGAAAAAAAAAAAAAAAAAAAAAAAACCCCGAGCTAAATTTTTTGGGGGGGCTGGTGAAATTGAAGTCTTCGCTTTTCTCATCCAAATATATCAGTTTTTCGTCGCTAAGAGCTCAGAAATGAATTGCTTTAATTGTGTAAAATTGTGGCATGAGGACTATTTTCATGAATAACAAGTAGGCTGTATTATCTAATCGTAATTATTAGAATTTTCATTGAACGCGCTAGACACTAGAGTGCCAACAATGTGGAGCAGGTAGTTGGGATGTTGGAAGGAGGGTGATGGGGTTAGGGGAAAGGGGAAGGAAGAAGATTGTCAACAAACCGATGGAGGAATTCCACCGATCTTGTAACGTTATTTCGGACAATGGATAGTCAGAAAATGAAGTGCCACATAATAATGAAATAATTTTTGTTATATAGGCTTTTTGTTTTTAGTACTGAGAGGACAAGGGAACTGAAATTAATAACTTGTTTTTGGTTTCATTCTTGTTTATTTGGCTTAGGCACGTCAACCGTTAGGTCATAATTAGCGATGTGGTGGTGGGAAAATTCCCGCGGGAATGTTCCCTGCAATGGAATATTCCCACATTAATAATAATATATATTCCCAAAAACTCGGAATCTATTTATTCAATTATTTTGTACGTGTATTAGGACCTATTCAGGAATTATACTGACATCTACTTGTAAATGAGATTAAAATCAGGGCGTTGAACCCAAATTGTTTTGTTTTTTTGGTTCGGTTTGACCCCCTGTAATAATAATAGTTCTGTTCAAACCGGTCTAAACCCGTTGTGATACCGGTTATGTTTTACGGTTTAAGTACATTTTACAAGTAAAGATATCAATACTCTAATACGTAATATATTTCTTGAAACCGACTGATACATACACGTGCTCCAGACCTTCTACGTCCTCTCATCCACATAGAAATTGGATTATTGTCAAGTCAGTGTTCTTGATCTCCACTTCCCAGGGAAAAAAATAGTTTTTGAAATAGTTTTGAACATCGCTGTACACAAGAAGGCGTATGAAATGCACATTATATAGGTGAAGCAAAATACGGGGTCCACTTTTTATTACGCTGCTTTATGTTTGTGATGTTTGTGAATTATTGTGTATTTGTAACATTTTGGATATCAGCTGTTATTTTTATATTGATCATTTTCCGACATAATGTTTGTGGACATTGTATGCCTTGCATCTAACTTTTGTTGTTTTGTTGTTCATTAGACGCGACGTCTAATGCGAGCAGTCGTAATGTAAGTAACTATTGACAATTTAAAAATAAAAAATGCAATGTCAGTTTTTCAATGTTTGGGTTTTAAAAATTTTAGAAAGTCGAAACCCTTGCCAATACTGTAAAACACCATGCTACGAACCCGAATCTGAACTTAGTTTCCCTTTGTTAATATCCATATAATTTATTCATCCATATTGTCTTGTTGCTATCATAATCGTTATCATTCGTAATAGATGTGATGTGAGACACAAGTATTTGGAAGCTCCGCGAACTGGCGTTAGGCTACTTATTTGTGAGTCAAGTTTCTAGCCGATCGGGATAATTTTTATCATTATTATTTAAAGTCTAACTAAATATTAATACTATGTTATTACTGTCTCTGTATAAAGGTACTTATGGTCAGCATATTATGTTGCTGGAAATAACGAACGTGTAGATTGTCGAGTGACAAAACCTTTGTATTAATTTATGCTAGGGTTATCTATAAAATAAATTGTAATGCATTCTTATGTCAGTTCTTTGACTGGCTATTTACTTATTAATTTTTCTTTGACATATGACACTTTTTAACGTAAATTATTATCTTGTTAGATATTTTGGATAATGTAGAGGAATATATAACATGATTATTCGGTTTGCGTAATTATGACAATGACCTGGTTCAGTCGCATTGCTGTTTCCAGGAATTCATGCCAACGTCTCGGTCCGCCACCCGAGGCCTGCCGCTCAACCTGTGTTATTGTCCGTGCAAACAGTTAGTCGACGTCGAGCGAGATATGAATGCGGCGACGGTCAATGGAAGACTAAAACGCTCTTCAGAACAAATTTTGCGGAACCTGGTAAAATTGTCGGACCAATCAAAGAAAAGCCATGCAGAGTATAGGGTCAGCCCATTCACGCCCTTTTTTACCCATCCACTTTCGGTTAGCGCTTCACGCTTGAATGACCTCAATCATAGGCTTCACCCTTAATCCATTCTTTTATTTTCCTCTTCACCTCATTCATAGTTTTTTTTTTCATAGAAGTATTAGTAGAGTAGTAGTAGTAGTAGTAGTAGTAGTAGTAGTAGTAGTATAGTGTAGTGTAGTGTAGTAGTAGAGTAGTAGTAGTATATAGTAGTATATGTAGTGTAGTATTTTTTTTTTTTTTTTTTAAATTTTTCTTTTTTTTAAAAAAAAAAATTCAAAATACAAAAATTTCAGTCGCAAAACTACTTACGTAGTTGTCTGCAGGTCTCTTTAAAAACAAAAACATTACAACAATTTCTGACTCTCTTTTGTCGTGATAAAAAAATTCAGATAACAAAAAAATAAAAAACATCAAAAACAAAAGAGTAACAAAATAGTTAAAATTAAAGAAACTTTATATACCATATAACCACCCCCCAAAAGACCCCCCCCCCCCCCCCCTAACTTCAAAACAAAAACAAAAACAAATCATAGACGATAAATTCATTCCCTTTTAAAAATCCTTTTTTTTTTCCCCCTTTTCACCCATTCTAGATTTTAAGATTTTAAATTGTCAGTAAGTATTTAAGTATTTAGGTACAATTTTTTTCTTTCCTGATCTCCATAATGTTTATCGGTTCCCGGTATTAAAAATTTCTTATTTTTTGTATCATATGTATTTTTTTCGTCACAGCTAAGAAATTTTTGTCAAAATATTTATTCTTTAGTATCATATATTCGTAGTTCTTTACAAACATAAAAAAATTGTAGTAGTATGGTAGTAGTAGTAGTAGTATAGTAGAGTAGTGAGTAGTAGTATAGTCGTAGTATTTTTTTTTTTTTTTTTTTTGGGGAATTTTTCTTTATTTGGAAAAATAAAAAAATACGAAATTTCAGACTCCGAAAAAACTACTTACGTAGCTTGTCGCAGAGTCTCTTTAAAAAAAAAAAAATTTATAAACAATATCCTGACTCCATTTGGTCGTGAACAAAAAATTTCAGTAAAAAAAATAAAAAAATTTCTAAAAAAAAAGAGAAACACAAAGATCAATTAAAAAACATTATACCCTATAACCACCCCACCAAAGTTTACTAATTTCAAAAACAAAAAAAAAGAAAATAGAAAATAATTTCATTCCCTTTTTATTATCCATTCTTTTTTTTTCCTCTTTCACCTCATTCATAGATTTTAATATTTTAAATTGTCAGGTAAGGTTTTTAAAGAATTTAGGTAAAATAATTTTTCTTTCCTGATCTCCATAAGGTTGTATCTGGTTGCCGGTATTAAAAATCTATCTTATTTTTTTGTATCGTATTTGTTGCGTCACAGCTAAGTAATCTTGTCAAAATAGTTTTTTCGTTAGTATCATATTTCATGAGTTCATTTACAAAATTAAAACCCTACATTACCTTTTATGCTACTTGTGAGGTACTATTTAAAAAACGTTTTGAATGTTAACAAATTTTTGCCAATGTCCGGATGAACCCATGTAGTAAGCCATCCTAATTTAGATCAAAAGAGCGTGATAGAAAAATTTTAAAACACCCCCTTGACATATTTTTTAGATTTTTTAATACTATACAAAGCTATCTAAGCCGTTAAAAATTTTCAATATAAAATCCATTTAAAATTGGATCTTTATGACACCTAAATAGTAAATTCTTTTACATTTTCGGGTACCTTTTACACAAAAATTATTTTTTATTGACAGTAACCCGTTCTATGATTTCCCCATGCAAACAGGCGTTTTCTGAACACAATTTCTATTTTCTGAGGGACAAAAAGGGAGTGTGTATATAGATCACTTTGGTTTTCTTAAAATTAATTGTTAGACCATTATCGTGAGCCCATCTCAAAAAAAATTTAAAAATCACGCTGCAATCTTTTTTGCAATTTTTTAGATTTTTTTGGGAAAATCCCAGGCTGTATCGCAGCGTACAAAAATGCAAAACAATTTTTTATTCCTTAACGTCATTCCCCTAAAAGAGGTAAAGCAAAAGGGCCCAGAATAGATCCCCGTGGAACTCCTGATGATTTTTAACATTTTTGCTTTGAAATTATTATTATAGTATAGTATATAGTAGAGTAGTAGTAGTAGTAGTAGTAGTAGTAGTAGTAGTAGTAGTATAGTAGTAGTAGTAGAGATAGTAGTGTAGAGTGTAGTAGAGTGTAGTAGTAGTAGTTTTTTTTTTTTTTTTTTTTTTTTTTAGAAAACTTTTATTTTTCAAAAATTACAAAAACGAATTGACAAAAACCCCAAAACACGTAGTGCTTTCTGGGGGGTAATTTTTTTATTATATTTTTTCAACTTTTTTAAGTCTTGATCTTCGTATGAAAAAAAACAAAAAAATTTTAATTTCATCAACAAAGTAAAACACCAAATCAAATATTAGTAAATTTAAATCTACACATACAAAATACACATTAGGTTCATATCTCATTTTCTAATAACCTTTCCTTATTTGTTTTTTTATTTTACACCATTTTGTTAGTTGCTTTAGGGCTTCTGGCAATTTATTTAACAAGGACGGCACTAGGTAGCTTTTTGTTGTTCTCCCCACCGACGTATGTAGTAGAGTAGTAGTAGTAGTATAGTATAGTAGTATAGTAGTAGTTAGTAGTAGTAGTAGTAGAAGTAGTAGTAGTAGTAGTAGTGAGTATATAGTATAGTAGTTAGTGTTTTTTTTTTTTTTTTAGAAAAAGTTTTTGATCAAAAATTACAAATCGAAAATATTAGGGAAAAAAAAAAAAAAAAATTTTTTTTTTTTTTTAAACCTTTAAACAATTTTTTTAAAAACTCTTTCCTCAACTAAAAAACTTTTCAGGCAAAAAAATTTTTTAACATGTGTAATTTGTGTAAATAAATAAATTTAATCCATTCTATTCAAAAACAGATGATTTTCCAGGCAGTTATGCATTCTTTTTTACAAAAAAAAAATTAAAATTTAATTATTATTTCTTTTTAATACGGCAAAAATTAATTAAAATATTCCCTAAATGAAATTGAATACAAAAAATTCAAAAAAATAAAAACCAAAAAAAAAATAAATAAAATAATAATAATAAAATTTTAATAAAAAAAGAAACCCCCCAAACAAAGAAACAGCTAAGGCTTTGATTAAGCTTTTTTTTTAAAGACCAAAATTCCCCCCACAACCCAAATAGTAGTAGTATATAGTAGTAGTAGTAGTATAGTAGTAGTAGTAGTAGTAGGAGTAGTAGTAGTAGTATAGTAGTAAGTAGTAGTATAGTAGTAGATGTAGTATAGTAGTAGTAGTATATAGTAGTAGTATTTTTTTTTTTTTTTTTTTTTTTGTTTTAAGAGATATTTCCATGACAGTTATGCATTTGCAAAAAAAATTTTAAAATTAAAATTGATTATTTTTTAATACGGCAAATTTAATTTAAATATTCCTAGAATGAAAATTTAGATACAACAAAATTCAATAAAAAAAACAAAAAAAAAAATAAATAAAATAATAATATAATTGTAATAAAAAAATAACACACCCTTAAAAAAGAAAAAAAGCGCAAGGGTTTGTTAAGCTTTTTTTTTAAGACCCAAATCCACCACAAACCCAAAAAAAACCCTGATCAAAAAATCACCCAAATAGCACATTTTAATTTAAAAAAATGATACAGTTCGACACCACGAACGCACAAACCCAATTCGACATATTTCTTATTTTTTAACGATTATTTTTTTAAAAGATTGAAATAGGGGAATCGGGGTTATTTAAAAACAAAATAACTTTTTTTTTTTTCAATTTTTTAAATTGTTTCTTTTAAACTTTCCTTAATTTTGCATAGGGTTTTAAAGTTTTTTACATTTTCAGGCAATTCATTTCATAAAAGCCGGACAGCATAAGTATGCAAAGCAAACCGTAGTTGGTGTACACACGTGGAAACACATACATACAATCATTTCCACTCCGTGTATGGTACGTACTTTTATACGTTTCAGACTTGATATTGAAAAAGTGTTTAATGTGTTAGTAGTAGTAGTAGTAGTAGTAGTAGTAGTAGTAGTAGTAGTAGTAGAAGTAGTAGTAGAAGTAGTAGTAGTAGTAGTAGTAGTAGTAGTAGTAGTAGTAGTAGTAGTAGTAGTAGTAGTAGTAGTAGTAGTAGTTGTTGTTAAATTCCAGAGGAAATGAATAATGTGAGTTGTAAAGTGAGTAATGATATATTTTCCACACAAAAACGAAAGGCACGTATTGAACAGATGCCATGGACCGAAGTAACAATCAAAAATTTATGTTTTAAAAGTCAAAAGACAGAAATCTCATCACTGCCTCCTAGTATGAAGAAATGAAAATAAATAGCAAACAATTTCGAAAATACGTGTAGGCCAAACATTCCGCCCACCTTGAAACATACAATTTAACATAACACAATAACAATGAAGTAAGAAAGAACAAAAGGCAAAGGAGTTAATTCCCATCAAAGGGTAATTAGGATAGCTTAACAATAGGTCGTTGCAAAACTCCACTCGATGTCTTCACAGTGGCGGACCTCACCAAACCGTCAGAACCAGGGTGAGTATTCAAGACTCGGCCAAGTTTCCTTTGAAGAGGAGGAAGCCTCTCGTCTTTGATGAGCACCATAGCTCCAGGCTGGAATAGGCTTGCCTAGCCCACCACTTGGGTCGTTGTTGAAGTCGAGAAAGGTACTCCAAGGACCAACGACACCAGAAGTGCTGAGCTGTCTGTTGGAGCAGCTTCCACCTTGAGAGCTGGTTAACCTTGAGGGACATCAAGTCAGGTTCGGGAACGGCTTGCCACGACGAGAGACAAATCGTTTTTCAGCTGCTATAAAAGCAGGTGTTGAAAGGTCGCTTACTAGCTGCAAGTGGATAGCCTTCGTGGAGAAGCAAATGAAAAGGGCGACATACCCCTTGTAGTTTATTCGGCTTCTACCCTTCGTATTCCGCAGAAGGAACGGGCCGGCGTAGTCCACACCACAATGTAGAAAAGGACGAGCCGGACGTACTCGTGCTGCTGGAAGTTCGTTGCAGTGCGTTTCGTTGCGTTGCGTAACATTGCGTTGCTTTGCGTAGCGTTGCGTTGCGTTGCGTGGCGTAGCGAAATTTCGTAGCGTTTGTCTTTTCTATTTGCATGTCTCGCATGCTCTACACGTTCCAAACAGGAATGGAAACCCTTCGTATCGGTAACCCCTTTGTTTTACCCCCCACTGGGAAACCCATGACGTACCATCTGAGTAATGGCCAGGTAGATACAGCAGCAATGCAGCTTCGGGCACAAGAAGCTCCCAGTTTGACATGTTGGCTGGGGTGCTTGAATGCATGTAATTTGTGTCTTGTATGGGGGGAAGATTTTCGCAATTTTTGTTCCACGCATTTTTAATTTTTTCTGGAAGCTCATCGCCCCACCCAAACATCTAATCTCAAAATGATTGAAACAATATTTGGGCATTAATGGCACGGTAAAAGCCATCCCGGGGGATAAACCCTTGGGAAAGGGCAATAGTAACTTGCGTTTGGTGATAACCTGGCTAGGGGGTGGTTTCGTAAAATGAGAATGATACTGCTGGACCCTGAAGTCCAAGTTTTTACGATTATCTTCATCGAAATAAAAAGGCATTTTAATTTTCTCGCTTTGGGTTCCCGGAAACTGCCGATAATTCTTGGGATTCGAAACCATTTGGGGAGCTCGAAACCACCCCTTGTTCGTTAGTTCAATAAGTTCATTCTAAAGCTGCGAGCCTCGTCAAGGGTATCAGCCCCGTCATAAGTCGTCGAGAGAAGTCCCTTATCAAACAGGTGCTGCCTTGGAAAAACCTTTCTTCCCCCTTGCCTTTTTAAGGATTTCGGGAAAGATAAGAAAAAACCTTCACCATAATAAGTTAACGTTGAAGTCTTGTATTGTCACCTGGCTCGTTCTCCACACTATTTTTTGATAATGACATGGGGTGACAACCCAAATTTGTCGATACATTTTGGCGTTCGGCTACTAAGGACGAATTTTGGGAACCAAATCAGTTTTAGGAACGATATGTCTTGCAGCTTGGCCCAAACCCATTATTTTGTCATTCAAGGATGCACCGAAAAGACTCGCTGAAGCGTCAAATAAAACCCTCAACTTTGGGTTGTACTGCTCCCTTCATGCTGATTTTGTTTAATTAATACCTTCACTAAAGGGCTTGTTATTGACTTTGAGGAAAAACTCCATGTGACCCATGAAAAAGTTTTTAAACATAAACCCACATTTTGCCCCTTTTTCAGGTTGGTTTTTTAAAACCGACGCTCAGGGAAGCGAGTCGAGGCCCCGCCTGATTGCGGGATCCCCCTACCCTCGGGCTGTTTTTTCCAAAAGGGAAAAGTTAATATAAATCTCCCAAAAATGTCTCTCCGGTAAACTTTCAAAATGCTTTCACAAGTTTCTCTTCTGGATCAGTAATTTTGCAGGGGTATTTCTTTTAATTTCCCAAAATCTACGCAAAGTATTGTCCGTCACACTAAACATGCTTTTTGGGCTTTTGGGGATTAGCCCGGGTGCTTTAATGGGGACCCGAAAACCCATCCAAGTGCTGTTTCCAGTGCTAGGGGTAAACCCAATGTTCCTAAACAACGCCAGAGCGAAAAATAAAGGGGAAAAACATTGCTCCGAGAAAAACATCGTATTTCCCTGGAATGTAAAGATGGGTTGCCAAATTAAACCCCCTTAAATGTGCCCAAATTCCCCTCAATTTTGACTGATTTCTCGGGAGAGTTCTGTTCCCTTTTGGGCAGAACAAAAGCCTCGACGGGAAAAGGGTCTTCTTTTGAATGTTTAAAAAATTCAATTTTATGACCCCCGACCTTGCCTACGCTAGTGAGGGCCAAAACCCGAGAACACACCTGAGCGACTTGCTCCAAACCAAGCTTTTTAACACAGTTTTTTGCAAAAAAAAGCCTCAGTGCTGAATCCAACACCTCGTAAGGTCTGCTTACACCCCTTATATCCCGACATTTTTATGGCTTGAAAGCAACACCTTGACGAAACGTTCCGGGAAATGGGAGAGACGGCGTAGACTCCGAGACTGACCTATCTTGTTGTTCCCCCTGAGACTGCTTTTATTTAAATGCAGCAAAAGTGGGTGCAGTTTTTTCCTGCGGCGCTCCGAAAATACAGTCTCTACAGTATGTTTTTCCCGTAAACAATGAAAAATAAGATTTGCTTTGACAATGAATACGGGGCGTGTATGTTTTCTTCAGAAAGTACGACATTTTGGGAAGGAAATGACTTCTGCGCCTTTACGATGATGAAACCCCCTGTTGCTGAGACACATGAGATGTGAATGTCTGCTTCGGGTACGTTGACTTTTTTATGGGGGAGGGAACCCTTTTGGGTTAAGGGTGGGCCCACCCGCAGCAGCGAGTGCTCGAGACGGGCTCAAAGAAGTCAGTTAAGTTTTTAAAGTTGTCGGCTCCTTAGTTGTGAGTGACAGCTCCCATTGACGCCGAGATTTACGCCATCTTCCAGCGGGGTGGAAAAACAAAACACAGGTCCCAGTGTTGACAGGTTGACCCAAAAAACTGCCAAGGACTGGACTCCAAAGTTGTGTTAAAAAACTTGCGTAAGTCAGCTGCTCCCGTTGTAGGACGACTGGGAGAACATACCATTAGAACTTGTCTACATTTCCCGCGTATTTTGTATCGTACGTCAACAAAATTCCCACGCTTCGCTGTAATTACGCTGGTCACAGGAATAGACTGGAGTAAAGCAGCGCCTCACCCTTGGAGGGAAACACTTAAATATTGCAGTTTTTTCACTCCAACAATTTACTGTTGGTGTACTGCGCCTCGAAGAGATCTCTGAAGAAAGCCAAACGAGGGTGCCAAAACGTCGGCAGCAACTTAAGGTAACCCCTAGGGTCTAGGCCTAGTTCGGGGGGACTGGGTTTTCACACGCCGAAGTGATCGGTTCCTAGGTCCAATAAAACTAATCCCAATGGCCACCAACCTTTAAAAAAATCGTTAATATCAGTCCATATGCTCGAATTGGTATCTTCCACGCAGCACGAGGCGTGCAGTAGGCTGTCGTTTCTGTAAAAGTTGATGCACTCGTTTTTTATGTACCTTGAGAGATATTGATACTCACGTCTGACGTTTTTTGAGGGTTTTTAAGACGAGACATTTCATGAGAACCGTTTCCTTTCTAGGAGTTGATCCATTTAGCAGAAGAAAAAAAGGCGTAAACCCGCTTCACAAAATTCACTTTAAAACACACTTTTTTTCCCGGGGGGCGTTAACATTACCCAAAAATCCGGATAAAAATATTATCCGGCCCGGGGGACCAAAAAATGTGTTAAAATTTCCAGGGAAAGAATAATGTGGTTTTTAAAGTGAGTAATGATAATTTTTTCCCCACAAAAAAACGAAAAGGCCCCGTATTGAACAAAAGCCCGGACCCCAAATAACAATCAAAATTTTTGTTTTAAAGTCAAAAAAACAGAAATCTCTCATGCCCCGATGAACAAAAAGAAAAAAAAAGCAAAAATTTTGAAAATACGTTAGGCCAAAATTATAGTGTAGTATAGTAGCCTAGTAAAATAACGTCCTTTAAAATATTTTTAGCATGTTTTAAGTCCATTTTCACCAAAAAGGATTGCTCGACCCCCAAACACACTCACACCCCAAATCTGCTTGCTGTGTAAAAGGGGCCTGAGGTGACGCACCCGGGTTGGCTGGGCGCCCCAACGGGGCCCTGTTAGTTTCAATTATAGTATACAATTTCACGTATAGCAAGATGCACTTTTTGGTATATATATATAATTATTTATACGAAAATTGCTAATTGTCATAAAGTTTCAGACTATACTAAATAACGCCCAAAAAATCCAAAAAGGGAAATCCGAAAAAAAAATTTCCCGTAACTTATTGATTAATTAATTTAAAAAAATTGAACATTAATTAAACCAAATTAAAAGTTTTATTCAGTACCAAAGCACGTAGTGTTACCAAAACAAAATACCCCCAATGAACCCAAAAAAATTGGGTTAAAAAAATTTAAATTCCCTCACTTCCCATTAACAAAGAATAAATTAAAAAAAAATAATTCAATTAAACTCTTTTAATGTGTAAAAATTTGCACAATGTGGTCGACCAGTACTTTTAAAATTTGTTTTAGACGAATAATGTTTATTTTTTAAAAATTTTTAATTTAATTAATTACATTTTATTAAAATTTTCTCACTTTTGAATGTATTGTTATTTATATCTAAAACTAAACGATCGTCATAAAATTATACCCTTATAACAAATGCCAATGAAACCCAAAAAAGTCATGTCAGAAACAATTCCCATAAATAAAAGATTTAAATTTCTAAAGAATGAAGAAGTACCTAAATCTCAATAATTGTTGTTGACACTCACGTAGCACATAAAAAAATGCCAAAACATATGTATCAAATATAAACAATGCGAGTATAATTAAAAAAAAAAAATAATAGTTTTAAAAAATTAAGTTCATGCTACTTTCCCGTTAATTGAATTTTCCACAAATTTATTTTCCCATAAATAAGCTTGCAAATGGTTCCCAATTTGGCTGTATTAATTTAACACAACAAATGGCGATTAAATCAATTAATTCAATTAACGCAACAGTAGCATGAACTTAATTTTGGGACTTATTATTTTTTAAATTTTACTCGCGTTGTTTATATTTGATAATTCTGTTGACATTTTGTATGTGCTACGTGAGTGTCAACATTTATTATTGAGATTTAAGTAATTCATCATTTAGTTACTAAATTAATCGGTAAGTTATAAGAATTTGCTTCGGGACATGACATTTTGGATCATTGGCATTATGTCTGTGAAGAAGTATATTTTTATGACGATCGATTGAGTTTAAGGTATACAAAAAAAATACATATGTCAAAAGTGAGATAAGTTAACTTAAATGTAATTAATTTGGTGATTATTTAATTTATTTTTAATTTTTTATTTTTTACTTACATTTTATTTGTCTTAAAACGAACTTTAAAATGATACCAAGGTCGACCACATTGTGCTAATTTTATACAATAAATTAAGAATATTGACATTATTAAAAATTGATTTAATTAATTTAATTAATAGGATAGTGATTGGAATTAATTTTTGGAACCAATTTTTTTTTGGTTTATTGTGGTCATTTTGTTTTTGTGCGATACACTACGTGACTTTGGATAAGTGAATAAGAAATTTTGAATTGGGTTTTAATCAATGCTTAATTTCATTAATTGAATTTATCATCTAGGAAAACGCTAAAGTCCCGCCGCGTTGATGGATGAGCGTTTATTTGTAAGTTTTTTGTTTGCGTTTTTTTGCGTTTGAAGCACTTTTCCTTTGCAAGTGCTTTTTAAAATGCATTGTAGGTGATTGTTGTCAAGTTTCTATTGTTTTTTGTTAATTGGTATTATAAACCTCAAAAACTCATAATTATTAAACCTTTATTTCTGTGGATTCTGGCTAACTTTTCCAACTTTTCCTTTCAAAAGGTACTACATCACCATAAACTTAATGTCCATGTGAAATCTGAACGTTGTAGCCCCACCCTTTTGTCAGAATTGGCCCAAATGTGACGAAAATATCGCACTAAAAATTGAAAAACTTGTATTAAAACCTTTATTTCTATAGATTCTGACTAACTTTTCAACTTTTCTTTCAAAAGGTACTACATCACCATAACTTTAATGTCCATGTGAAATATGAACGTTGTAGCCCTACTGTTTGGTCAGAATCGGACCAAATGTCACGGAAATATTGCACTAAGAATCGAAAAAAATCGTAAAAGTACGATATTCGTGAGAAATATTTTTTCGATTGTACCAAAAAACAAAAAACCTCTAAGTTCAGAGAACGAAGGCCCCCTCCAATTTTCATTAAGATGGCATATGCCGTTTGCCCGGAAATCGAGCGAACAAACAGAAGAAAAAAAAACACACAAAAAAACATTGGAGATAAATTTTTTGGGGTCAGTGAAATTGAAGTCTTCGCTTCACTCGCTACGCTCGCTACGCTTATCCAATAAGTTACAGGATTTTGTTTCAAGACTAAAAATTTTGGAATCATTGCCGCTATTTTAGTAGTCTGAAAATTTTATGACAATCTAGCGAATTCTACGTATAAATAATTATATATATACCAAATTGTGCTATAATTGCAATACATTGTAATAATATATAAATAGAATTAAAACTATTGTATTAACGGTAAAATTCTAAAAAATTATTTGTTGAGCATTGAAAACTAATTAAAAAATACCTGGTTTATCCAAATCTGATGATACTTCTTGAGCTAAAGCAAATTTAAGAATTATTTTGGCGGCCATCTTGTGGACGCCATGACAGGTGACCTATTTGCTACCATGCGTGTCCCCGTGAAAATAACATTCTAAAATAATTGTCTTTTACCTGCTCCTAAATTTTGGTGCTGGTTTCCGGATTTAAAATGTGTCTATAGTTTAAGCAACTTGTTCCAAGGATTTAACGGCCTTGGCTTTATACCTAGTCCCACCCGGCATTTATTTCGCTAGTAGCTCCGGACTTAACTACTAGATGAACGTTTGAAACATTATCTTTTGTGCCTACTTTCTGTAGGCCTAATTCCCTGTGAGCCCATGTCCTACTGATATAAGGGGCGACGTCACAGACCTAGTGAACGTATGTGATGTTCGTAGCTGTTCTCTTATAGTGTGACATGCGTACCTAGCCTACGAGGCATTTGTCTCTTAAAAATTATTAGATTACTATTACGGAGAGTTACGTATGGCCCATTTGGCCTAGTGCTTTGATGGTACGTCACAGGCCTTGTGAACATATGTGATGTTCGTAGCTGTTCTCTTATAGTGTGACATGCGTACCTAGCCAAAAAGGCAATTGCCTCTTATACAGATTGATTTTGTATAACTTGTGGTTTTAGAATTGTGGTATTATTTTCACTCAAACCATCTGATGTTGGGTCGTGTATCCCAGGTATAGCCTATGTTTTAACCTGAGGTGAGGACTCAGGTTTGTCTAGGCCTAAGCATATATAAAATATAAATATCTATATGTATGTGATATTTCTACAGAACTGTGCCATAAATGTTGATGTGGTCAGGAGGGCTGAAGGTGTCGGGGATCACTTGTCAAGACTGTATCTTACCTTTACGATTGTTTTCCGGTGAGTGTGGTAGTGGCCGAACCTTCACCGTATTATAAGAGAATCAGACCTGGTATAAAGTAATGCTAATTGTGTACTTGCTGGGTTTTCTTGTTTGTTATGTAAATTATTATTTGTGGTGATGCATCCTCCGGAACATCGTCACTATTCCGAAAATAAATCTTTTCGGTCTTTATCTTGTGTTCTAGTATCGCCATTAGTCCTTCGTCTTTCCATGTTATACTAGTAACTAGACGGTAACCACTCTTTAGAAAACAAATGGCGCTCAACAGCTATACAACTTCAGGAGATCTACCAGAAAAACGGCCACGCCCCTTTTCCCTACTGAGTGAGCAGCCTCGCATGTGTTACACCTGTGGTTATCCAAATACCTGCAAACATTAGAGGATAGACGTGAAACTTTCGATCTTGTCTCTCTCCAGAGAAAAAGTTAAGAGCGAGGTAGACAGTACCGATCTTTTGGAACTAATATCATTTAACAACCCCATTTAGACGATCAAGACACTTAAACATTTCATATTTTATTACTAATAAATAATACCTTTAATTAAAATATCAGTCTGTATAAAACATTTATTCACGAAAATTCAAATTTTTTAAAATAACCGCGTGCAGTTTTTTTTTTATCGAAACTACAGCAGTGCGCAATCTTTTTGACCAGTAAGTAAGTAAGAAAGTAGCTTTATTTTGTTTACAATACATTACATGTTACACGTGGAAAATGTAGGAAACAAAAATGGCGAGGTTCAATCATTTAGAGATCATTCTTCCACCTAACCATGGTTACAAATAGATGTAGATAGTGTAAGATTATAAGATATAGATATGTTATAAGATAAGATTACCATTGAACAATGTTAACTTGACCACGCAGGTTCACGACAAACAGTATACAATAATAATTAGTAAACACTATAAAGCGTTAAGTTGAATTAAAACTCATTTACTTAGGTCAGTATACAATAAGACAAAGCAAAGTCAATTATGATAATATTAACCAACGGCATCCGAGTAAATAACAGTCAACACGATACATTATAACAATCCCACCATATAGGCAGCTTAAACCCAGGCAAAGTATTAGTAGCAGTACTGTTACATTGACATATGGTATGTTAGCTAACAAGTGTTTCTGATGAGAAAAGAACTCGTCGATGGTATAGTATGGGTTATCAAGGAGAAACTGTTTTGCTCTACATTTAATTTAGTTGCATCCTGTATCGTCAAGTCCTTTGGTAAATTATTCATCAGTTTACGGCCTACATAGAATATGGGGTTTTTCAAGGTGCTTCGTGTTATGTACAGGGTACCCTAGCGTATCCTTGTGTCGCGTATTATAGTGATGAACTGTGCTATTTTGGTAAATGTGTGGATTATCCTTAACAAAGCAAGAACACTGTAAATGTTAGCATTGGCAACAGTCAAAATTTTTAGCTCTTTGAACTTGGGCTTGCAGCTTTCTCGGTAAGAATATTTACCGAGTATTCTTACTGCTCTTTTTTGCAGGAGTAAGGGACACGTGTAACAGAGCTTAGAGGCTGAACCCCAAGAGAGCAAACCATAAGTCATGATGGAATGAAAGTTAGAAAAATAGGCCACTTTTAGAACGACGGGTTACTAATGTTGCTAATTTACGAAGTGCATAAATATTGGAGTTAAGGCGCTTACATAAAACATCAACATTAGGGCGCCAAGTTAAATGAGCATCCACTATTAAACCAAGAAAAATTCCACGATCTATGGGGTTTATTTGTTTATCATTAACTAAAATACCTGGTTTACTGTGCAAGCATTCTGCATCATTAGCTGTACCCTTAATCTTAAAATAAAGTACTTGAGTTTTGCCACCATTAAGATGAAGTACGTTAGACCCAAACCACAAACAGATTATGCTTATTATTCTGTTCGCAACGACCGTTAATAAATCTGGATGCGGACAGGAAATGATGGCACTTGAGTCATCAGCAAATAGAATCATGTATAAAACAGCCAGGAGACCCTCCTGCAAAACTATTCTATTACAGTATGCAGGTAGGTCATTGATTAGGACCAAGAACAATATTGGACCTAGCACAGAGCCTTGGGGCACTCCGCAGCTGTTCATAGTCCAGCTTGACTGTGCTTCCTTATTGTTATTGATGACTACTTTTTGCTTGCGACAAGACAAATATGAGGTAAACCAAGTTCCCGCTGTTCCTCTGATACCATAGTGTTCTAACTTGCTAATCAGTAGATTATGGTTCACACAATCGAAAGCTTTACTTAAATCAAAGAACACTCCCAAAGTTTCCCAACCCTTATCCAGTGAATTATAAACCTTTATCTAACATAGAAGCTGTTGCAGGGGCCGTGGATCTACATTTCCTGAAACCCATGTTGAAATTCAGAAAGGAGGCCATATTTTTGCAAGAATTTAAAAGACGTGTAGCGACAATCTTTTCCAAAAAATTTTTGAGAAAATTGGCAGAATACTTATTGGGCGATAATTATTGAGCGAGTTATTCTCCTCCTTCTTATATATAGGAATTACGACGGCAAGTTTCATTAGATCTGGAAAAACCCCCGAGGTAAGTGAAGTATTAAATATATCCACGAGAGGATCAAGGAGATGGTTTATACACTTTTTAATTAACTTAACTGATAACTCATTACAGTCTACAGCTGATTTAGGGCTTAGGTTGGTTACGATTTCATGTTTTTTCTTCTCTGTACGTTGGTAGCATGAAAATGGTATGATCATTGTATGGGATACAATCTTTAAGAATGTTTAGAGGGTCTGGCTTATCCTGATCCCGTGGTCCTTTATCAGGTCAGACGGAATATTTATAAAATAATTGTTAAAAGCTTCGGCTATTTCTTTATTGTCAGTTAGAGTTTTCCCGTTTTGTTTAATAATTTCTTTTATTTGTAAAGTGCTTTTGCTTTTTTTTGCTGATTAGTGTGGGTTCTAATAACGTCCCAGACAGCTTTGCTTCGATTGGTAGCTTGTGAGATATAATGTGATACCGACATTCGCTTGGCTGCCCGTACCGTCTTTTTATAAATTTTCCTATATGATTTTACAAATTCTTTAAAATCATTAGGGCAAGCTCTCGTTCTACTTGTTTTGACAAGAAATCTTAATCTGTTATGTGATTTTAAAATTCCACCCGTGAACCAAGTTGGCGTAGCTTTCCTAGGGTTATTTCGTACCCTCTTAACTGGAAATGCTTTGGCAAAATGACCCATCAATGTATCAATGAATGCTTCGTATTTGCCATTTGCAGTTATTTTTTTTGCCAGACTGTGTCCATGCTTCACTAGACAGCAAATCAAAAAAAAGTTTGAGAGTTGGGCTCCGAGATGATTCGTTTTTAACTAAACTTTGGCTCAACTGGTTGCCGTACTTGTTCACCTACTGTTAGCTGAGAAGTTGGCCATCATGATCCGAGAGACCCGTTTTAAGAGTTGATGCGCGATAGTGAGAGCACATGTTTGTGAATATATTATCGATGCAAGATCTACTATTGACAGTAATACGCGTAGGCACTAGGATAGAAGCACACAGTTGTAAGAGGACAGTAAATCGGTTAAAAAGGTTCTATTAGCAGATTCCACCCAAGGTCCACATTAAAATCTCCTGCAATAATGACTTTCATGTTTTCCCTGCATATCCGGTGGAGTACTTCGTCCATACAATTGAGGAAAGTAGTAAGATCACTGTAAGGTGTTCTATATACCGATATTACAACTAACTAACCAAACACTGATGCATCGATCTCTAGACAGTGGTGTACTATAGTGTCCTACTTAGGAACTTCCTTGCTGACCAAACAAAGAAAATTGTTTCCCGTAATTACCAACTGTTCAAATACGTCATCATTATAGCTGAAAGCATTCTTACTGCGTCAACAAACTTCCTCCAGAAAATCTCTAAATTTCATCATCATACGGAATCGTCCAGAACTGCTCATTGCGCGTGACATTCTGCGAGATGCTACAGAGGATCGCCTGTCGTATTATTGGATCATGGCTTGACGAAAATCTCCAGTAAACTATTTAAGAAAACCATCTACATTATATTCTACAAGAAACTACTACTGTAAGGGGAACATGATTCTTTTGGGCGTAGAGGCCTGTAACACTCATTGTTCGATCGTTTCCGAAAAAATTCTACAAAAATTCTACATAAACATCCTATAAAAACAAGCAATAACGAACTAGTAATGTAAAAAATACATGCCGTGTTTCGAATAAACTTAGTATAAAATATTTAATGTATATGTAAATGTGTTATTGTATTCACTGTGTTTATTATATTGCACTTGTGTGGCTTATGCCCTGTTAGTCCGGGGTCTTTTCAAGTTGACCTAGGACAAATTGCCAAAGAAGAGAATTTAATATCATTGGATTCAGAAAACAAAACTAAATAACCCATAAAGAAACCCCTAAAATCTTCATAGGGTGGGTCGGTCTAATCATCCCCCAATATAAATGTAATAAAATTTAATTTTAAAAAAATGCATTTTTGAAACCGAGTATCCATGGTATGCAATCAAAACTTTTTTAAGGCCTTTCGAATAAAAATATTTCATTGTTTAAAATTATTTGTGGCCAGCAGAGGTCAATGAAAGTCAAATTCTGTATTTTTTCAATGTTATTTGGTAAACGTTTTTCTATTGGCACAATAAAGTTTTATGATGTCTTATAATCCCGTCAAATAGGATCGTATATTGACGTTTGGAGGAAAAAATTGCGATGTTGCTGAATTTTTGCAGAGACCTTCCTTATATAATACTTATCAACAATACTAAAACTCCCCTACAATCGGACTGGAGCTTCAGCCGCCATATTGGAAAAAGGCGGCCAAAGGTGTTTGTTATCGAATATCTCCAAATCGGTTTAAGATAGACAAAATATTTCACAGGCAAAAACATTCCCCATTTAATTCCCTACAAAACATGTGTCATCTATAGTTTTGGTAGGGGCAAAGGTTACGTCACAAAATCGTGGTTATATGTTGCTCCTTGGAGTACCAGCTTATTTCCAATTTTCACGCCCAGCATCAAACAATGCTCGGTAAAATAAAAACAAAGTGAATTATGTAAAAAAGAGTGTAAAAACAGCACGAAAACAGTATTAATATTGTAAATATTAGGAATTAGCAGCCATATTGCATTTAAACTTTGGTTGTAATTAGATCATTATTTAAGTCATTTCAATGTGCGTAGAAAGAATTTTTACTCCAATGCTATTTAGTGCTTAATAATGGTCAGTTAAATATGGCATTTTTTAGGAAATACCATCAATGGAAAACCCAAATTTCCCGGGGAAATGCAAAAGCCGATTTCGCAGAACTGATTTTTTAACATACTAATGGAAGCTTTCATGAACCCCGTACAAAAGTCCTTTTGAATTTAAATCGATTTTTACGGATTTACCGGGCATTGTTGATGCTGGGCGTGAAAATTTGGAAATTAGCTGGTACTCCAATAAGCAACATAAACCACGATTTTGTGACGTAACCTTTGCCCCTACCAAACTATAGAAGACACCTGTTTTGTTGGGAATTAAATGGGGAATATTTTTGCCATTTAGATATTTTGTCTATCTCAAACCAATTTGGAGATATTTGATAACAAACACTTTTTGACCGCCATTTTCCAATATGGCGGCCGAAGCTCCAGTCCGATTGTAGGGGAGTTTTAATATGTTGATAAGTATCCTTAAAGGAAGGTCTCTGCAAAAATTCAGCGACATCGCAATTTTTTCCTCCAAAAATTCTTATTGACAAGGATTATTATTGTTGTAAATAATTAGTAAATAGGCAACTCATGATAAGGTACAAGTCAATCATGGAAGAAAAAGGTTATTATTACAATCTTTGGGACCATGAACCTACGAGTTTGTAGTCAAAAATATATTTACTTACGTTTAGGCACAATCAAATCATATTACGTAATAAGTAATTCGCCGATAGAGGTTTCGCATGAACTACGCATCGAGACTATATTTGGGACGTACCTGGATCAAAACCCACACTTTAAAATCCTTACTGAAGATTTTATTCATGGATTTCCTTAAATATATTCGGTAAAATCTCAGATTAAGCCCCATAATATAGCCCTTGGATGTTATTTCAACCAAATTTCCACCCCATAAGTAGAAGGCATTGAAGGTTGTCTACTGGAAGATTTCATTTCGCCAAAACCTATTACTTAGGGCCGCTATAAGGTACTATGCACTCAGGTACTTTGTTAAAAAAAAAACACGTTTTTTGAGTTTTCAGGGTGTTTCCCAGCCGCCATGAAACGTGAAATGAACTTTGAATACGTCATAATCAGCGTTATTTAGGTACCTAACAACCCACGCTAATTTTCGTTGGGATGTGATCATTCCTTTAGAGTTAAAATGGGATGAAAAATTACAAAAAAGCTTTTTTAACTCCTCTGGATTAGGCACCATGGCAGAGGAGTTAAAAAAGCGATTTTGATAATTTTTCATCCGATTTTTAACTCGGAATGAATGATCGCATCCCAACGAAAATTAGGCGTGAGTTGTCAGGTATCTAAATAACTCTGATTATGACGTATTCAAAGTTCATTTCACGTTTCATGGCGGCTGGGAACACCCTGAAAAATCAAAAAACGTTTTTTTTTTTTTTAACGAGGTACCTGAGTGCATAGTACCTTATAGCGGGCCCTAAGTAAGAGGTTTGGCGAAATGAATCTTCCAGTAGACAACCTCAATGCCTACTACTTATGGGGTGGAAATTTAGTGGAAATAACATATCCAAGGGCTATATTATGGGCTTAATCTGAGATTTTACCGAATATATTTTAGGAAATCCGTGAATAAAAAACTTAAGTTCGAATTTTAAAGTGTGGGTTTTGTTCCCGGTACGTCCAAAATATAGTCTCGATGCGTTTTACTAGAGAAATCTCTATCGGCGAATAACATTACTACGTAACATGATTTTTAGTGCGCCTAAACGTAATTAAACATATTTTTGACTACATAGGCCTACTCGTAGGTTCATGACCCTACAGATTGTAATAAAACCCTTTTTCTGCCATGATTGACTTATACCTTATCAAGTGAGGCCTATTCACTAATTATTTAGCCTACAACAATGAGACAATCATCAAACAATGTTGTGCCAATAAAAAAACGTTTACCAAATTATATTGAAGAAATACAAATTTGACCTTCATTTACCTCTGCTGGCACAAAATTAATTTTAAACAATTCAAATATTTTTCTATTCGAAATACCCTTAAAAAAGCTTTGATTGCATACCATGAATATTAGGTTTTCAAATGAATTTTTTTAAATTCAATTTTATTACATTTTTATTTAGGGGATGATTCGACCCACCCACCCTATGGGGATTTAAGGGGTTTCTTTAAAGGTTATTTAGATTTGTTTGCTGAATCCAATGAATACCAACTTCGCTTCTGTTGCAATTTGTCCTAGATTTGGCCTCAAATTTGCGTATAGACCCCGGACTATGTTGCCCATTGATATTGAACTCCTAAGGGGTTCAATATCAATGATGTTGCCAATAAAGTTTACATACATACATACATACATACATACATACATACATACATACATACATGCATACAAACATACATACATGCATGCATACATACATACATATATGCATGCATACATGCACACATACATACTATACATACATAACATACATACATACATACATACATACATACATACATACATACATACTGATGGGGCCGTGGCCTTGAGAAAATGGTATTTTGTGGACTGTATAATTGAATTTAGCAACTGAACTTACCCTAAGATGTAGTGCGGGTGTGAAATGAAGTTCAGAGCAGGGTAAGCGTGGTGACGTAATTGGTGAGCACACCACGTAACAGATAGGAAAGAATTAAAGAGCTCGAGCTTGGAAGGAAATAGAATGAAGTAAGAAAATTGCCTGGAAGGCATCGAACCCAAGACTGCAGTATGAACTGGATGGCGAACGAACTGTGAGCTTGAGTGTGGACTGGAAGTCGGGCGAACTTTAGAACGGAGATGAACTGGTGCACTGTACACTTCGCACTGAATATGACTGAGAATCGAAGATTGATTTGCTCTCGGAGCAGCCAAGAGCACAGACTTCACCCTGTGAAGGTAGACGGGCAACTGACTCGCGAGGTCTAATCGCGAGAGAAGAGATGACAGAAAAACTAGTCAAGAAGAGGGAAAAGAGGGGTAACCAGGGTGAATCAGATCACAACGAGAAATACAAGAGATGATACGCGAAAATATAAACAAACCTAGAAACTATACTAATCTAAACAAGAACATCGGCGTGAACATATACCGCCCACCAAAAATGAAAGGAAATCATTTTTTTAAAACTAGAACCAAGAACAACGAGAAAACTAACAATATAAAACGAAGGAAAACGATACGAGCATCTCTCTTGGCAGTTAAGCACAAGGGAGGGTTACCAGTTTATTAACTGGTCGGGTAAGAACGCCAGACGCCGAACGAACGGAGGCGACGCGGGGAACACCATCTCGACCAGGAAAGAGAGCTTCCACTCGCCCGATCGGCCAAGAGAGGGGGCTGGAAGTGGCCGAGAAAGAAAAAACGATGTCTCCAACTTTGAGATCGGGGCTCCACGAACCCACTTGTTGCGTTGCATCAGTGTGTGGAGGTATTCGGTTGCCCAACGGTGCCAGAAGGTTTGGTGAATTTGCTGAATACGGTGCCACCGAGCTAAGGGCTTGATGTTTTCAACCAACAGGTGTTGGGGGGGAGAAAGCAGGGGAGTGCCGATCAAAAAATGGCCAGGACTGAGGTAATCGACACCTTCAGCTGGATCTTCTGAGGAGGCGCATAAAGGACGACTGTTGAGCACGGCTTCAATGCGGGCGAACACGTAGCGTACTCCTCATGAGTGAGGGAGGTGTCTCCGATGAGACGGTACAAGAGTGATTTCGCAGACTTTACTACTGCCTCCCAAAGGCCGCCGAAATTGGGAGCATACGGAGGGTTGAAGTGCCATTGGACACGACGGGAAGCGAGAGAAGTAAAGATCGGCTCTTTAGAGAGTGAAAGAGAGTCGTGGACTTCACGCAGCGTCTAGCAGCTCCCACATAGTTCCTCCCACAGTCGGAATAGATGTGGGAGGGAAAGACCTCTCCTCGAGAGAAAGCGATCGAACCAGGCCAGGAAAGCTTCAGTGGACAGCTCAGAAACATCTCCAGATGAACTGCCTTGGTGGCCATACACACGAAGATGCAGAGATAACCTTTGGTGAGAGGTGCGTTCCGGCGAGTGCTGGTTTTCACCATGAAAGGGCCCGCAAAATCGGTCCCGACATGGGAGAAAACTCTAGAGCTTTTCACCCGGGGCGCGGGAAGATCGGCCATCGGAGGTTGGAGAGGCTTGGCACGAAATTTATGACAGTGAGACAACGATGGATTCTTTTGCGAAGCAGACCGCGCAAGGACATGATCCAGTAGGATTGCTGGATCAATGCCTGAACGGTTCGGGGACCAGAATGTAATGAAACCTTATGGTAATGATCGCAGATCAGGAGCGATAAGTGTGCTTCCTTGGGGAGAAGGAGAGGATGACGAGCGTCTTCGTTAAGAGAAGAATGACGCAATCGTCCGCCCACCCTGAGAAAACCGGAGGGGTCGACAAACGGCTTGGAGAGAGGCGAGCCGGGATGACAGAGGTTGATCTCGCGAAAGTTGGGCGGAACTCCAAGGAGTAGTAATGATGCTGGGTGAGTCGTATAAAGAGATCTAGAGCATCCTTCAGCTCTGGGGGTCCCACGGGACCACGGGGGGGAGGTGCATTTGAATGCTTCGCAAGAAGGAGTCGAGCGAAGCGGAAAACCCAGGCAAACACACGTTGAGCCTTGAGGAGACTGGAAAACTTCTGAAAGTTCTCCAAGAGAGGGTCGGGTCTTTAACGCGAGCGACGAGAGTGACCGCGGGCTTCAGATCGAGGAGCTCAGAATCGGAAGCCAATGAAAGTTGGGGTCGAGGCCATTGCTCAGGAGCAGAGCCGAGGAAACCAGGTCCAGAAAGCCACAGGGATTGTTCAAGAAGCTGAACCGGGGATAAGCCTCGAGAGGCGCAGTCTGCGGGATTTTCCTCAGAACGCACGTGGGCCCAGTCAGTGGGTGACGTGCTCTCGAGTACTTCAACGACGCGAGTAGCAACGAAAGTCTTGAGTCGATGAGGAGGGGTGGAAAACCACGCGAGAACGATCTGCGAGTCGGTGAAGAGATGGACCGAGTTTATGTCGAGGGGGGCAAGCGCAAGGCAAAGTAGCGACGAGCAAACGAGAGAGAAGGAGAGCAGCTGAAAGCTCTAGCTTCGGAATCGTCAAGGGTTTGACGGGGCAACTTTGCTTTTCGCGCGCACGAGACTGACGTGAGGAATGGAGGAACTAGTCTGCGAGTGCAAATACAGCACAGCAGCGTAGGCCTTTTCCGAGGCGTCACAGAAGCCGACGACACAATGAGAGTGCGAGGCGCGGGGAAAGGCGCGGGGGGACTTGGAAGTTGGTGAGCTGATGAACTTCAGCAACGACCGAGAGCCAGCGTTCGGAAAGCAGCTCGGGCAGCACATCATCCCCACTGTACCTGAGAGAACCATAGCTGTTGAAGAAATATCTTCATCCAGCAGACGAAGGGGTGAGAAAGCCTAAAGGGTCGAAGATGCGTGCGATGTATGACAACGCTGTCCTCTTAGTGACGATCCCTTTGAAGGGCATGGTGTGAAAAGAGAAGTTGTCCGAGAAGGAGTTCCACAGCAGACCCAGGATCTTGATTCCTCCTTCTTCTTCACTGAAGAAGACAAGGGGAGTTTCAAGATGGTCCTCGGGAAGAGCGTTCAAAGCAACCGGATTGTTGCTTGCCCACTTGCGGAGCTCAACCCCCCACAAGCGGTGAGAGCTTGAAGCTGACTTTGGAGCGCGAGAGCTTCAGAAAGAGTTTCTGCGCCAGACACGATGTCGTCAACATAGGTATGCGAGACGAGAGCATGAGCAGCCAGAGGGAAATGTTCCCCCTCATCGTGAACCAGTTGTTGCAGCACTCGTTGGGCTTGAAAAGCCGAGGGAGTCAGCCCGTAAGTGACAGTGTTCAGCTCGTATTCCACAACGGGGGAGCTGAGAGAGGGGCGCCAGTAAATGTGTTGGAAAACACGATCTGAGGGATTGACGAGGATCTGGCGGTACATTTGGCGAATGTCCGCGCAGATGGCGATAGTGTGCGTTCGGAACGAGGTGATAACGCACGGGAGGTCACGTTGGAGTTTCGGACCGCTGAGGAGCAGCTGGTTAAGAGACACGCCCTTCTCGTCCGGAGAAGAGGCGTTGAAGACAACTCGCATCTTGGTGCTGGAGCTGGTGAGCTTGCGAACGCAATGATGCGGATGACGTAGTCAGCAGGAGCAGAGGCAGGTTGCATGTGCTGCAGCTGCTCATAGTCGCGCATGAACGTTTTGATAAGAGTCATGGAGCTCGGATTCCGTTGCAGGCGTCGCTCCAAAACTAAGGTAGCATTGGAGTGCGACCTCACGATTACGCCCGAGAGGAGGACGAGATGCTTAAACGGGAGAGCCACAGAGTAACGCCCACATGAGTCGCGGGAGTGAGACTCGAGAAAGTGACGTTCACAAAACTGATCCTCAGGATCCACTTCCGGAGGGCGAGGAGTTTTTTTCCGTCTCCCAAAAGAGGCGCAAGTTGCGCTCGAGGGTCGAGGAGCAGGCGAAGAGAGACACAGGAGGGTCGGAAGACGTTACTAAAGAGCGAGTTTGGCCCAGGACTATCCAACCGAACATGGTGTTGATGGCCGTAGGTTGTGCCCACGGACCTGCTCACCGGCTCTATTCAGAATCTCTGGATAGAGGGGCGGCGCCAAGTAGAAAGTCTACTTGATCAGGCATGTGAAAACGATCATCAGCAAGATACATGCCACGGAAGCGTTCGAACACTTCGCTGTGCGACTTGAGAAGTCGGGAGGTGACTGGTGATGGTCGGTAAAACCAGAGCCTCAACATGGAGAGTACGGTTGGGAGAGAGGCGGGAAGCGATAGGTGCAGCGCACGTTGCCGCGAGCAGAGGCGGCAGCAAGACCTATGCCTGACAGATCGGAGCGGCAGGGCTGCATCTTCAGGCCTAGCTTCCTCACCAACGACTGAGAGATGGTGGAGACCTGAGAGCCAGGGTCCACCACGCGCGAAAGGGTTGAAGGTGACCAAGAGAATCCCGAATGAGCGCGCGCACGGTACCCAGCAACACTGTGGGTTGACATCTCGGGTATCGCGATAGTGGCACGAGAGTACTCGGTTCGAAGAACCGGCACTGGGAGGTGAAGAGCTGACGCCAAGAGATGATGATTGGACGTCCCGAGAGAGAGGGGCATTGCCCGGAGAGTTGCCGTGGGTACAGCAACGGTTGTCGAATGCAACATGGAGTGGTGACGATTGCTGCCACAGTATTGCAGACACTCTTCGAAGTGCATTGATTTTTCAAGTGCGAGCCTAAGCAATTGAAGCATCGCTGCAGGTGTCGCAACGTGCTGGTACTTATCATCAAGAGATTGTTTGCGAAAGACCTCGCATCGATAGAGGGTGTGAGGTGCTTTGCAAACAGGGCAAGAATGTTGCTTAATACTAGGTCGCGTGGTGTCAGAGGGCACGCGCCAGGAGGCAGAGGGGGGGGCGGTTTCTTGAGCCGCGAGAAGAGAATTAATCCTTTGAGGAGATTTGACACAACTAGTCGGTTGTTTGCCTACCGCACACAACGCAAGAGTACGAGACTGCTCTGCAATGAAGCCAATAAAGGAGCTGTACGTCGGTGTCGTGTGCGAGGAGTGTTACTCTCGAAAGCTTTACGAGTCGACGGGTCAAGGTTGGCCAACGTGAGCGAGAGTAACAAGAAATCACCCAAGTCGGGTAATTCTAAGGATTTCAGAGCATCGACAGAATTCCTGTGTACTGCGAGGAAACTTTGCAAACCTGCGTGAGATGCGGATTTCAAAGGTGTGAAATCTAAAATCCTTTGAACGTACAGACTGGCTAACAACCGACTGTTCTGATATCGAGATACCAAAGCTTGAAAAGCGAGCGGATAGCCTTCGTTGGAGATTTGACAACCAGATATTGTAGCTAGTGCAGCATCAGATAAAGAGGTTTTCAAATAATGAAATTTCTGAACATTGTTGAGAGGTTCATTTTCATCGATTAGAGATCTGAAAAGTGAATAGAATTCTGGCCAACGAGAAATATCTCCTGAGAACGTAGGGAGATCGATAGTAGGCAATGTGATCAATAATTTGACTACCGTAGTTTGAGCCACAGCAGCGGCCGCAGTTTTGGACTGGCTTTGATTGAGGTTTTTCGGCAGCAATAAACCTTGATTGAGCGGCATACAAAACTGTTTCGAAAGATTCGTATACCTTATCCACCTCAATGGGCTTAGCAGGCGCAGTAACTTGGGCATTTAAGTCAGCGATTGCCAATTGAATTTCTTGAAAATTCGATTTCAATGTAGACAAATCTTCGAACCGAGGTCTGACCGAGTCAACCTCTTCAGGTTTGAGATTTGCGAAAGCATTGTAAGTTCGCTGGACGGAGGCAAAAACGAGTTCACGTCTATTTCCGAGATTCTTCTGTTCCAACAGAAGTTGTTCAGCCATTGTGAACAAGAAAATACAATAACAACAATTTTACAAGAAAGTAGAGAAAAAACGAGCGAGAAATACGTAAACAATGTTACCCTTGTAAATAGACGTACATCAAAAAGAGGGATCAATGACCTGATGTCATAACTGAGCGAAAATATTACGTAATAAATCGTAAACACGGACGAGAAAATAGTAATGCGCCGAGGAGACGGAATGACGTGTCACTACAATGAGAGTGCGCGTGTGATTGCGCGCGACGAGAAGAGATCGAGAAAATTTCACTAAGACATGATTAGTGACGAGAATATACTTGCTAATAAAACTGAATTATGCAAAGCATACAACAAACAAGAAAAGACAGATCGATACACAATTTAATTAGAATTCCCGTGATTATCACGGACAAACGAGAGAACAATGGTTCACACGCCAGAGAGAGCGAATGGGGAACCATAATGCGTACATCATAACGAGAAATGAACATGGGGCGTCTAAGCCGGAATGAACAGGATAGCACAGTGCCCAAAAGAGAAGGATTACCAAAAGATGATTGAAACTGATAATATCTCGGCCCGGAGGACCAAAAAGTGATGGGCCGTGGCCTTGAGAAAATGGTATTTTGTGGACTGTATAATTGAATTTAGCAACTGAACTTACCCTAAGATGTAGTGCGGGGTGTGAAATGAAGTTCAGAGCAGGGTAAGCGTGGTGACGTAATTGGTGAGCACACCACGTAACAGATAGGAAAGAATTAAAGAGCTCGAGCTTGGAAGGAAATAGAATGAAGTAAGAAATGTGCCTGGAAGGCATCGAACCCAAGACTGCAGTATGAACTGGATGGCGAACGAACTGTGAGCTTGAGTGTGGACTGAGTCGGGCGAACTTTAGAACGGAGATGAACTGGTGCACTGTACACTTCGCACTGAATATGACTGAGAATCGAAGATTGATTTGCTCTCGGAGCAGCCAAGAGCACAGACTTCACCCTGTGAAGGTAGACGGGCAACTGACTCGCGAGGTCTAATCGCGAGAGAAGAGATGACAGAAAAACTAGTCAAGAAGAGGGGAAAAGAGGGGTAACCAGGGTGAATCAGATCACAACGAGAAATACAAGAGATGATACGCGAAAATATAAACAAACCTAGAAACTAAACTATTCTAAACAAGAACATCGGCGTGAACACATACATACATACATACATACATACATACATACATACATACATACATACATACATACATACATACATACATACATACATACATACATACATACATACATACATACATACATACATACATACATACATAAAATACATACATACATACATACATACATACATACATACATACATACATACATACATACATACATACATACATACATTACATACATACATACATACATACATACATAATATATTGTAACAACAACGTAAAACAACAACTTTGAAACCATGTGAATACAGAATTTGTGGGCAAGGCCTAGAACTTACGTTACCTACCACTTCTGCACGAACTTAAAACTTTAACTTTTCAAAACATTCAAATCTGACTTTTAAAATGGCCTTAGGGCAATCAAGAAGTAAAATTTGAATCTCTAATTTATCAAAGTTTAGCCTTAAGCAAGCCCTGCGATCCACGCGACTTGGATGTGGCGCCCTGACGGGCACCTAGACTCTTGTTCATTGGTCTTCAAATCTAGTTCAAGCAATGTTCATACTGTTCAATAATTATGTTTTTATGTTTCTCTTTTACATATTCCACAGAAAAACCATCAGTACTAGCATAAATTTAGAACTCTTCTTCTAGAGTTCACTTATGCATTAAATTTACTAAAATGCCCTTTTTTTCTATGTCTAGGGTTATATATTTAGTTAACCCATTCAGTGGAGAAATAAATTGGCCAAAATTAAGGTATTTTAAGCAATAAATTCAAAATGCTATTTAAAAAAAAAGATTTTTAGTGTTTAAGATATGTTTCATTATTTTTAAGAAATTTGGGGAAATTTTGATTTTTAAATTAAAGCTTCATTTTTGGTAAAGATGTAAATAATGTGCTTTTCTAAAACAATTTTTTTTCTGTATTTTTTGCAAACTTTGGAATTTGTGTACCTCAAATACTAGCAATACTAGCAATATATTAAATTTCGGGACAAACCAAAATTTTTACGTTTTAAACTGTTTTTTGAAGATGTCTTTTTTCAGTTTTCCCTATAAAAGGCATTTTTTTGTCCAATCGGGATAAGAAAAAAGTATTTATTTTTAATGCACGGAAAAAAAATAAAAAATTGAGGTCAAACTGAAAAAACTATCTTTTACCCGGATATAAATTTTGAAAGTTGATGTCCACTACAGTGGAAACTTCCAATGCATTCAACGTGTTCTGGAATTATTGTATTCTGTTGTTCGGTAACGCATAAAAAAATAAAGATGTGAGGAATATAATAGCGAGTAAAAAGTAGTAAGGCTCCTTAAATGGATGAGATCACAATCAAGTTCCTGAGAATTTCCCCCGACTAGAAATATGTTTAGAGAGTCGCTCTATTATAACTCTAGTTCATTGGATTTCAAATCTGATGCAAATTATGTTAATACTGTTTAATAATTATGTGTATATGTTTCTGTTTTGCATATTCCACAGGGTAACCATTAGTATTAGCATCAATTTAGAACTCTAGAAGTAGTCAGTCATGTCATAAAATGCATGCATTAAACGTTTTCTAGAATAATTTTATTCGGCTGTTGGGATACGCATGAATGAATAAAGATGTGTGGAATATAATAGCGAGTAAAGAGAATTTAGGCTCCTTAAGAGGGTATGCTGAGGCTAGAACGGAGGCGAGTTTAGGCGCTCAGCTTACTGGATTTTCCGGGTAAACGGTTTATAACACCATTATCAAATTTAAATCTATGTTATCCATTATGTGTATTCCTAAATTAATTAATTGATTTTGAATTAAAATTTAGTAAAATCACCAAAATTTACTCAATTATGGTCAACTTTGTTAATTATTCCGAGTAAATAGATGTTTTGAACTCAAATTTGCATAATGGATATTAACGTATAAATCAATGTGAATGCGCAGGTTAATTTGGTTTTATCGTAAGATAAACGTTTGGTGGGAATTTTCAGGATTGGATTGGAATCCATGTTTTGGATTTCCCATCTTTTCACGTTTTGGACTTATGTCTCCCAATGGATCTTATAGGCTTATTTTGTGCAACCAATCACGGATATCAATATAAAAGTACTTTATTAACGTCCATTCAAAATTTGGTAATGATATTACCAACCGTTCAGCAGAAATCATCAACACCTGTTTGCGCGCATTTGAGTTGGGCCAAGCTCAGCGTACCCTCTTAAATGGATGAGATTACAATGAAGTTCCTGAGTATTGCCCCTTACTAGAAATATGTTTAGAGAGTCGCAATATAATAACTCTAGTTCATTGGTTATCAAATATTATGCAAATTATGTTTAAACTGTTCAATAATTATGTGTTTATGTTTCTCTTTTGCATATTCCACAAAAAAACAATAGTAATTGCATAAATTTAGAACTCTACATTCTACAAGTAGTCAGTCATGTCATAAAATGTACTTTTTTACTATGTCTTTATAGTCAATATTGTCATATATATTTGGGTAGATTATCCAAATATCTGTTGTATTATTCAGTTAAAAACACTCAAGTTGCAGCAAGATGTGTTAATCAAGTTGGAAGTAATAACATGGGCATTACCTAATGTATTGACGTCATATGGAATGTTTGACCTAGTTAGTCAGCAGAAAGGGGGCTGTGAAGTAATCGAGCCGGCCGAACGGCAAGGAGTATGTTTACTGAATAAGGTGCTGACAAGTTGTTTCATCAGGCAAATGAGTAGAACAATTTTGGATTTTTGATTGGGTAATTAAGCTGAGCTAGGCGTTTATTCGGTCGAATTATATGGATCCACGAAGGACCGCGAGGCAGCCAGGGAGGTCTGGGCTGAGGAGAAGAGGCGCTGATTGGCCGAGGGAGGTCACATGGTTTGGCCTGCGTAAGAGAAATGAGGTCTGCGGCGGGTGATCGAGGTCGGACCTCGGGAACACTCAAGTCAGGAGCGCACTAGAGCAAGATCATACTCCGTGTAACTGGTCAGTGTGGGCGTCGAGCTAGGCAAGCGGACGTGTGAGAATAAGTGAGTGGAAGATACAGGCCATCCATGGTGGAAGTACTGGAATAGCAGTCAAGAGAGAAGATTCCCAAGACCAGAAGCAGAAGTCCGACTACAACCGACTTCAGAGGGAACCACCATGTCTTCGTGGCGTTCCAGGCTGTCCGGGAAGACTGTCCATCCATCGAGTCATCCTACCGTTGTCCTAGGGTGTAACTGTGTCATGTATTCAAATCTAAAGTGTAACTATAGAGTATAAATGGGAGAACTTACCACGTCAACTAGCTAGCGCTTTGCACAGGCAAACCCCTTGATCAATGTAGGCATTGTTGTGTCTACTTTATACAGTGGCCCTTCCTAGTATTGAAACCTGTAGTTATGTTCTGTTCTTTACCCTGCACTCCTCTTGAATCCTTATCAACCCGTGGTCTCGGTCGAAATTATGAGTTTAGGTCCTAAGGGTGATAGGCTAGGCCCCCAGTTACGATCACTAAGGCAGGAATATCAGTAAGCCAAAGGGCTTAAGTCCCTCATACTTGACAATATACTTACATTTTTAAGTAATGCATTCAACATTTTCTGGAATTAATTATTGTATTTTGTTGTTGGGTAACGCATGTTTAAATAAAGATGTGTGGAATATAATGGCGAATAAAAAGTAGTGAGCCTCTTTAAATGGATGAGATGAAAATTAAGTTCCTTAGAACGTCCCCTTACAAGAAATATGTTAAGAGAGTCGCTCTTTAATAACTCGAGTGCATTTAAAAAAAAAATTTAATACAAGTTATGTTTATACTGTACAAAAATGATGTGTGTATGTATCTCTTTTGCATATTCCACAGGAAAAACCTAAGTATATGCATAAATTTAGAATTCTAGAAGTAGTCAGTTATGTCATAAAATGCTATTTTTTTCTATGTATATATATTTTGTTAATTAAGTAATTCATTCAACGATTTCTGGAAATGTTGAATTCTGTTGTTGGAAAACGCATAAAAACAAAGATGTGTGGAATATAAAAGCGAGTAAAAAGTAGTAAGGCTCCTTAAATGGATGAGATTACAATTAAGTTCCTGAGAATTACCCTTACTAGGAATATGTTTAGAGAGTCGCTCTATAATAACTCTCGTTAATTGGTTTTAAATCTAGTGCAAATTATGTTCATACTGTTCAATAATAATTATGTGTTAATTTTCTCTTTTGCATATTCCATAGAAAAAACTAGTATAATCATAAATTTAGAACTCAAGAAGTAGTCAGTCATGTCATTAAATGCACTATTTTTCTATGTCTTTATAGTCTATATATTAAGTTGATTAAGTAATGCATTCAACGTGTTCTGGAATTATTGTATTCTGTTGTTCGGTAACGCATAAATAAATAAAGATGTGAGGAATATAATAGCGAGTAAAAGTAGTAAGTAAATGGATGAGATTACAATTAAGTTCCTGAAAATTGCCCCTTCCATAAATATGTTTTTAGAGTCGATTATAATAACTCTAGTTCATTGTTTTTCAAATCAAATGCAAATTATGTATATTTTTTTTATAATAATTATGTGTTTATGTTTCTCTTTTGAATATTCCACAGGAAAACCATCAGTGTAAGCATAAATTAAGAACTCTAGAAGTAGTCACTCATGTCATTAGGCGGAACTTTTTTTTATGTATATATATTTATTGGATGATCGTAGCGAGCGAAGCGAAGATTCCATTTCACTGGAGAAAAAAATCAGGAATGTTTTTTTTTCTTTTTTTCTTTTTTTCTGTATTTTTGTGTGTCTGTTAACACGATTCCGGCTAAACCGATACTCCAATAGCGATGAAATTTTCTGGAGGCCTTTGAAATCTCTGAACTTAGAACTGCCACGTCTTTTAGCGCAATCAGTAAATTTTTTCTCATAAAAAACGCAATTTTACGCAATTTTTTCGATTTTTAAAACATTTATTCGACTTATTTAGCCTACATGCCTTATCCGATTGTAATGATTTTTTCACAGAACCTTAATTTTATGAATTTAGATATTCTTGTGAAGTTTGAGCGTAATCAAAAAATTATTTCTCATAAAAATCGAAATTTTACGGTTTTTTTCTTTTTTTAAACAATTTTTTTACTTATAACACCTACATACTTAATCCAATTGTAATTATTTTTCCACAGAACCTTAATTTAATGAATTTATATATTCGTGTAAAATTTTAGCGCAATCGAATAATTATTTCTTATGGAAATTGCAATTTTACGATTTTTTCTTTTTTTAAATTACGATAAATTAAAAAAATTCAGTTAATTTTTTATTTAATTTAATTTAATGAAAAAAATTTAGTTAATTTTTTATTTTATTTAATAAAATAAAAAAAATCTTCGACTAAGTAATGATTTTTTTCACAGAACAACGGAAAATCCGCGTAACACATGGCAGCTCAATGCACCATATACGCTCATCCAACAACGCGGCGGGACTTAAGCGTTTTCCTAGTTTAATTTAGTAATGCGTTCAACGTTTTCTGGAAATAATTTTTTTCTGTTGTTGGGTAACGCAAAAATAACAAAAAAAATGTGTGAAATATTGTCATGTCCATGGGCTCGGTTTGAACCCATGTTCATGTATTCAATTTTTGGTTTCTTTTGATGATAATAATGATTGGGACATTTCAAAGCAAAGAGGATTAAAACATTAATGAATTGGAATGTGCAGCATTGGCGCTTACATAACTATAATTGGAGCAAAACAGTTGTATTTTAATTTAGGAAATAATGCAGACCTTTCAATAACATAATATTGCCGAGTAGTGGTGACGAGGTTGAGGGGAAGGGACTTAGGCCCTTGAGACGTACAGACTGGAGCCCTGGCGGGGGAATGTCAAGTAGAGTCTAGCTAGGGGAAGCTTCTTGGTGACGGAGGTGCGTTCTGACTGGAGAGTTGAAGACAGACCGGCGAGTGGGCTAGGTGCCTATCCGGGTGTCCAACCAGGAGAACTCGTCTAGGTGACGTACGGGCAAGGTGCCCAGGATAAGCGACTGGAGTGCTCATTGGAAGCGACTGGACTAGGACCGTGTCCGGCTTTGAAAGCAAGGGTTTCAACCAGGAGTGCTAGACACAAGAACAGGACCGAGGCTATCGCCTTACAAGAGGTGAAGAACGAAGAGCCAAACATCACCAGCTGCTGAGGGGTCCATGGCCGAGGGTCGACACCGTCTCTACCAATGTCATAAGGGGGAAGAATAAGCTAAGTTTCTTAACAATAGTAACGTCAGTAATGCTAAGGGATACGAACCCACGTTCAGCCGAGTACAGTGCATGAGCTCACCGATACCAGGCGAGAGTAGGCATTATTATTATTGTTTATGTCTTTTGCTAATACAGTGCACCCTTCTTTAGTTGATTTATGACTCTTATTACACGGTCACCACCACCCTAAGTACTCCTCATCCCAGACTCTAGATTAGAGACGATTCCGGTCACAAGTATAATCGGTTGTCCCCTGGAGAACTACGCCCCCACATTAACATCTACTCCGGCATTAACATCCATGCTTAAGGGGTGACATCCGCTAAACTTGATATGGTGGAGGCGCCGCTCTGTTTTGGGGTTGTTTTTAGGGGTGGTGATTGTTAATTACTAGGTAATTAGCTTAAATCTGTCAAGGTAAAGTCTGGTTGGACAGATAGGAATGTGGTGATATTTATTTACTGGGTAATTAAATAAAACTGACAGGTTATTGTATTTGTGTTTATGTAGGAACTCCGCTTTGATATGTATTTTTTTGAGTGTACATAACATCTGTTTACGAGTTCGTAAGCGCGAGACAGAGGTAGACAGCGTGGCGCTCATCGTTGCCTGGCCCAGGTTACCTGATCTTTTCTCTGAGTTGACAGTTTTGCAGTCTAGTTGTACTTTGCTCAGCTATAGACGAACAACTTTGAGTGATGTGTTTTAATGCTACGAGAGAGAGATGCTTAATATAACCATAGTTGAATAACTTAGAGTGTTGTGTCAAGTGTGCGATTCCGATTCTTTGAGATAGTGATAGGCTACTACGAACAGGGCTTAGTCTCTATATAGTATGGATAGTATGGAGTCATCACAGAGTTTGCTCGATAAGTTTCGAGAGGGAGTCGATGATGCGGAATCGTGGATATTTGATTATGAGTTGGTGTCATATGACTGCTCGGGTGAACGGAGGTTAAAGGCTTTGCCATTTTTCTTGCAAGGGACTCAATTAGACTGGTACCACCATGTGAAGTCCGAGGCCAGGAAGGCGGCGGCGCCGCTTGAGTGGTCGGCGGTAAAGGAGCATTTTATTAAGACGTGGGGGTACAGACAGGGTGATGTGCAGTATTGGACAGGTGAGATGGTTGCTAGAAAGCAGAGAGAGGGTGAATCGGTTGTCTCCTATGTTTATGCACGTCGGAAGCTATGTGATAAGGTGGATGTAACTATGTCTAGTGAGAAAATTGTTAAATGGATGATTGAGGGCTTGCGACCAGGATTGGCTGAGAAATTAGGTACTGAATCTTTTGCTAATTTGAATGAGTTATTGGCACGATTGAAATGGTTGGAGGGGTTGCGTGGTAGTGTAAAGGAAGATGAAGATAAACAGATGATAGCTGCGCTTTGTGCGTCTGTCCTTAAGAACAAGGAGGAGATAGAAGAGGGTAGTATTTCACTGTCTTCTGTTTATGAGGACGTAGGGGATGCCCTGGCGGTTTCGCTTGAGAAGGGTAGTAGGCCTACTGCATCTGTGGCTAAGTCTTGTGAGGAAAGGAAGAGACCCGATGTGGTTGTTTGCCCTATTGTGGAGTGTGGTAGGACACCATCGTCCTATGCGGCATTCTTTAAGGGGTGCGCTAAGGGGGTGTCATGCCCTAGTGCTGGAAGTGGTAACACTGATATACCATGGTCTATTGGGTTCAAAGAGAGTGGCTGTAAGGCAGTACCCTACGCTCTTGGTTTCAAGGGTGGAGGAACCAAGGGTGGTGTCACAGTCCTATGTGTAAGTGCATAGTAGTTGTACTAATTTTGTTATAAATACTATGTGATGACAGAAGGCGAGGTCTACATTAGCAGACGTGAATGTCTTGTGAAGTCTTGTGAGGAAAGGAAGAGACCCGATGTGGTTGTTTGCCCTATTGTGGAGTGTGGTAGGACACCATCGTCCTATGCGGCATTCTTTAAGGGGTGCGCTAAGGGGGTGTCATGCCCTAGTGCTGGAAGTGGTAACACTGATATACCATGGTCTATTGGGTTCAAAGAGAGTGGCTGTAAGGCAGTACCCTACGCTCTTGGTTTCAAGGGTGGAGGAACCAAGGGTGGTGTCACAGTCCTATGTGTAAGTGCATAGTAGTTGTACTAATTTTGTTATAAATACTATGTGATGACAGAAGGCGAGGTCTACATTAGCAGACGTGAATAGTTATATCGCAGTGTCAGGAGTAGGCTTCTGACTGCTGAGCTTGTTAATTGTCGGTCATTCAGCCTTGTGAGGCACAGTCATTTAAATTAACCTTGAGATTTTTAGTGGGTCGGCAATAAATTAATTGTTTGAGTTCATGAATGCAGCAGAGGTACAAGTTCAACATTTTTTATGTAAGCAAAGTGCTAATGTGGGTTCTATCTGATTTGAGAGTCGACAAAAAGGTGGTAAAAAGTGCGAAAGTTCACTGTTTTTTTCTTTTGCGTAATAAATTTGTAAGTTAATTCAATTGAAGATATTATATAATATTTGTTTAATGTTTCAGTGTAGAAATGTCTTGGTAATTGTTACAGTTCAATTTTATTATATTATTTTATCTATTCTGGAATCTCTGTTCACAGTGAGTTTGTTTAACAAATTGATGACAAGTAATTGTTTTGTTTTGCAACTAGAACTAAATTGTATAAAATTCATGAATTATTTTTGTTAATTGTATAATGGAAAGCTTTCTCGTTGTTGTTAAATGTTCATTTCATTCAGTTCAGTGAATGTATTGTCAGTGGATTTTGTCTGGAATGATGCTGACGTTAATTGTTTTTAATATGAGTTAAAGCTATTAATATTTTATAATAGCTATTGTTTGTTATTTTGCTGTGGTTGCACATTCAGTCTTAGTTACGTGCGCTATGGTTACGTCAACTGTTTCTTGTTATGATTAGTAATAGTGAGAAAGCACGTGGCGGACGAGTTGTAAAACGCAAGTGGACATTGGTACAAGAACAATCTGCTGTTGGATTTCATTCATGTTTCAGACGGAGACCTTGCTTTCTCGAATGGTTACGAGTGATGGAGGAAACGGCAGTACATGCCTGCTGAAACTGACGGGCCGTGGGAATTTGTCCATCGCGTTACGTCTACACTGTCGAAGGGAGCACTGCAATTAAATTTGAACATTTAAAATTTTGGAATTGACAGGAGTTCCACATGCATTTATTTAGAAAGGCAGTAATTCTTAAAATATATTGTTTTATTTCTGGTTTTACACACAGGCAGTTAAAGAACTGGTTTATTTTTTATGTTTTGAGATTATATTTTCATTGTCTTGTGTATAGACAAATATAGTATTTTACAGCTTAAATAATTAATTGATTTAGTATCCGATTTACAGGAATTGGATTTGAGTAGGAAGTTTTACTGTATTTCGAAAACGTTTAAGAAATAGATCCTGATTGTATGCTTGGGAGGTGAGTTCACGACTTGTATGGTTTGAACGTGGAGTTTTTGAATTTAGTTTCTTGTTTTTTTATTCTCTCTTCTCTAAATTAGGGTTTTCAGCTATAGGGACTCTGGTATGGTATGATGATGTTTCGACTTGACTGCGGGAAGTCAGGGGACACGAACTCACGTCCAGTCGGGTAAATGTATGCACTCAGCTGATAGGCAAGATTAGGTTGTCAATTTGTTAAATACATGTGCTCCTTCTTTTGTTGAAATAGTGTCTTGATTATGTTAAACCCCTTAATACATGTCCTGGAAATCACCCCATTTATACCTATCGGTCTCGGTCACCGTTGGGAAGATTAGCCTATGTAACAAGCAACAGCTGCGTTCCCCAAAACCATAGATACTTTGGTAAATAACATCTATACCAAAGGGCAAATCAACCTCTCAACGTGACATGGTGACTGACATGGACTTGACTGCGGGAAGAAGGGGAACGAAGAACGGGAGGAAGACTTCAAGTTTGAAGAAGATATCAAAATTTGCAAGAATAATGGAGACACATCAAGAGGAATAATGAGGGGGAATCTGAAGGAACAGGTTGATTATCTAGAGAACCGGTACTGATATATGGAGGAAACTCTTAATCCTGAAGGGCAGTCAATCTTCCTGTATTTGTGATGTATTGGAAGAGATCTTGTACAAGATTCGGGGGCGAATCTTCTATGGGGGTGCGAGATGTCATGTAAACAGGGTAGTTTACCCTTGTTACTAGCTATGCCATGAGGATGGTTTCATTTGCCTGGTGTTATGGTTTGCGCCTGTCGCAATCTCTGTAAACACCGAATGTTTGGTTATGTTATAATGGAATGTGGCGACTTTGTAAACGTTTGTCGTAAACTAAACAGTTACGTTCGTGTTGATTATTAGAAGAATGCGAACGTAGTACAACAAGTATGACGAGGATTATTATTGGGGACCGAGGACTGGGGGAGTTGAAGACAGACCGGCGAGTGGGCTAGGTGCCCAACCGAGAGTCGAACCGAGAGAACTCGTCTAGGTGACGTACGGGCAAGGTGCCCAGGTTAAGCGACTGGAGTGTTCATTGGAAGCGACAGGACTAGGTGTCCGGCTTAGGAAGCAAGGGCTTCAACCAGGATTGCTAGACACAGGAAGAGGACCGAGGACTTTCGCCTTACAAGAGGTGAAGAACGAAGAGCCAAACATCACCAGCTGCCGAGGGGTCCGTGGCCGAGGGTCGACACCATCTCTACCAGAGTCATAAGGGGAAAGAATAAGCTAAGTTCTCTTAATTAATAGTAACGTCAGTAATGCTAAGGGATACGAACCCACGTTCAGCCGAGTACAGTGCATGAGCTCACCGATACCAGGCGAGAGTAGGCATTATTATTATTGTTTATGTCTTTTGCTAATACAGTGCACCCTTCTTTAGTTGATTTATGACTCTTATTACACGGTCACCACCACCCTAAGTACTCCTCATCCCAGACTCTAGATTAGAGACGATTCCGGTCACAAGTATAATCGGTTGTCCCCTGGACAACTACGCCCCCACATTAACATCTACTCCGACATTAACATCCATGCTTAAGGGGTGACATCTGCTAAACTTGATAATATTGAAATTTTACAGTTTTTTCCCTTTTTTTAAAACAATTCTTTGACTTATAACACCTACATGCTTTATCTTATTGTAATGATTTTTTCACAGAACCTTGATTTTATGAATTAATATCTTGGTGTTAAATTTGAGCGCAAACGAATAATTATTTCTTATGAAAATCACAATTTTAAAATTTAAAAAAAAAATATTACGATTAATTAATAAATTTAAATTATTTTTAATTTTAAAAATGAAAAATGTAAGTTAATTTTAAAAAAATATCGACTAAGTAATGATTTTTCACATAACAACAGAAAATCCGCATAACACATGGCAGCTCAATGCACCAATTACGCTCATCCAATAAAGCGCCTGAAAAAGCGTTTCCGAAGCTTCCTTGTCGGTAGCAATAGTTATAAATAAAACTTTTTTTGGTACCTGTTTAAAAAATATTCAAATATAAATAAGTATGTTTAGTGGACTTCGAGTTCCCGGATTAAAAAGGTGATCATGCATTATACCCTCTCAAGTAATATACATGTTGGCACTTAAAAACGCTATATCTACCATGCTATTTGATGAGAAACTTGGCTATTTGCTGCAAAACGCAATATGTCCCAATTAAACGCTGGGTTATTGTTTTAGTGTGTTTTTTATGTGAATGGACATATTGCGTTTTGCGTCGTCGCTCCTCAATAATTGTATTATAAAATCCCACATCATTCGCAATTATAAATTCCAATACCTAAACCCCACAAACTCATAGAAAGGTTTAAAATCGCGAAAAATAATTTTTCTCTGAAAAAAGCATTTCTACTGGTTTTTACTTAAATGTCCTAACTCCCTGGGGGCGGTGAAGGCGGTAAAAGGGGGTGAAGGCGGTAAGCGGTGAAGGCGGGGAAAGGGGGTGAAGGCGGTGAAGGGGGTGAAGGCGGGGAAGGCGGTAAAGGGAGTATTTTAAAATTTACCCAGCAACCACGCCTTTTTTCAGGGCACATGTGAGACCACACCTTCAGGGTTTTTTCCTTTGTATTGGGCTCATCTGGCGGTGACATCTGCCTAAAAAGAACCCTCGTCCAAGTCACACCACTTGGGCCCGTGCTGTGACTTGAGTGTCTCTCTGTTGTCTTTCGGATGATATGTCGCCCAGATACCAGGGAATGTTGGCAACATTTGCTCTCCGGCACCCCACAGGTGGCCTGAATTTTCCCCCCAGTAGCCAGGCTAGAGTTGGTGCAGTGGGGGGGTCTGAAGCAACCATGGCTGACTGTGAAACACACTGAGGTAAAAAGCGTCCCCCTGCACCTCACAGTGGGTCAACGTTGTTTTACATGTAGACTAGGGTCAGAGTAGGGGGGGGGGGGGGGGGGGGGGGGGGTTTTTTTTTTGCCAAAATGGTGGGGACCTGAAGCAACCCTGCATACTGTAAGAAAACACTGAGGTAACAGAGCGTCCCTGCACCTCACAGGGGCTCTTACGTTGTTTCCCTGTAACCAGGCTCAGAGTTGGTGCAGTGTGGGGACCTAAGCAACACAGGGATGACTGTAGAAACCACTGAGGGAAAGAGCGTCTCCCGCACCCCAGGGGGCTTAAAGTTGTTTCCTGAGACAGGCTCAGAGTGGGGCAGTGTGGGGGCCTGAAGCAACATGAAAACTTAGAGAAAACAAATGGGTAAAAGAGCGTCTCCCGACCTCACATGGCTCTTCTTTTTTTCCCTGTAACCCTAGAGTTTTGGGGCAGTGGGGGACCTAAAAAAAAAACATGGCATACTGTAGAGAACACACTGAGGGAACAGAGCGTCTTCTGCACCTCACGGTGGCTTTTAACGTTGTGTCCCGTGTAGACAGGTCAGAGGGTTTGGTTGGGAGGTGGGGAATGAAACAACCATGAATACTGTAGAGAACACACTGAGGTACAAGGTCTCCTGCCACCCACAGGTGGCTCTAACGTTGTTTCCCGTGGGGACCAAGCTCAAGTTTGGGGCAGTGTGGGACCTGAAGCAACACATGGCATGACTTAGAGAACAACACTGAGGGAAAAGAGGCTCCTGCCACCTTTACAGGTGGCGTGGAATCCACCCGTGTACACCAGGCTCAGGGTTTGGGGCAGGTGGGACCTGAAACAACACATGACATGGGCTGTAGAGAACACACTGAGGGAACAGAGCGTCTCCTGCACCCACAGGTGCCGTGACTTTTTCACCCGGGGTAGTCCAGGGGAGAATTTGGGGCAGTGTGGGGACCTGAAGAACAATGGCATGACTGTAGAGACACATGTAGTAAAAGAGCGCTCCTGCACTTACAGGTGGCTCTAGCGTTGTGTCCCGAGTATCCAGGTGAGAGGGTTTGGGGCAGTAAGGGGACCTGAAGCAACACTGGCATGGGCTGTGAGAACACACTGGGAACAGGGGCGTCTCTGGCAAACCCCACAGGTGGCCGTGACGTTGCAAACCCCAGTATCCAGGCTGAGAGTTGGTGCAGTGTGGGGACCTAAACAACACATGGCAGCTGTAGAGAACCACTGAGGGGGGAAAAGAGCGTCTCCTGCACCCCAGAGGTGGCTCAACGTTGTTTCCCGTGTAGACGGCTCAGAGTTGGTGCGTGTGGGGACCTGGAGAACACATGGATGACTGTAGAGAACACACTGAGGTAACAGAGCGTCTCCTGCACCTAACAGGTGGCCGTGACGTTTTTCACCCGAGTATCCAGGCTGAGAGTTGGTGCAAATGGGGGACCTGAAGCAACACATGGCTTGACTGTAAAAGAAGAACCACTGAGGTAACAGGAGCGTCTTCTGCCACCTCACAGGGCTCTAGTGTTTCCCCGTGTAGACCAAGCTCAGAGTTGGGGCAGTGTGGGGACCTGGAACAACACATGGCAAGGGTGTAGAGAACAAACTTTGGTTTACAGAGCGTCTCCTGCAACTCACAGGGGCTCTAACGTTGTCCCCGGTAGCCAGCTGAGAGTTGGTGCAGGTGGGGACCTGAAGCAACACATGGCATGACTGGGAGAAACACATGAGGTAACCCGAGCGTCTCTGCAACTCACAGGAGGCCGTGACGTTGTCACCGAGTAGTCCAGGCTGAGAGTTGGTGCAGTGTGGGGACCTTTAAGCAACACATGGCATGACTGAGAGAACACACTGTAACAGAGCGTCTTTCCCGCACCTTTCAGGTGGTTCTAGCGTTGTGTCCGATAGTCCCCGGTTGAGGTTGGTGCAGTAAGGGGCCCCGAAGCAACACATGGCATGACTGTAGAGAACACACTGAGGTAACAGAGGTCTCTGGCACACAAGGTGGCCGTGACGTTGCCAACCCGAGTAGTCCAGCTGAGAGTTGGTGCAGTGTGGGGACCTGAAGCAACACATGGCATGGACTGTAGAGAACACACTGAGGTAACAGGATAACAGACGTCTACTGCAAATAACAGGTGGCCCTGACGTTGCCACCCGAGTAGTCCAGGCTAGAGTTGGGCAGTGTTGGGACCCGAAACACTGGCATGGACTGTAGAAACACACTGAGGTCACAGAGCGCCTCCTGCAACCACAGGTGGCCGTGACGTTTCTACCCCAGTAGTCCAGGGGTCAGAGTGGTGCAGGGTGGGGACCTGAAGCAAACACATGGCATGACTGTAGAAACACATGAGGTAACAGAGCGTCTTCTGCACCTCACAGGTGGCCGTGAGTTGTCACCCGAGTAGTCAGGCTGGAGTTGTGCAGTGTGGGACCTAAAGCAACACATGGCATGACTGTCAGAACACACTGAGGAACAGAGCGTTTCCGCAACCACAGGAGGCCGTGACGTTGCTACCCGAGTAGTCCCGGCTGTGATTGGTGCAGTGGGGAGACTGAAGCCCAAAACCCTGGCATGTGTAGAGAACACACTGAGGTAACAGAGCGTCTCCTGCACCCCACAGGTGGCTCTAACGTGTTTCCCGTGTTGACCAGGGTCAGAGTTTGGGGCGTGTGGGGACCTGAAGCAACACATGGCATGACTGTAGAGAACACACTGAGTAACAGAGCGTCTTTCCCGCAAACCCCACAGGTGGCCGTGAAATTGCCACCCGTGTACACCAGCTCAGAGTTGGAGCAGGGTGGGGACCTATGCAAAACATGACATGACTGTTGAGAAAAAAATGAGGTAACAGAGCGTCTCCTGCACCTCACAGTTGGCTCTAACTTGTTTCCCGTGTAGACCAGGCTCAGAGTTGGTGCAGTGTGGGGGGCCCGAAGCCACATGGCATACTGTAAGAACACATGAGGTAAAAAAGCGTCTCCTGCACCTTTTGAGGTGGCCGGGAGGGTTTTCACCCGAGTATCCCGGCTCCGAGTTGGTGCAGTTGGGGGGCCTGAAAACACTGGCAGACGTAGAGAACACACTGTAGTAACAGAGCGTCCTTTGCACCTCACAGGTGGCCGCGACGTTTTCCACCCCAGTAGTCCGGCTGAGAGTTGGGGGCGTGTGGGACCTGAAGAACACTGGGGATGACTGTAGAGAACAACTGAGGAACGAGCGTCTCCTGCACCTTTCAGGTGGCCGGACGTTGCCCCGAATAGTCCAGGCTGAGAGTTGGTGCAGTGGGGGACCCCAAGCAACAATGGCTGACTGTAAAAAACACTGAGGTAAAAGAGGTCTCCTCACCTCACAGGTGGCTCTAAAGTTTTTTCCCTGTAACCAGGGTCAGAGTTTTTGAGTGTGGGGACCTGAAACAACACATGGGATATGAGAGAACACACTGAGGGAAAAGAGCGTCTTTTGCCCTCACAGGTGGCTCTAACGTTTTTCCCGTTAGACCAGATCAGAGTTGGGCAGTGGGGGGCCTGAAGCAAATATGGCATGACTGTAGAGAACCACTGAGGTACAGAGCTCTCCTGCACTTTACAGGTGGCTGTGCGTTGTCACCCTGTAGACCAGGGAAACAACTTGGGTTTTTAAACCGTATTTTATTTATATAAGCCACTTTTAAAAATGTAAATTTTTTTACAATCTTTATACATATGCACAGTTTTTACCCAAATTGCATAGCTCTGGTGAAAAGTGAGTTTTTTGTTTCAAACTTCACTTTCACCCCCAAGGTAATCTGTGTTCATTTCTTTAAGTATTGTATTGGTCCCATTGAAGCCAGTCTGGATGAACGACGCAACTCTTTCGGTGTAGTCTCCTAGCTCTATTGGTGGCGTCTCCTGGGACGGTTCTTCCGCTGAGGCTTCGTGTACCTCTTGTAGACTCAAGGAAGTTGTGAATGAGTGTGGCCCTTGCTCTCTTCCACCGGGTTTACGTGAAAATTAACGTTGGTCGTGTTCCGCTTGTGCGTAGCTCCCTGAGGAGACTGGACTGCAAGCTGGTTCTCATGTTTCGATTTGACCCGGTACTGCAAATCCTGAAATTTTGGGTCAAGTTTGTCTTGTCGGTCTTGCCTCAGAAACTCATAATCTCCAACTTGGATGTTACAGTCTTTTGCACTTCTACAAACTCCTTGCTTCAGAACTTCAACAGGCGGTCTTGATCTCGTATTTCTTTATCGAGTGGAGAATGAATGTAAGTCATGGTCACTTGAAGAAATACATTGCGAATTTCCCTGCAGAACATAAGCTTTGCAGGCGAAACCCCTGTTGTAGCATGTGGTGCTATACAATAAAAGATGCTTTTGAAGGACAACCTTAAAACTCCTACCCTCAGATCTGGCAATTCTTACGACTTTCAAGATTGAATGTTTCTGTCGTTCAACCTCCCTGTTAACTAGAGCGTATGTCGGTGTGGTTAGGTGAAGCATGATGTTAAATGACTTACAAAACTGGTTGAATTCTCCGCTGCTATATTGTGTACGATTATATTATTATAGCTTCCGGAATTTTAAACCTGGCATTCGTATCGCTCAAGAAGTCGAAAGTTTTGCTTGCTGTTATTTTATGCATTAATTTTACCTCATTAAATATGGAGAAGTAATCCACTGTTTAGGATTAGAATTTGAATCTATTTTATTTCTCTCCCTATTCTTATGCCACACTGCAAATAAACTGTACAAACCAGTCCCACAACTACGTCATTCATAAATCATGTGATTTAGTTCAAGTTTGCATCATTTGCCCTTGGCAGGCGTCCCATTCACTGCCTAGCTACAGTGGAGTGTAGATCATCGTGTGTTAACTAGTAATAATATATTTTAACAGTGGAATAATCAAGACGTCGGACCCTACTTTGCCGAGCTGTATACTGAGCCGTGCCCAACAAGTTACTGTAAGGTGAGTGCGGCTTTATTCCTGAACAACAACCTTCATTCCAAAACCCTTCTACTAACGCCAACCTCCAGCGACAATTTATTTGACTCTTTTTACATTCATATTATGTCTCCTTGCATAGACGTCCACTATGACCAGTAGATACTCTGTACCTCTCAGTTTCAGAAAATCCATGGCTACATGTTGCCAAGGATATTGCGGTTATTCTGTAGAGCGCAGCGTTTCTGGTGGATCATAAGAACTAACAAGATGGCAACCATCGCATGACTTGCAGTACTTCTCAGCGTCTTTATCGATGCAAGACCACCAAACCTTGGATCTCAGTGGAGTTTAAACCAGTTTTTACCAGTTACAAAAATGTTATTTTTCTCGAGTCAACTTGTCCACTCGAGACTCGGTCAGTGCAATAGACGTTTACAAATTGCTTCATCCACACTATCTTGGCTCGGCCTGATTATCTTGCAATACCTGTTCAATAGAGTTTTAATTCTACAACCCACAAAATAATTTACGGTTTTTTATTTTAATAAACCTCTTATAGGTTTCTGCTCCTGGTGATGTTGCCTCAAGACACGGAATAACGTTATTTATTACAATAAATTAACTTTCATAGCAAATATTAAACAATAAATAAAATAAAAACAATGATATTTTGGAACAAGTAAATCTAGTTGACACTAATAAGTAAAACACCTTGACTCACGTGCCACGACGAGCGCTGAGTATCTCACATCTTCCTTTGTTTCAGACTCAACCCAAACCATGACCGGTCCGTTGATTGCCTCGCTTATGTTGGTAAAAGCGATGCCACACTCGCCGCTGTCTAGTCCGGCCCCGCGATAGCGGTACTGGCCATTGTTCTCATTAGTTATATTCCTTTTGTCATCGAAAATGATCCACAAACTACAATCACTTGTGTTGTACGGGAGGAAAGAGCACCATTTCAGTGGCTCCTCCGCCTTCAGCATGAAGCTCGCCTCCCCGCCCGGGAATACGACCTGCTCTATGGTTGTCAGGTAGTTAGGGAGATGTGGAGCAAACTGATCTGTAACAAGGAGAAAACACATTCCATGTTGTTGTCACTCAGACTAGACCAGGTCAAGACAGTCTAGTGTTAAACTCCAGCCAACCATATCTGACCAGGAAACCTTTTCGTTGATATCAGAGTGAGAGGGGGCCAGAGTTTGAACACTTGATGCATGGATCACTTTATGGCTCATCGTCATCAACAACACCACCACCAACCACAACAGTAATGAGCGTTGGCGTGGCCGGGGGGGGGGTGACTGCAGCATGTTGTGTGTGGGGTATATCGACAAGTAGAGTTAGTGTGGGCATGGCGATACAAGAAAAAAACATCTTCTACACCGAGAGCCAATCGGAAAATCTATTTGGAATGTGGAAAAATCCTTTTCCAAAACTGGTTCAAACTGGAACCATTTTCACCATATTCTCAGCTGTTCGTGTCACACAACCCGTCCAAGGGAATTTTAAGATACTAGATCGACTGTCTGAATAAACTAGGGCAAACTAATCAATCGGACCATTACTGGTGTAGCCAGTCAAAACCCTGTTTTAATCAAGTCAAATGTAACGTTCTTGTCCTAGAGCAAAACGGATAGCATGAACGTGATTAGACAGGCAAAACCTTATCGAAAACACCTCGGACGGGGTGTGTGACACAAATGGTTAAAAATGAGATAAAACCTATGCCGGCTAGAACTAGTTTGTACCATGTTTCAAAAAAGTCACTTTTCACAATTCAAATTGTCAGTTCGAGACCCTGCCTGTGCAATATATGTTTTTCGAATAATATCTCAACTCCCGCACTAACTCTGGACCTGGGAGATTCTGCACATAGTGCCCTGGCTCTACCACACATGATCCTCGACCCACAATATAAATTAAACCAATTTGAGAAACCTCAAACAAAAATGCAAAAATTTGCAAAAAAGAGTCCAAGCCGAAAACGAGGATGATACAAGTGACTCAACTGCATAAAGTGGTGAGATCTACAAGTGTGGTCAAGCCCATTATTTTGTTTTAAATAACAAATATATGTATTAATTATATAATAAATTAATAATATACCAATAACCACATTATTATCTAACTAAAATTATGAAACAAATATATTAACAAAAAATAACATAAAACATTAAATAAATGCATTGAAACATGTACATGTGGAAATATCAAAATTAACAGACGCCATTCAAAATTAAAAACTTGGCTGATGAATTTTAACTTGGTTGTCGTTACTGACTAACGAAAACATAACCAATACAAATCCGTCGACCAAGCTTTTAATTTTGAATTGCGTCTGTGAATTTTGATATTTCCACGTGAAAATGTTTCAATAAATTTATTTACGTTTTATGTTATTTTTGTTAGTATATTTATTTCATTATAGTTAGATAATAATAATTGGATGAGCGAAGCGAGCGAAGCGAAGATTCCATTTCACTGCACTGGAGAAAAAAATCCGAAATGTTTTTTTTTTAAATTTTTTTCTTTTTTTGTATTTTTGGCTGTTTGTTAACACGATTTCGGCTAAACCGATACTCCAATTGGGTTGAAATTTTATGGAGACCTTCGAAATCTCTGAACTTAGAACTGCCACGTTTTTTAGCGCAATCGAAAAATGATTTCACATGAAAATCGCAATTTTACGATTTTTTTTTTTTTTTTAAACAATTCTTTGACTTATAACACCTACATGCTTTATCCGATTGTAATGATTTTTTCACAGAACCTTAATTTTATGAATTAATTAATTTGAACGCAATCGAATAATTATTTCTTAGAAAAATCGCAATTTCACGAATTTTTTCTTTTTTAAAAATTATGATTACTAAAAAAATTAAAATTAAAGTTTATTTTTTATAAAATTTAAATTAATTTTTTTTTAAACCTTTAACTTAGTAATGATTTTTTCACAGAACAACAGAAAATCCGCATAACACATGGCAGCTCAATGCACCAAATACGCTCATCCATCAACGCGGCGGGACTTAAGCGTTTTCCTAGTATGGATATTGATATTGTAGTGCCCGCAATAATTATCAATCAATAATCAATCTGTTAATTCGTTGCTGATCAATAAGTATTGATACACTTTCAGACTACCTAACTTGAGGGATCAGTGATTTGGGAGAGTAGGTGTTCCAAAAAAAAAAAAAAAAAGCATCATGAAACCTGTGTAAATAGAACTACATTTAATAAATTTATTTATTTGTGGCCACATTATAACAGGACAAATGTCCCACAAGTGTTATTTACCTAACTATAACAATACAAATATAACACAACAATACAATGTAGAATTAGTTACATAAAAATGACTATAAAAATTATATAAACATGAATGTATGTGTGTGTGAGATGATGTATGTATGTATGTATGCGTGTTGCGTTGTATGTATGATTGAGTGAATGATTGTGTGAGTGTGTAAAGTGGAAATATGATTTGTATGTGAAAGCACGAGTGACTATAGACATTAGTGAAGTTGATTATAATATTTCTTTTAGTTGTTTTCAAAAGTGATGGATGTCACTATTGTGCAAATCTAAATTAGACCCATTCAATGATAAAAGATTGTTGTACGTAGCCTGCAACCTTATTAAAACGAATACTTGTGCACATCAATGCGGCTGGAGGGAAGATGAAACAGTTTATGAATTCGAGTGTTCCTTGGTGGCACATGGTAGTTTAATGACTCAATTAGAGGCGTGTCAAGCAGGTTTTTAACAACTTTGAAGAGAAAAACAATGTCCATAAATTTCCTCCGTTTTCAAGGGTACTTAGATTGTTGTCAGAACACATACCTAGATAATTTACTCTATGGTATTCCTTATTAGCCTTGAAGCACAAGTGTTTGAAATATTGTTGTTGTACTCTCTCTATAACAGCAATTTTTGTGACATGGAATTAATCAGTAATTAATAGGGCAGTAGAGTGTGTACAGCTACAATGGTTTGGATTCCAAATTTGAGTAGCATATTCAACTTGAGGCCTCACTAGAGTTATGTAAAGGCGGCGTAATGTTCGTTCACTGAATGTGTCTACACAGTTCCGATTTATAAATCCTAACATTTTATGCGCTTTAGGAACTATTTTTGAAACATGCTGATTAAACGACAAATTGTGACGCAAAAACTATTCCAAAATCTCGTATTTCATTTACACGCTGAAGGACTGTACTATTTACACAGTAGTTAAAATGGAGCTGTTTCTTCTTGTTTGTAAAAGATATAGTGAAGCACTTTAACACATAAAGATTCAATAACCGTGTCCGACACCATTCTGACAGCGTATCAAGATCAAGTTGAAGTCTGAAGTAGTCCATTTGATCCGTGACAGGAAGGTAAAGTTTCAGATCATCAGCATACAACAGACATTTTACACTCTTCCCTAAATAGTTTGCCCAAGCAGTCAAGGTCCTCTAGATGGCGGTGGATTTTATCCACAAAGTAAAGGTTTACACACGGGTTTACCCAAATACCTTGGCAATTATAAATAATATTGGAAACATGGCCCTGTGGACAGCGAACGTCGAAAATTTTAAAATTTAAAAAAAATGTGCAATTTGGGTCTAGCTATAGCACGTGCTCGCTTATCAACGCGTCCAACTGAGCGTTTCCTAGTTTAACATTTATACATATCAGGCCTACTGTTTATTCTCGGGCGCAAACTATACGGTGTCTGTGGTTCTTGTGAACTACCCGCCGCTGGTTGTGGTGGTATGGTGACTTCACCGTCATTTATAACATCCTGAAAAACTTCTTTATCCTATACCTCATCCGACTTAGCATCTTCGTAATCAGACTTCGGTGTTGTAGGGTCACTAGTAGGTTTCTGTAATTCAGGGATAACTTCTGTGCTAACATTTTGTTCTTGTTCTGACTCAGTTGTAACAATATTCTTCTCGGTCTGTAATTCCCCTGCGGCTTCTATGACTGATGTGTCATCACCTAGTGTGACTTGTTGACCATTGGTATTCCCGTCAACAATATTATTCTGATCTTCGTCAACTTTCTCAGGCTTCTAATGGGGAGAGACATCCGGCTCCCCCTCTTTGGGATCGTCCAGCGTCCACGGATGGCATTCTTTCGTCCGACTGTTTGCCGTCATCCACTGCTCCTCTCCCCCGTTTTTCCCCGCATCGACTGTTCCGTGCCCGATGACTTTTCCGTGTCTGAAGATCGCTCTGTGTTGATGATTGCTCCGGTTTAAAAGATTTTCAGTCCCCTTTTTCTCGGACGACTCGCATCGGATTCGAGTTTGGCTCGAAGCTTGTTGTAGCTGCATTTTTGTTGTTTTTTGTTTGAGGGTTTTCCTGCTATCACCGCCTCACGCTAATTGAATCTTAAAGAGCACTTTTAAAAATTTTTTTCCGAGGACGCCAAAGGGTCTTTTTTATTTATTAGTGTCTTCCGATTTTTTTTTTGATGGCTGTCTTTCGAGGAGCCCTCTCAACCTTCGGGGTGCGACTGCCATATCGTCCGGAGATGGTCCAAACTTTAGCTTTTTGACTTTTTCCGAGATCTCCTCTCGCCTGTTTAACTTTTTTCTGTTTTTTTTTTTGGCATCTCATTGGTACTCGCCGTTCCCCTTGCTCAGACGCCCTCTAGGTGCTTAGGCGAATCTTCTTCAACAAAATTTTTACCCGGTTAGCATGTACTACGGTTCTTTCCATTACGTATTTTCACTTGTAATTTTCATCGCTAACTTTTTAATACCTCTGCGGTCCCGTAATTTTAAAAAGAAAGCTTCTTGTTTACATCCTGCTTGTTGAAAAGTTTTGCGTAAATAGACGACTCCCCCACATTATATATGATGGGGTTTTCCCTTTCGGTCTTAGTACTTTTTTTGAGACTCCAAGCTTTCTGATTACTTTAAAGAAACAATTGTATGCATCATTGACCGATCCCCTATTGTGCTGCTTTTTTGGATCATGACACAACTTGGGTTTCCAAATTATCCGTGAAAGGTATCCTCATTTCACTGCGGTATAAAAAAAAGTGGTGAAAGTTTTTTAAGTCGTTTTGCTTTGATCGGTACCCCATCATGGCATACAAAAACCCTCCCCCAGGTTTCTGATCTTTTTAAACTTTACGTCGATCATGTCGCTATGATTCTGTAAAGACGTTCCGGGGTGCCGTTAGTTGGGGGTTATACTCTGTCGTTGGTAGATTTCCCCCCTAACAAGCGACAGGTCTTTTGATGAGAGCTGATAAAAACTGCGTTCACGTATTTAAAGACCTTTTCTGCAACCATGGCGTGATATGTCTTCTCCCAAATTCACCGCTATTGTTTATGCCGTTTTTTTTTTTATTGTGACGCTTCACAGTAGCGAGTGAAATGGAAATGAACGTCAGTAATACCTATTTTATCATGATTTTCGGGAAACACCCCCACGATGTCTAAAGCCACCCCTGGGGGGGTTTAGTTGTTTTATGTGAGTTCCCCCAAAAGGGATTATTGGCGTTTTCCCCCACTTAGTCGAGACACGAGTCACACTCCAAAACGTACTTTTTTATACTTTTCATAACGTTTTTTAGTAATAGGTTCTTTTATAAGTCCGTTGTGCGCTTGTACCTTGATGCATAAAAAACTGTATCGTGGGAGTGCTCAATTATCCGTGGGAAACCCAAATATCAGGACGGCCCCTGCTGAAAAAATTTCCATTCACATGATAAAGTAAACCTTTTGTCAAGTGGTACTGCCCCTTTTTTAATCAGGCGTGTTTTTTGTTCTTGATGACATTAGAACAAACTCGTCAGTTTGTTGTTTTTCTAAGAAAGGTCTCTATTTTGATCGGGAGATTTCGCTTTTCTGTCTGAGTTGACAGCATTGCATGTCTCGATAGTGCTCCGCATTGGTATTATTTTCCCAGGGTTTTTTATATAACCTCAAAGTCAAATTCCCATAATCGTACCCTCCGCGAGTTAAAAGGGCGATTTCGGCTCTTTGAGTTTCAAAATCTACTTTAAAGGAGCATGGTCGTGTAGATGGGAAAATTGGACCTAATAAAAAAGGAAAGGAAGTACTACAGACCCTACAATAGCGAGCATTTTTTTTATCGTCGTACAATGTTCATTCAGCTTTGTTGAGTTGCCGCGACGCATACGCTATTGGTTTTTTTTCCCCGTTTAAATTTCTGGAAAATCCGCCCCCAATACTACCCACTTGATTTTGGTTGTAGAACGGTTCTGTGAACCTGGGTTCCTTAAAATGTTTTTTTTTTCCCCACGTTCCCGTTTTAAGGGGGTCAAAAGCTTTTTGTTTTTGTCAGTCCAAACAAAATAGGAACATCCTGCCTTGTTAAAACAGTTAAGGGTGGCAGATAAAGGGGAAAATTTTGGTAAAAAACCTTCTGTATATAGGCTAGACCCATGAACGACCGTACCTTCTTGAATTTTTTGGGTTTCCTGTATTCCCTTTAAAAGCCCCTTTGTCAGCCTTGGTCAGTCTGGACTCCTTTGCTCGTCACGTGTGACCCCAAGGGGTTTTCTCCGGATTTTGCGAAATTTCCCTTTTTTTTCTGTTTATGCAAGTTAGCTTCTTTTAGCTTTTTAACACCCTTGCTAAAGATTTAAAAATCTCATCCCGAAGACACTGACGAATAATGTCGTCCCCGTTTACCAAACATTCAATCCCTTAAGTCCCGCCAACACACAGCCATAAACTTTAGAAAGTGGGTTGGACCCCCTTTCACCCATGGGAACCTCTTGTAGTGCCAAGACCGTGGGAAAGGGAAGAAAAAAAACGTTTTTTTCTTTTGCCCCCGCATCAACTTTCACTGAAAATAACCTGATCTTTAAATCTAAACAGGTAAAACCCCTTACAAAATTTCCCCAGACTATCAAGAGTCTTCCTTATGTGGAAATGGGTAAGCGTCACCCCTTTTACTTGGTTCAATCCCGAAATCCGTAACCAATCTGTATTTAACTTTCACCATCTTTTCCCGGGGAGTTTTTTAGGCCCTTAAAATTGGGGGTTCCCCTGGTGAAGTAGAAGGTTCAATGATTCCCTTTGGAACATATCACTCACATGTTCTTCCGCCCCTTTTTTAATGCGTGTGTGACATCCGATAAGGGGGTTTATGTATAGGTTTAGCACTCCCGTATCAATCCTGTGTTCAACCATGCTTGTGCACCCTAATGTATCCTCTGAGTCCAGGAAAAGTTCCTTGTACTTATCCAGTACAGTTCCCATCTTAAACCCATCGTCCGGTTCTAAGTGGGATATTTTTCCTTAAGAAGCGCGTTCACTTTCTCTATTTCGTGCATTTTATCATGTGACGTCATTTTTCCCCTTACCACCGGGGCGCACGACGCGTACTTCTCTTTGGGTGTCTAACTTGCATGGTTCACGACCTCCGCTTCTCCTAGTAACGTATTCCTCTGTGGCTGAATTACGTTGGAGCCAATGTTCATCACTTTCAGTGGTATTAAATTGCCCTTTGTGCTAGCCGCTACGTGCACCACTTACACACCATGCATTTGTTCTTCACAGGGTTCCACAACCACTTGTTTAGGTAGTTTCATACCTCCTTGATCCGAACTACTGTATATAACTACTTGGCTCCGGCCGGGTAACCATGAAGCTTCTTGCGCATAAACTTTCCAACTGGTAGTCGTAGCTTTTTCAGACTTAACAGTACTTTCGCGGCTGCTTGCCTGTCGTTTGAGTTCCTTGAGCGTCGTCACGCTCGTGTGAGCTCCAGACTGGCTGTGATGGAAAGGGTTTATAACTCCCTGACTAGCACTAGTTGACTCCTGAACAGACTGGTTTACAACTCCCTTTCTATCAGTTATGAGTCTATCAGAACACGCGGTGCCGCAAACTACCTGCAGCACTTGCTGACGTCCAATTAAATGATAACTTGATACTACCAATTTTCAATTCACGCTTCTCGGAATCAGGCATCACCTTTTCTCGAACGAGAAAATCTACGCCCAGTATTCCGTCGTGTGGAAGATTGAGATTGGCTACGTAAAAATGATGTTCATATTGCTCATTTAGTAATCCAAACGTAACAGATTGTAGCCTAAAAGATTTAAATCATCTCCTGTTACGCCCAAGCTTTTGTCCGATTAGTCCTAAGTGCAGTCTTACTAACTCAGGGTTGTAGCATAGAAATCGTAGCGCCTGCGTCTTCTAGTAATTTCCTAACTTTCCCTCTATGCTCACCTCCAGTAGAATTTCTTCACTATTCTCATCATCCGGAGTCGCTACACTAGGTATAACTATCGCATTAGCTAATTTTCGCTCGAAGCCAGGAGCTTGCGACGAACTTTGCCCGTTTGGGTTCCTCTTATCTTTCTCCGCCCATTTCCTAGCAAAACACCAATTCGCTAGATGCCCCTTCTTTTTACAGTACGAGCAAATGGGGATGACCGAGTCCTTTTCGCTAGGCTTATCGCCACCCTCGGCCTTAACAACCTTTTCTTTTTCTTACGACAATCACCTTGAAGATGGCCCTTTTTACCACAGCCATAACATTTTCGATCGCTTGTCGTACTAACCCCGGAACCTGTCCCCCCTGGCTTGCTCTCTCAGTCAAAGGTACTGACCGTTACAGCATGGTTCAGTACTTCGGCGAACGTAGTAGGCATTGTATACGTACCTGGACTCCCACGTTACCATGGAGCCCCCAGTGAACGCCGTGACAAGTCTGCGCTCCGCTTCCTCGTTGATTACGGTCTGAACGAGTGGATCCGCTACTTTCCGGATTGTCTTCTGATTCAATTTTTTACAACGGTCGGCAAAGGCTTCCACTGTCTCGCCTCTAGTTTGACTGGGGGTTTGCAACTGTGCATAATAATATTGGTCTGGTTGACGCGACCTGAACCTATCAATCAGTCCCTGCCGAAAGTCCGCATACAAAATCGTTGACTCCTGAAGGGAGTTATTACTGCTTAAAAATGCTGCAGCCGCACCCTCCAGCTTAAGGCTTATAATTTTGACTTTATCAGCCTCTGTCCAACAACCCAAATCCGCCGCCCTATCAACTTGGTTCGGAAAGTCCTCGACTGCCACCCCCGAGGCCTTTCCTCTCCAGGGCTTGATTAAGTTCCCCACAGTGAGGTCCTTCAATATATGAATGTCACTAAGGTTTCCACCTGTTGATGTTGGTTATTGAGTAGGTTCATTTTTCACATCCTTTTTCAATCTAGCTGCGTCAGCTCTGAGAGCTTCCATCTCTGCTATGAGGTTATTCAACATATTATCCTCTGTGAGAGGCATCTGGGTAGATTTTGATTACAATTAAATTCAAAAATTACTACCACAATCAACAGGTTGGATACCAAGTTAGTTCAGTAGACTCTCTACTGTGTAATTAGCACACCACATGCAAGATAATCTGTGCAGACTCACTTAAGTTCTACTTTCTAGGCACTATTACCATGTGTCTCCCAATACAATGTCTCTCAAGAAAAATAGTCTCTGCAGGTTCTTTTATTTTTGCAAACAAAAATTCCGGTATGCGCTGCCACCAAATGTAGTGCCCACAATATTTATCAATCAATAATCAATCTGTTAATTGGTTGCTGATCAATAAGTATTGGTACACTTTCAGACTACTTAACTTGAAGGATCAGTGATTTGGGAGAGTATAGGTGTTTTTACCATTAAATCATGAAAGCTGTGTAAATAGAATTACATTTAATAAAGCCAGACTTTTAGCACTTACACAAAATTATGGTTTCTGTTACAAAATTCATTCCCTGTCCTGGAAACACTTCCTACTTCAAAGATAGCTAAGATAAAAGAGAGCCAACCTGGCCACTTCATGTAGTGACTGGTAACCCATTCCTTGATTGTCACTACTTGGACCTGTGGCTACATGTCATTGGCTAATTTGAATTAGGCTGTATTCACCTGGCCCAATAAGAGAGTCAGCTGTTTCCAGAACTGTGTCGATGGTGATTTGTAGGTTGCTACATGCCTGGTAAGAATGCAAGGGTATCGAAAGTGTGTTATAACATAGTGACGTGAGTCACCGATAAGTGAAGGCTTGCACCTTGTCTGTCTAGTTTTAGAGATTGTAATGGCTTTGAATTAACACTATATTATATATATATTATATAAACACTATATTATGTTGAATGATTACTAAATACTCAATATCGATGGAAATCGATATCCAATCAATAAAAGTGAAATAGAAACCCTGATTTCACTACAATATATTATTAATTTACGAGGGAAACGCCGAAGTCGTTGTTAGACGAGTGAGTGAGCCATGTGTTGAGTACCCGAAAACATCCCCTTTCCTCCCAAAACCTAAGACTGAATCAAGCTAGCATGGGCATTTCCTCAACAGTCTATTAGGATAGAGTGGTGCATTATGTCTTACAGTGTTGACGCACCCATATAACAACTAATCTCAAACCCCTCTCATTTATACTCATAATATATTAATATTACCGAGTACTCAACACATGGCATGCTTACTCGTTTAACAACGCCTTTGGCGTTTCCCTAGTGTTACCGTGTACTTAACACATGGCTTGCTCACTCGTCTAACAACGACTTTGCCGTTTTTCTAGTATGGATTCAGAGTGCGTCAACCAATCGTGTAGTCGTTGTCGCCGTCTTTGTACTGAAAGGAGGCTTTGAAATAGTTGAGGTTTATTTGATTTGGATTAGGGCGCGTCAACCGCTAGGTCATAATACGCCAATCTAGCCTAGGGGATATAGGAAGGAAAACCCAATGCAAATCAGAATCAGCTACGGGTAGGTGAAAGAAAAGAGGGGTTCTCACGTCGTGGTCGTCATCGTCTTTGTCATCGTTAGTGTCGTTATGGTCGTCGTCGGTGGGGAGGTCGTCAGTGAAGGAGGAGAGGTCCCGAACGACGACTTACAGAGCTCGCCTCTAGTTTCGAGGAGTAATACTCTACTTACCAGCTGACGTTTGTGAAATGGAGTTCGTTTAGGCGCGAGCCATCTCTTGGTCAAATGTCCTAACAGGCCTACCAAAGCGTACTTTGATACGTGCTTTGATTTAAAGTCCCCCACTGAAAATCAGTTATATAACGGAGTGGGTAGACTCTAAATAAAATTTATTTATTTATTTATTTACGCCTAGCACCTGACATTGACATTTAAGAAAACCAAATCAAAACACTTGGTGATAGCCACCGACTTGGTGATTTTTTTACTTTTCATCGAAATCATTGTTTTTAATTGATATAACCATGGCTGTGGCCTTCTATACGTATGGCAAATGTAAACATTTGCAATCTAGGTTTAAATTCTTAATATTTTTATTTATTGTAGGTTTAAATCGCAACGGATTTTGATCAGTTTGTTAGCAGTTCTCAGTTAACTGGTAACGGATGTATGTTTAAAATTTCAGCTCAATCTGCTAAGCCGTTCGGCCGTTAGGCATCTGACAGACAGAGTCACAACTTTCACAGTGAGTGCCGTTTTTTTCGACCTGCGTTGTAGACTACGTTCGCTGCGCTCACTCGTCTAAATATAATAATTAATAAATATATTTATTGTTTTAAACAAAATAATGGGCTTGGCCACACTTCTAGATATCACCATTTTATGCAGTTGAGCCACTTGTTTCTTCCTCGTTTTCGGCTTGGCCCCTTTTTTGCAAGTTTTTGCATTATTTTTTGTATGGTATATCAATAATTTTATTAGAACGTACACGGTATGGATGTTTGCATTCAAGTGGAGGAAATTATTTTATTACAATGATTCAAAGTAAAATCTCACTCATTAATAATTAGAAGGTTTGAACATCGCAGTTATAAATTAATAACACAAAGACACCTATTTATTGTTTTGACCACCACTCGTATGCACCTCAAATGTCAATTAAAATAAAGAACAATTTATTTAAGCTTTGTTTTTTTGGCTTCAAAAACTTCTTCCAATCCGTTTCTCAACAAAACACGAACTAAATAATTCGTTATAAGTCCATTATTTTAGCTTCGGGTCATCTAATCCAATACCGTTTGTAAAGCAAATGGACACTGAGAAGACTGACATCGGTGCAAATTTTGGCTTCTCAAACATTATCTATTGAGAGCCCACAAACCGACACGTCATTCTGTAACTCTATGCCAATCCGTTTCTTACCAAAACACGAATAAAATAATTTGTTATTTTTGCATCATCTAAGCTTCCGGTCATCTAAACCGAATACCGTTTGTAAAGAACATGGCCACTGAGATGACTGACATCGGTGCAAATTTAAGCTTCTCTAACATTATCCATTGAGGGCCCACAAACTGATGCGTCCACAGCCAGCCAGCCAGCCACCCACCCACTCACCCAACACCAAGAAGAAAGTATTTTTAAACGGTCTTGACGTCTCAATAACTTCGAGATGCATCAGCAGATCGGGATGAAACTTGAAATGGGTCATCTCATAGAAAAAGCCCATCGATTGAAGCAAGTTGCAGGTTTCTATCGCCCATGGTTTCGCGTCGGCAACACCGTGTGTATGTAGGCGTGCGGTAATAGGCTCTTAGAGGAAGCGGAGCCGCGCGTGGCTTGGCCCAGGGCGCTTCCGCGCACCTAGATTACCACGTGTTACACTTGACTGCCCAATAATCTGTCTCTACTGTGACCTCGTCCTAGGTTCTGAAAGTGGGTAGACGTATCTCACATACCTTGTTGTTACAGATACTATACTGTGTGAAGATTGTGTTTTACTCACTTTCTGTATGATAGTAGTTCTCTGCGTACTTCCAGAAACCGCTCTTCTCTCGGACGCGACAAGCGACCACCAAATCTACAAGGCCATGCAACATCATAACGACCCCGCAGTCTCCGGCCCCCAGACCCCGGCCGCTGTAGCTGTAGTTTTTTATATAGTTGTATAGTTGGGCAGGGTCAACCTTGGACTCAGGCCCCCGGCTCACATCCATCAGCGGGCGTGTCTCATTATCATTATACTTCCACAACTTGAACTGACACCCGGCGAGGGCAACGTCAGCTGAGCAGGTGAAGGTGACATTGTAATAAGGAGAGTTGTAAGTCCATTTTTCGGGCCTGACGGTAAGGTTGAAGGATGCGACACCTGAAGACAAGACAGCAGTGTACCCAGACATTAATATTTTAATGAATAAGGATAACCTTCAGTTTGCCAAATTATTTTAATAAGTGAAAAATGCGAAACAAGCATAAAAATTTACACACCGACTTATTTAAGTGTGTTGAACCCAAAAATAATGACATAAAAATTAACTGGTTTTACTTTTATAAGAAATTAATTAAATTAGATTAATCAAATTAATTAATCAATCGTGATTTTATCAACTCATTATCGTTATTTAATGAAAGTAAAATGAACCCAAAAACATTTGTAATTGGATAAAAGTGAAATATTATAATGAATGTTTATTAAGTAAGAAAGTAAGTAGTTTATTCATGAGACAAATATATGGTATAAGTCAAACACATTACAATTCTCTGTAAAAAGGGATAGTGCAACGAATATTGTTATAATTTTAATTCTATTTTAATAACTAATATTAATCTAGGATAATGAATGTTAAAAAAATAATATACAACTGAGCTAGACCTCAAACTGTAGATGTAACATGTAAGTTTGTAAAAGAAGACGCCTAATCCAGTACGTGATTAATGGTATATATATATACAAAAATTACAAACTAGGAAGCTTTGCAAACGCTTGTTCAGCGTTGTTGGATGAGCGTAATTTTTAAAAAACGCAAAAAAGTTTAAAATTGCGATTTTCTTGAGAAATAATTTTTCGATTTAGCTCAAATTTAACAAAAATATATAAATTTATAAAATAAGGTTTCTTTGAAAAAATCATTACAATCGGATAAAGCATGTAGAAGTCGAAGAAATTAAATCGAAAATAATTGTAAAATTGAGATTATCATGAGAAATAATTTTTCGATTGTGCTCAAATTTTACACGAATATTTAAATTCATAAATTTACGGTTTGTACGCGGACATTTTGGTCCCTGTTAGTTCTACCGCTGGTTTTGTCTGCCCGGCAGTCGTTTTTTTAGTATGCCCAGCCCGTCACCAAAGCTCCTTGCAAGCCCTTGCACATACTTTGTCATTTGTTGTGCAAACCGTCACAGTTCGTTAATGCTTACATGCATTTAGTCTGGTATTTTTAGACGCCTTCAGGGGGGTGAGACTCGACTGGACCCGACTTCCACGTGGTTTTGAATTATCTGATTCCGTCCATAAAGAAACATTTCCGACATTTGGTAGACTCGAGTTTCGTTTCCGATTTTCGGAATCATTCCGTGACTTGCGGCTGTGGCAAGGATTTAACCATTGTTAAGCCAATCGGAAGCTTCGTTATAAAATCCACCGCCATGATTATGTAAGAAGAAACTAGCCAGCCGCATATATATAAGGCAGTGAGTTTTTGTGCAGCCGTGGTTTGTTTTTTTATCTTGTGTACGCGAACAATGTCATATTTAAGGTATGTTTGTTAATTCCTATGTTTATAATAAAGAATAAAGGAAACAGTATATTGTGCAACAATAAACAACTTATAAAGAGTCAAACAAGTGAACTGTGGAGTAACAAATCACGAAATATTCCGGTATTTAAGCAAAATATAATGCTATGTTATCGAAATAAAAATGGAGGATTTTGTTGTTTACAAATTTACGACTGTCGGAAGTGTTTCCGTCAACCAAATAGCAGATGGAATCGAAAGATTCGTTGAGTCTACCGATTGTCGGGATAGAGCACGGAAATCAACCAAACCACGTGGATTTTGCGTCGAGTCTCACCCCTCTGGCATGAAAATAGTGTTTTGTTTTGTACATGTAATCATGTAACAAAAAAAAAAAAGTGTGGGCAATTGTGTGTATTGACGTGTCAAATAATATTTAAAATAAGTGTTTAGTTGTGTACGTGAAATCGTGTATCACTGCCACACGGCAAGAGACAGGCAGTATGGTAACATAAACAAAGTATTAGTAAATTCAAATACGTGGTGAAGTCTGTTTGCTTTGATATAGTAATAGAGTTTGGTTTTGTACTTTTATTTTCCTGTTGGTGTCAAATGGCAATTAACAGGCTGCCCAGTAATAGCTTGTACAAACTTTGTTGATTTTGGGCTGAACCCTGTAAGAAGAGTTGTGATTAGTCTTTTGTTTCCTTTGTACTTTACTTTGTGCATTTCTGTTCCCTGCCGCACACTTGGTGGGCAGGGCATGCTGGTAGCATTTCGATTTTTTATTGCACACTACTTACAATTGCCTTTGGAATATTATTTTGCCTACGAGTTTTTCAGCCAAAGTGGCAGTCAGGTTATTCAGTAATATGTGCAGTTCCGTGTTCCGTGTTCCGTGTGCTTTGGTACACTCTTATCGCATCGCCTTAGGTGTTGAGCTATAATGTATCATCACCCACCAAGATAGAGCGAGTGGCCCATTGTGAAGCCACGTTTGTGATGGTGATGTGATTTGATTCAAAGTATGCTGGTTGTGCATACTATTAACTATATACTTTACTTAGTCATTCCAATTTTTAGGCAATTTTTGTACCTGTACGCAAACGTATTGTTGGTTATGACCCATCAGTCAATAAGCCTTGTTATTATTATTATCTACTGTTATCTGTATTTACTATTCACAAGCACCTATTTATCACACCTTGTGAGGGAACTTTCCTGTTTACTCCCCGTATCAACATAAACAGGTGGTGCCTATATACTTAGTAGCACCCTCTTACCCACGATACTCCCGCTGTTACCACCCCTAGCCATGGGCCCTCCACCGCAGTCTTTAGGGTGGACTCCCTGCTAACCCAGGGTGGTGGAGGCTAATTAAAGGTTCTGTGCAAAAATCATTACAATCGGATAAAGCATGAAGGTGTTTTAAGTCAAAGAAATTCAAACAATGAAATAAAATCGTAAAATTGCAATTTTCGTGAGAAACATTTTTTGATTTCGCTCAAATTTCACATGAATATATAAATTCATTAAATAAAGGTCCTGCTTAAAAATCATTACAATCGAATACAGCATGTAGATGTTATAAGCCGAAGAAATTATTTAAAAATCAAAACAAATCGTTAAATTGCGATTTTCATGAGACATTATTTTTCGATTGCGCTCAAAAACGTGGCAGCTCTAAGTTCAAAGATTTCGAAGACCTCCACAAAATTTTATTGCAATTGGAGTATAGGTTTAGCCGGAATCGTGTTAACAGACACATAAAAATATAAACAGAAATAAAAAAGGGGAAAAAATATTCCGGAAGGCTCCTGCTCAGTCTGTGACGTCACGGCCAAAGCAATGTAATGCAATGATCCCGTCAGACAGGCCTCAGGCCTTAACTATAAAAGATAAATAGATAAGGATTTCAGCATTTTGTAGAGAAACGCTGTGCGTAAGGACAGTATGAATCATATTCGTAATATTTAGTATCGAAAACACACCAAAAAAATGTTGAACTTTCATTAAAACGGTGTATTGTTGTGTCTTTTCCTTTCGAATTGTGATACATGCATTCGCAAAACCAAAATTTAAAGTCGTAATGGCCCTAGAGAATGAATCTCTTTCTGAAAGTAGCGAATTTTCGGTCGTCACGGCGAGGATCGGCACTGGACTAGTACGCCGGCTGTGTCAGTGTGGAGAAGTTCTAGGCCGCGCATGAATACTGTTGTGTATGCAACAACAGACTTTGATTGACTTTGAATCACGCGCCTTGGCGTCAACGCACAACGCTACCTATGTTGAGCAGGCGGTGTGTTTTCACATCTGACTCAGGGGGTCGTACTTCCGTTTTCCATATATATGACTTCATCAACCCATCATGTAGATGGGAGCTAACCTACTTATTATTGTGTATCGTAATCTTGTATCATCAGTTTAATCTTATGTTAAATTAACAACAGAGTAAGTTAAAATGTTGTTGTTATTATTGCTACATAATAACACAATAATGGCGCAGTCGGCATAGGAAGAAATAACCTTTTTATTTCAATATTACGGGACCCACGTTTGGCGTCCTAACCTATACGCCTAGGCCTAGGCTAGGCCTAGTATTTCAAGCAAGATTTCAACCATTTCAAGGTCCCACGTACGTACTAAAAACATTTCATTACCATGTCGGTAAACGGCGATAAAAAACACCGTTATTTCAAACGTAATTATTGGAAGTACTCCTCAGTTTAACACTTCAAAACCGGAGGACTTTGAAATTTTTACAGAGAGGCTGGAATTTTATTTCTTGGCTAACAATATCGTAGATGTTTCCAAGAAAAAGGCGATCCTTTTCGCAAACTGCGGGGACAGCGTTTTAGACAAGTCAGAAAACTTTGTTCTCCCAAGTCAGCTTTCGATATTTCATTTGAGGAAGCTATAAAGCTACTCAAAAACCACTACTGTCCGAAGCAGAGTGTACATCTAAAAATATTTGAATTTCAACACCGAAGAAAAAAACCGGGTGAACCGATCAAGGATTTCTACGCAGATCTTAGGCGTATGGCAGAACCATGCGAATTTAAAGATTCCAATCAAGCTATTCTCTCTCAAATCTTGTTTGGATTGAATAGTACAGAGTTAACTGGTAATTTAATGCAAAACCCAGACAACCTTACGCTAGAAAAAGTAGAGCGGAAGATTTTAGCCTACGAGGCAGCCAAAGCTAATGTCGCAATATTTTCAAACCCATCTAAAACTTCCGATGGCGTTCATCGTACAGCGGTTCAGTACCGAAATCAACTAAAAGCAGCGACCGGTGCATCGTCCAAACAACACCATCGTCTACATCCCAGACCATTTCATGCAAGCGGTGTGATGGTGCCCATCCAGTAAGTAGCTGCCGGATTCCAGGTACAGTGGAGTGTCACTACTGTCACAAGGTGGTCACGTTAGCAAAGCATGCCGTAAACGCAAAGCCGATATTCTAAGCCAAAACCCTACAGGTCAGCATGGCGGTATTCAACAGTCGTCAAGCTACGCTAGTACTAAGAATACTTCAAACACAGGTAGTCAGCCTAAGAATTTCAGTGGAAAAAACTTAGTCCAAGCTAACGAGACAGAGTGCAACCAGGGACCAAATCAAAACCATGTATTATTTCAAACAAAGTGTTCCATGGCCCCACCTCCTTACAAACTAGATGTCATGATAGATAAGGTAATCATTCCCATGGAGTTTGATTCAGGTGCAGGTAGAACCATAATTGGTTTATCCACATATAAAGAGCATTTCTCACACATTCAGCTCAGTAAACCCACTGTAAATTTAAGCACGTGGTCAAAGGAGGAACTTCCCATCCTAGGTTCTATTTTAGTGGATGTTAAGTTGCATAATTGCAAAGCTTCTTTACCCCTAATGGTAATGAATCAAGATGGACCAACCTTGATGGGTAGGGATTGGTTTACACATTTAAATGTATCTGTGAGTGCAATCAAAAGGTTAGAAATTGCACTCATCACCGAATTGCCTCACCAGATAAGCGATTTTCAGGATGTATTTTCTCTGAGTTAGGCAAGTACAGCGGACCACCGGCAAGTATTGTACTTAAGCCTGATGCTAAACGGTTTTCCGGCAAGCAAGGGACGTACCATTTTCAAGGCTACCTATGGTCGATGCAACTATTGACAGTTTAGAATCAGCTGGGGTTTTTGTTGCCTATGGTGTTTTCAAGAGTGGGCCTCTAGTACTGTCAACATAGTTAAAGGGGATGGTACCATACGCATATGCGGTGACTATAGTAACACTGTCAACCTTGCTTGTGAGACCGAAGTTTACCCATTGCCTTCCATCGACAAGATGCTTGTCAAACTCACCGGAAGCAAGCATTTCACAAAGCTAGACCTAACTAACGCGTTTTTACAAATTGCTGTAGATCAAGAGTCTTCGGAGCTGCTCACACTGAACACACGCCGCGGCCTTTTTCAGGGTAACCAGGTTACCGTTGGTTTGTCGTCTTCTCCTGCTATATTTCAAAGGATCATGGATGTTCTTGTCGCTGGCATCCCAGGAGTGGTGGGGTTTATCGATGATCTGCTAGTCACGGCGCCCACCATAGAAGAAATGTGGAGACGGGTAAGGCTAGTACTAGGCAGGCTCCAAGCAGCTGTGTTACGTCTACGCAGGGACAAATGTCAGTTTGATGTTAGTTCGCTCGATTTCTGGGATATCATGTATCTTATGAGGGTATCAGTCCTTCCAAAAAGAAGATTGAGGCACTACTCAATGCCCCTGTCCCACAGAACAAAATGAATTGATGGGTTTTCTTGGGGTTTGTGAATTATTACGATAGATTCTTTCAAGACAAAGCTACCCAAATTTAGGCCTTTGTATAACCTTCTTCAAGAAAAGATTCCATGGCAATGGACAGAGAAGGAACAAGCATGCATGGGTTATGTTAAAGAGCTAATGGGTTCAGGTATCATTCTGGCTCATTACGATCCCAAGCTGCCGATCGTATTGGCATGTGACGCATCTCCTAGTGGTGTTGGTTGTGTACTTTCACAGATTCAGCCCAATGGCGTGGAAGCCCCTGTAGCATGTGCATCCAGAACGCTACATCCTAACGAAGTTAAGTTCGCTCAGATCGATCGTGAAGCTCTCTCGATCATATTTGGTGTGCTAAAATTCCATATGTACTTGGCTAGAAATGATTTCACTATTATCACTGATAATAAGCCTCTACTAGGTATTTTCAGGCCGGATAAACAAATACCTATGGTTCTGTCTCCTCGTATGCTTTGCTGGAGTCTCATGCTGAACCAGTACAACTACAAGCTTCAGTACAAGCCAGGACCCAAACATGCAAATGCTGATTTCTTTAGCCGTTTCGCTGTTCAAGATTCCATGTCGGAACCTATATTTCCAGAACCAGCAGGAATCCTGTTCCTGGACCAAGGAACGCAGCATGCTAGTCTCAATGCTACTGCAATAGCAGAAGAGACCAAGAAAGATCATTTTTTTTCGCAAGTTTACTCATACATCCAGCACGGGCGTGATCGTCATCTGCTTCCAGACGAGGCTAAGAAATATCTAGGCCCAGAGGGAACCCTGTCTACACTTCGTGGTTTTGTGTTAAGAGGTGATCGAGTAGTCATCCCGACTTCAATGAGAAATCAAGTTCTCAACCAGTTGTACAGAGTACACCTAGGTATTGTTCGTACAAAAGCTGGGGGCTCGATCATATGTTTGGTGGCCAAACATTGATGCAGAAATCGAGAATTTCGTGAGTTTTATGTAATGATGCTCGCTCTACAGGTCACAGCCATCACGAGCTCCGATCATTCCTTGGACGCCAACGAACAAACCTTGGTCGCGTCTTCATGCTGATTTCGCGGGACCTTTGAAGTGTTAGACATTGATGGATCCATGTCGTCTTCAACAGTAATTCATTCCTGACGCACCAGTTTTAGTTCTCATGGTATTCCTGACGAAGTAGTCACAGATAATGGCCCTTGTTTTCGGTCAGAAGAATTTGCCTCTTTTCTGAAGAGAACCAAATCAACCACATTCGCTCCGCTCCGTACCAACCAGCAAGTAACGGTCAGGCGGAACGCACAGTACAAACAATCAAGAATCTGCTCAAGAAGGTAAACGAAGATCAGTGGGAAGTAGAATTACCCAGAATTCTGCTTACGTTAAGAACTACTCCCAACGCAAGTGGATACTCGCCTTCAGAGTTACTCATGGACGTAAAATCGCTACGATATTGGACAGATTACACCCTGCAAATGTGCAGTCCTCACGGAATCTCAAGCTGTTTACAGTTCTCTGGATATATCCGCGACAAGGATTTCAACGAGAATGACTCCGTCCTGTACAGAGTCTACAATATCCTGGTCAAAAGTGGGCTGCAGGTGTGATAATGTCAGTGGAAGGTCCTAGAAACTTCACTATACTTACCAGTGAAGGTACGATGGAACGACGTCATCTTGACCACTACCGCAGAGTTTCTAATCCTCTGTTCCTACTACACCAATTCCGATCTCCCTACTCCTTATGTAATACAGGAAATACTAATGCTGATGTTTTGTGCCGAGGTTCTGTCCGAGTCTGCACAGGTGCCAATCGCTGATCTCCCAGGTTGACCCGGACGTTGCAGCTACATCGCATTCGCATCGCAAGGTTCCACCTGTGAGACCATCTTCATCAATCCAGAAGCTGTACGAAGGTCCTCAAGACAAGTTACAAAGCCTTCGATCTCAGTGATTTTGTGATTAAATGATTATCTATCTTTGCTAACCCTTTTTGCTATTATATCAGTCCTTCAGACAAAGGGTTTATTTTGAATTATCTTAGCCCATATGGCATTCTATATTTTTCCGTGTCTATATTTTAAAGGCGGTGACTTGTTGTGTATGCAACAACAGACTTTGATTGACTTTGAATCACGCGCCTTGGCGTCACGCACAACGCTACCTATGTTGAGCAGGCGGTGTGTTTTTCACATCTGACTTCAGTGGTCGTACTTCCGTTTCCATATATATGACTTCATCAACCATCATGTAGATGGAGCTAACCTACTTATTATTGTGTATCGTAATCTTGTATCATCGGTTTAATCTTATGTTAAATAAACAACAGAGTAAGTTAAAATGTTGTTGTTATTATTGCTACATAATAACACAATAAATACATCGCTCGCCTGTTCCCCTCCCTCCGACGTCCGACCAACTAGGCTGGGTGTGGGTGGGGGGCTACACTAGCGATAGACATGTGCTGGAGGGCGGCCTTCTTCTCGAGCCCACGATCGTTTTTATTCCCGTTCAGTTTTCACTGTGCTCTAATGAAGAATGTGGTGTCGAATAATAATTTCTTTAGCGTTATGCCCGCCCTCAAAGACTGCCCAGTAGTCATTTCCCTTCCATGTGTAAGGAGTACTTATTGGAGAACCAACTACAAGTGCCGTGTTAGTTTCACGTGCTTTACAAGGCTCTTCGCGGCACAAGATTTCTACAAAGATATCAAGTGTTTTAGTAAAATATTTACTAGTGTCGACGCCTTTTCTTGTTGTTAAAAAATGTAATAACAACAAGGATAAACAATAAAATAAATAAAAATAAATGAAGTGAGTCAGTGATGGGTAAAAAATACAAGAAAACTAAAAAAAACACATGTCAGTGGAGGAAAACAAAGTTTCGCAAGGAAAACATACGGAGACTGAATGAGAGACGGTAAGTACGAAACATTTATATAAACATTGCATTTATAAACATTCATTGCATAAATAGGGATTGCTCATTTTACAAAGTGCCGTTGTAGTTGTAGCCTCGTTGACCTTATTCTAAACAGGTTACTTACGTACTTACTTAGGCCTATAAGCAGTGTTGGTAGGAACGGAACTAAACAATTCCAGTTCCTAGCAGTGGCGACTCGTGCTATTGTGCGCTGGTGCTGTAGCACCACCACCATAAATCATCCATCTCCATTAAACTGATTTTGATAAGTTCAATGTGTAGGTATTGTAAAATTAAGTATTCAAAAGTATCCGCGGCCGTGCGGATGGTCAACTTTTTCATACCGCGTAGTACATGGTGGTGATGGTTTTGAACCAAGCATATGTAGAAACCTGCGATGTGCTCCGCACCGAATTCGACGACTTTTAAGCCCTTTTAGCACGCAACGACAGGGAATAACACGGGTAAAACGAAACGCAAACCGGTCTTCTGGTGCTATCGGGACTCGCGCACTCGGGCTCTGTATAGGTTCGCCCGCTAGCCTCGCACCCTTGCAATCACTTCACTCGTCAGTCGTCAGTCTTCAACCCTACAGCAGTAGCTGTAGGTAATTGTTGTTTAATTTGATTGCAGTTTAATTGTTATTCAATTATTTTTATTTGTGTGGCGGAGGTGGGTATTGTGACAACCTCACACACCCCTCCTTCCCTGTCACACATAACCCATAGGCCCTATGCATGATTTACGTTTGCTGTATATTAGCACCACGTGTTCTAATGTCCACGAGCCGCCACTGGTTCCTAGGAACTAGTTCCTTTTTAAGGAACTAAGGAAGGAACTACTTCCTTTTTCCAGACAGGAACTAAGGAGTAACTAGTTCCAATTTTCCAGGAACTGTTTCTTATTTTTATAAGTTCCTTTTATACAACTTGACTGTACAAATTTAAGGAGTGAAATAACTTGACTGTACAAATTTAAGGAATAAAATAGTCAAATCATAGTTCACTTACAAGATGAAGGGATTGTAAAATACTCAGTTTCCAGGAAATCTAAATTTTGCCTCTATTGTTCTAAATTCTTGTCATACCCCCATCCCCATTCCTACACTCAGTGGTCAACCCCCATCCACCGTGGATTTCTCACCATTATTAGTCGCATTGCATTTTTCAATACAATCACCCTCGAGTTTTTAATGATCTTTTGGGTTGTTGCTTTGTGTCGTGTTCACCACCCATGTTGGTTGTGAAACGTGGAGCAGTGCATCATCAACCCAAAGATCATTCAAAATCGTCGTGAAAGCCTACATACTCATCCCTATATAGGTAATTCCTCCAAATCTCAATATAGTTTATGCATTCTTTGCAATACTTGGTTTTAAGTAGAAATTCGGATACCTACCAATCATTAACCCTCTTGAGAAGATCTATAGAAAAATGGTTATTGAAAAAAGGAACTTTTTAGGAACTTATTCCTTTTATTTTAGAGGAACTTGGATGTGGAAAGAGTTCCTTTTTCTTATGAGGAACTTGTTACTGGAACTAGTTCCATTTTTTAAGAAACTTACCCAACTCTGCCTATAAGAAAGATTGCCCATAGATGTCTGTAGCTAGCTACTACCTTCAAACACAAATCATGAATAACTAAGAAAAATCCCACTATTAGCAACCCCAGGCATGCAATATCCTCTTGCACTACGTATTTCAGATGATTAATTTGAATACATGAATTGTGTGCAGATGGGGAAACAAAAGCGTTCCCGAATCGAACCCAGATTCCCAGCCGAGTACTTCCGCAAACAGTGAAAATGCCTATACTTGAATCATTTTTGGATTCAATTTTACAACAATAATCGATTTGACGCAATTAGTTGGTCCCATGCAATTGTGCATAAGTAAGTTGTTATATAAAAACACGTTGCACTAAAACCTTTCACTTGCAATCTATAATGGTCACATTACACGGCTCAGTTATTTCATAACATTTTTATTATTAAGTCTCTATTTGCAACAGGCAATGTAGCCCACTAGTGCAAATTTAATAGAGAAGGGAGGAGGGGAAACCCGGTACCGGCACATAGCCTACTCCTACCGAAAAGTACCAAGGGGACCAACGGCTTTACGTCCCATCCGAAAGGACGGTGTATACCTTGACAGTCATATAGGTTCCTCCACTAACCCGGACTGCCGAGCAGACGGCGCCAAGGAGAACGAAGCTGTCACACAAGCTTACGAACCCTAGTCTGCTCTAGCCAGCGATATACGTGTGTTTCAGGGCAGAGTGGCGACCCACTCAGCCCCTGACCACGCCCGATGTTGCTTAACTTCAGTGTTCGAGTGGGAACTGGTTAAACGACCGCGGCTAAATCGCTGGCTGAATTTTAGGAAAAGCGAACCATTGTTGTGTGTTACTGATTTTGTGGTCTAGTGGATTAAAACTGTAATCATACTAGCAGTTGACAATGCTGCATTCTTTTTTTTTGTATAAATGTAAGAGGGGTACATAATATTTTTACTAAAAACCCATTTCAAATATGAGAATATTTTAACCCAATCACTACCCGCATGACAAACAAAACTACTTGGCGTTATTTTCCCGGCCAAAGCTCGCCAGTCCCGCAGTCACAGCCCTCAGCCAACCTCTCCCCGCGAGTCGCCGACTGACTTCCACGCTCAAGGTCGAGCGAACAATCCAGTACAAATGAGAGAGTAGCAACTGAGCAGTGCACACAATTACCAAGGGCGTCCGCAGGGTGGGGGGGAGGGAGAAGGGGCGGCAGTTCCTCCCCCTGGCTTGTCTTCGAAGAGCCCTTGCCTAGCTTTTAACATAGTCATATTAGTCACACATAGTGACATAGTCAACATAGTCACACAACAACATAGTCACACATAGTCATATAGTCATCAACAAGTCATATTTTCTTCAGTTTCTTCTTGAGCCAACATTTTTGTTAAAAATGAAATGCATGAATTACTTTCATACTCAAGCAAGACCACTTTTGGGAAATTCACGTGAAGAAGCAAGTGGAAATTTTTCACATGAAATGCATACTTCCCGAGTCGGTTGATCCACGCCACAAAAGGGGTTGCCAATAAAAGATCCACCGTACATATTAAATGCCCAACAAGAAAAGCAGAAACGTCAGAAAGATGCAGCAACAAAGAGGGCGGACAAGGAAAAAATTAAGATTGGCAGAAAATCTCCAAGGAATAAGTGTTATTGAGCTAGCACGGCCACGAGCATTAACAGTATATAAGTCTTCATCTACAACACCGTTAACATTTTTATTCAATTTATCACAGTTTAGCTTTACAACATTGGATATATTTTATTTATTTTTATTTATTTATTTTACGTCTATCCTATTCAGTTATAAAACAGATTTACATAGGACAACTAAAATATAAAAATAATAACATAAATGCAGACACAACAATGAGCTACATATTTATTACATACACATACATATATTTATTACGATTTATAAATATCATATACCTGTTCTACTAAAGTTTCTTTTGAAATAATGAACTACAGTTTAGTAAATATTTGAAATAGTAACATAACAACTACAACGCATTAAAACACAACAATTTTGATAACAAACAAAAAGGATATTAAATGCAATTAATTAATAAATCAAATATAAAAAAGGTGTGGAAAAAAAAGAAAAAAAAAAGAAGGAAAAAAGAAAGAAAAAAGAAAAGAAATAGAAAAAGAAGGGAAAAAATGAAAGAAGAAGAAAGAAAAAGAAGAAAAAAGAAAAATAACATAAAAAAAATGAAAAGAAAAATTCAATGTCTTCAATGTCAAAAATAATTTGGTCTCCCGAGTTTTTGTTGTGAAACGGGCGGTATTCGTGACGTTTCTCTAAAAGGTATTGTTTAGGACTGAATAGAGAAGTCTCACGAGTCTCCAGTATTAGGGAAAACACATATAAATGGTTAGCCTTTTGTCTATTGCCAGAATCATGTTTTACTTGTTTATTTTTTTTGCTATAAATTTCCACAAAGTTTGGAACTTTTTATTTTGTGATATTTTATTTTAAACGACCTGTGACGTCGTTTGTCAACAGATAACGAAGGTAGTGAGAGCTGTTAGCGGAAAAATATTGCAAATCCGGATACCAGCGCGAAATTTTCATTGGGGTAGATAAAAATATCAGAATAAAAAATCCTCCGGGAGGCAAGCCATATCTCACCCCCAACACCCTCTAAATCATCCCCTAAAATTAGAATAATTCATAGCTCTAACCCAAAATAGAATTTTTATTCAAATTAGTTTTTAAAATTATGTTTTAATGTATTTTAACCCAATGACCTATTCTCATTTCCTAAACCACATTTTTTCAACCCCCATCCTAATTGTTTATATTATTTTTACCTTGATTTCCAGCATTCACCAGTGAGGCACCTAGGGAGTTATCAGCATGAAATTTGGCATGATGGTACATAATAACCTAAAAAATAATAATCCGCCGGGAGGCAAGCGATATTTCACCCCTATTGTTCTCTACCACCCCTAACTTTGGGAAAACATAAGGTAGTATTTAATACATTTTGAATATTTCAATTGCTGATTAAAATTATGTGTCGATGTGTTATAGTCCAGTCAACAAATCATTCATACAAAACAAACAAATTTTTCACCCCCAACCCTAATAATCTTTCTTTTAGTGACAAACACTGTTTAGTAAGTTACCAACATGAAATTTGGCATGGTAGTGGATAAAAATACTAGGAAACGCTCAGTTGGACGCATTGATAAGCGAGCACGTGCTATAGCTAGACCCACATTGCACATTTTTTTAATTTTAAATTTGCGACGTTCGCTGTCCACAGGGCCATGTTTCCAATATTATTTATTATTGCCAAGGTATTTGGGTGAACCTTTACTTTGTGCATAAAATCCACCGCCATCTAGAGGACCTTGACTCCTTGGGAAAACTTTTTTAAGCGAGCGAAGCGAGCGTTTCCATTTGACTCTGCCGGAAAAATTAGTCACTGTTTTTTTTGTTTTTTTTTTGTTTTTGTTTTTTTTTTGTTTATGTCTCGCGATAACGTTCGAACGGAGGCTCGGATCGAGTTGAAATTTTAACCATCCGCAAGCTTCGTTCTCGATTGAATGCCATTAGTTTTGTGGCAAAATCGCTCAAAAAGTTAAAAAGTTACATTAAAGTTAACCGAAAGTTTTTTTTTTGAAACTAACCGGAGACAAAAACTGAGATCGACAAATCATTTAGAATGTCCGTCTGGTCACGAATATGTTAATTTTATTTTGATCAGATAAGTAGTGTAGATGGAAATTACATTATAACAAAAGTAACGTTACCATGGCAACGAAAAGACGCGCCAAGTTTCTAATGCAATGCCACCTAGAAGTAATCAAAATACTTTCGAGGAAGCAGTCTATTATTTGTCAACAAAGAGTTTAAATAGTTTTCCCAAGGAGTCAAGGTCCTCTAGATGGCGGTGGATTTTAAAGTAAAGATTTACACACGGGTTTACCCAAATACCTTGGCAATAATAAATAATATTGGAAACATGGCCCTGTGGACAGCGAACGTCGCAAATTTTAAAATTTAAAAAAATGTGCAATGTGGGTCTAGCTATAGCACGTGCTCGCTTATCAACGCGTCCAACTGAGCGTTTCCTAGTTAAACTCTTTGGTAACAAATAATACCCTGCTTCCTCGAAAGTATTTTGATTACTTCTAGGTGCCAGTGCATTAGAAACTTCGCGCGTCTTTTTGGCAACGTACTTTTGTTATAATGTAATTTCCATTTACACTACTTATCGGATCAAAATAAAATTAACATATTCGTGACCGGACGGACATTCTAAATGATTTGGCTATCTCAGATTTTGTCGCCGTTTAGTTTGAAAAAAAAACTTTCGATTAACTTTAATGTAACTTTTTAACTTTTTTAACGATTTTGCCACAAAACTAATGGCATTCAATCGAGAACGAAGCTTGCGGATGGTCAAAATTTCAACTCGATCCGAGCCTCCGTTCGAACGTTATGGCGAGACATACAAAAAAAAAAAACAGTGACTAATTTTTCCGGCAGAGTCAAATAGAAACGCTCGCTTCGCTCGCTTAATAAGAATTACTATTCCGTTGGAAGGCAAACGATATTTCCCCCTAAGTGCCCTCTATCATCCCTTAAAATTGGAATTGGTACCAGGTCGTGTTCTATACATTGTATTAAAAAAATTATCCAATAATATTATGCTCAAGCATGTTTCCATCCAATTAACCTATTTCTCATGTTTTTTCTACCCCACCCCTAATAGTGATTTATTTCATCAACACTTATTATTAGCATGAAATTTGGCATGGTAGTTGATAAAAATATAAGAATTACTATTCCGTTGGGAAGCAAACAATTTTCACCCCTAGTGCCATCTATCACCCCTTAAAATTGGAATTGGTTCTAGGTCGTATTCAATACATTGTAATTTTTAAAATTATCCAATAGTATTATGCTCAAGCATGTTTCGATCCAATCAACCTAATTTCTCATGTTTTTCCTACCCCCACCCCTAATAGTGATTTTTTTCATCAACACTTATTAGTATGAAATTTATTTCTCGATTTGGTTTATCGGGAAACACTCCCGTAGGTGTAACAGTTATTATTTACTACAATTCAGAAATTTAAAAAGTCCGCCCCAACCGGGAATCGAACCACGGATCACCTGCAGATCCCGGGAGATCCGTGGTTCGATTCCCGGTTGGGGCGGACTTTTTTAATTTCTGAATTGTAGTAAATAGTATGAAATTTGGCATGATGGTAGATACAAATATAAGAATTACTTTTCCGTTACTATCTCTTTTTTTACTATCTACCACCATGCCAAATTTCATGCTAATAAGTGTTGATGAAAAAAATCACTATTAGGGGTGGGGGTAGAAAAACATGTGAAATTAGGTTGATTGGAGCGAAACATGCTTGAGCATAATATTATTGGATAATTTTAATAATTACAATGTATTGAATACGACCTAGTACCAATTCCAATTTTAAGGGATGATGGACGGCACTAGGGGTAAAATATCGTTTGCCTCCCAAGGGAATAGTAATTTCTTATATTTTTATCTACCACCATGCCAAATTTCATGCTAATAAGTGTTGATGAAAAAAATCACTATTAGGGGTGGGGGTAGAAAAAACATGAGAAATTAGGTTGATTGAATCGAAACATGCTTGAGCATAATATTATTGGATAATTTAATAATTACACTGTATTGAATACGACCTAGTACCAATTCCAATTTAAAGGGATGATAGAGGGCACTAGGGGTGAAATATTGTTTGCCTCCCAACGGAATAGTAATTCTTATATTTTTATCTGCCACCATGCCAAACTTCATGCTAATAAGTGTTGATGAAAAAAATCACTATTGGGGGTGGGGGTAGAAAAAACATGAGAAATTAGGTTGATTGGATCGAAACATGCTTGAGCATAATATTATAGGATGATTTTTATAATTACAATGTATAGAACACGACCTAGTACCAATTCCAATTTTAAGGGATGATAGAGGGCACTAGGGGTGAAATATCGTTTGACTCCTAACGGAATAGTAATTCTTATATTTTTATCTACCACCATGCCAAATTTCATGTTGGTAACTTGCTAAACAGTGTTTGTCACTAAAAGTATGATTATTAGGGTTGGGGGTGAAAAAAAATTGTTTGTTTTGTATGAATGATTTGTTGACCGGACTATAACACATCGACACATAATTTTAATCAGCAATTGAAATATTCAAAATGTATTAAATACTACCTTACGTTTTTCCCAAAGTTAAGAATGGTAGAGAACAATAGGGGTGAAATATCGCTTGCCTCCCGGCGGATTATTATTTTTCAGGTTATTATGTACCATCATGCCAAATTTCATGCTGATAACTCCCTAGGTGCCTCACTGGTGAATGCTGGAAATCAAGGTAAAAATAATATAAACAATTAGGGATGGGGGTTGAAAAAATGTGGTTTTGGAAATGAGAATATGCCGATTGGGTTAAAACACATTAAAACATAATTTTAAAAACTAATTTGAATGAAAATTCTTTTTGGATTAGAGTTAGGAATTATTCTAATTTTAGGGGATTATTTAGGGGGTGTTGGGGGTGAGATATCGCTTGCCTCCAGGCGGATTTTTTATTCTGATATTTTTATCTTCCCACATACCAAATTTCGCGCTGGTAGCCGGATTTGCAATATTCTAGTTGTTTTTTACCCTTTATAGCTCTCACTAAGGTGTATCTAGCGGCTAGTAGACTGTGAAATCGTTCATGAATAATTGAAAATTGAGATAGGCATACAAGGCTATTTTATCTCCCCTGAAAAGTTGAGCATTCAAAATTAATATATATATTTGAATATATTTTTATTAATATTTTCAAGACAAACTAATGTATAATTATCTGCTAATATTGACTTTTTAAATAATGACCCTTTTTGCGTCATATTTGAAAGTTTTTAAAGTCATGTTATTGGTAATATTTGTTAGTTTTTTTTAGATCTTTCACATCCTAGTGGCCTTAGTAGTAATTAGTATGTATGTTGTGTTGTATGTTGTAATTTTTGTTATTCACGATTTCATATTATTATCATATTATGTAAAAAGTCAACGGCGAAATCCTACCCACACAGCATATAATATTGTAAGAATATTAATTTTAAGTGCAGAATCTGCAGATAATATCATATCATTTCCTAATGTTGTCAGAATATTTATACAATTATTGTTTATCCATATAGCGGCGTACATTATTTTACAATATTGTTAAAACATTATCAATTATTATTGAAATATATTATATTGTAAATCCAAATATTATCTAATATTGATATAATATTGCCAAGTGATTAAGCGAGCGAAGCGAGCGTTTCCATTTGACTCTGCTGGAAAAATTAGTCACTGTTTTTTTTGTTTGTTTTTTTGTTTGTATGTCTCGCCATAAAGTTCGAACGGAGGCTCGGATCGAGTTGAAATTTTGACCATCCGCAAGCTTCGTTCTCGATTGAATGCCATTAGTTTTGTGGCAAAATCGTTCAAAAAGTTAAAAAGTTACATTAAAGTTAATCGAAAGTTTTTTTTTCAAACTAAACAGCGACAAAATCTGAGATAGCCAAATCATTTAGAATGTCCGTCCGGTCACGAATATGTTAATTTTATTTTGATCCGATAAGTAGTGTAGATGGAAATTACATTATAACAAAAGTAACGTTGCCATGGCAACGAAAAGACGCGCGAAGTTTCTAATGCACTGCCACCTAGAAGTAATCAAAATACTTTCGAGGAAGCAGTCTATTATTTGTCAACAAAGAGTTTAAATAGTTTTCCCAAGGAGTCAAGGTCCTCTAGATGGCGGTGAATTTTATCCACAAAGTAAAGTTTTACACACGGGTTTACCCAAATACCTTGGCAATAATAAATAATATTGGAAACATGGCCCTGTGGACAACGAACGTCGCAAATTTTTAAATTTAAAAAAATGTGCAATGTGGGTTTAGCTATAGGCGTTTAAACTCGAAGTGGCTGACATCTGGTGAGAGAATCTGGCAGCTGCTCAGTGCGTATAGCCGACTGTCATGGGCGCCTGAGTGTAGGCTTTGGTATAGGCTTTGACGTAGATAAGATGGAAAATAATCACCAGATAATGCGCAAGAAAGTAAATAATAGGTATTGTTCAGTGCCCCAATGTTCCAATAAGGCCTCCACTTCAAGTGTGTCGTTTCACAAATTCCCCTCAGATGTAAAATATAAACAGAAATGGGTTTTTGCTCTGAAGATTGGGAAGCCCGTGTCAAAGTACATGTTCGTTTGTAGCGACCATTTCAAGGCGGAAGATTTCTTTTTCTGCGGTACCGGTAAGTAAAACATAATAATTAAACTAAGCCCTAGTGATTGCAATGTAGGTCTATGTTTAACAATCAAGCCTAGGCAAGAGGCTAGGCCTAGCTATGAGGCCTAGTAGGGCCTAGGTGCCCCTAGTCTACACATCATCCTTAGGCATTGCACCCCAATTTTACAAAATAACATTGCAGGAGGCCTAGCTAGGCCCTAGGCCTACCGGTTATTTCTCTATGGGCCTACCTATGCTCTCCAGTTCTTAGATAGGCCTAGGCCCTAGGCCTAACTTTGGCTAGGCCCTAGCCTATGCTAAGGTGTTTTAGTAGGCCTAGGCTTAGGAGTTTAATCTAGGGCAGGGCCTAGGGCTCCCTTTTATCAGCTAAGCCCTACCAATGTTTACACGTAGAACAAAGTACATGCCTGGAAAATGAGGAAAAAGTGCCAATTTCGCGAAAAACAATAGAAGTCAAGGCGAAAAAGATGGCTGCCGTAGGTTTGTGACAAGTGTCTCGCGTAAGTAATAAATTACTGTTAACAAAATAAAAGCATAAGCCATTACTACATACAAATATACAAAATAGTGAAATTAATCATGGCTATTAGTGTTGCGAAATTGGACACAAATAAACGAGCTACAAGTGCACTTACAAAAAGCAAAGTGACAGAGGAGGAAGATGAAGACTGTGCCGCTGAGAAATGCCTGCGGCCAACAGGAAGGGAGGTGGACTGGGTCCAGTGTGACGGATGCCAGAAGTGGTTCCATTTATTCTGTGAGGGACTGCAAAAAGAAGAAATAGGCGAAAACGACGAATACATTTGTAAATATTGTAAAAAACTACGGGGACAAACCTTAGCCAGGGTGGGAGCAGAGCGAGCCTAGGCTTAGGCAAAGTAGGAGATTGGTCCAGGCCCAAGCATAGGCCTTGGCCTAGGGCTAGGCCTAGACCTAGAAAGGCGACTAGGAATAAACTGAAACACAAAAACCATTATAATGGGGAGCTTAAAAAGGTGGTAAATAAAATTAACAAACTAAGCCAAGATTCCAGAGGTGATAAGGACGCATGCCTAGACCTAGGCCACAAACTGAACTCTATTGCGGCAGACATTGAAACAAACATACAACAAGGTAGTAAATTCATAAACGATCAACTGGGCGAATTAAGGTCTGAAATTAAGGCACTTAAAACGCTAATGATAGAACTAAGACTGGGCAACATGACCGGGCCTCGGCCTATGGAAAATTTTACGACGCAAATTAGCGAAAGCATAGGCCTAGGCCTACTGGATGGACACAACCAAGATCTAATCGATTTAGAGTCAGTGTGTCAAATAGATCTGCCATTGCCAAATAATGAGGGCACCAGGACAAATTCACATACGACCGGTTCTAGGCCCAAAACCGCTGAAGCCGCTGAAACTGAAACTGAAGAAGATTCGTCCCGTGTTAAAGTGAGCGAAGTTTGTAATCTGTTTGATCCTCTAATCAGACTAAATTCGAGTGCAAGCAGAACTACAGAGCAAGGACCACTAGTAGGCCTGTAGGTGTCACCAACGAAATTTTAAAAAAGAAATTTTAATTATGGCAGACAGCCATGGTAGAGGGATGAGAGAGAAAGTGGAACAAAAAATAGAAATGGGATCTTCAACAGTGGTAACATGTGATTTTAAGCCAAATGCTAAATTAATTGATGTAGTAAATATTAGTGACTCATGCCCATTTCATAAATCTGTGGCAAATGAAAACAATGTAGTGGTTATTATGGGTGGAACAAATGACATTAGTAACTTAATTGCAGAGAATCGGGCATCTAGCACACAACTTCCAAGCGAAGAGACAATCAGTCGTGAAATAATTTCACCTTTAATAAAAACTCTTGACAAACTAAAAACTCATAAAGTAATAATAGTAGCGGTTCCTAGGAGAATGGACATGCCCAATATGAATATAGCAATAGCTAGAGTAAACGAAAGAATCAGTAGTGCAGTACTGTCACATCCAAGCGTAACCTTTTTAGATTTAAATGATAGCCTGTGCCCAGTACATTACACACAGCAGGGCATTCACTTAAATGCAGTAGGCAAAGGAGTGTTAGCAAATTTGATAGTGAGTAGTATCACCCCAGGGTGGTTTCCCCTTAAGGAAAGCTACCAAAAAGCTAAACCGCTGAACCAGCCGGTCAGGCAGGATCCCGGTATATCATGGATTTAGACTTCCTAAGGGGACATACTTTTGACTTATTACCATTACCATGCCCCCTTTTTCAAGTAACACAAACACCAACACCCGTAATATAACTCAAGTCAAACCTGCCAACCAAAATACGACCATGACAAAGCATGACATGTACACAGGGGGCCTAAAATTAGTCCACCAAAACTGCCAAAGTCTGTATGGAAAATTAGACAAAATTACAGTTCTCCTTCAGAGCGAATTAAAAAATACAGATGTAATATGCATTTCAGAACATTGGCTTGAGAATGACAACATTATACACATTACACTTCCAAATTTTAACATCGCCACACACTTCTGTAGAGATGAACCACATGGAGGCACCTGTATTTTTGTAAATGATAACTTAGCACCAATAATTAAGGATAGACAAGATCTAAAAAAGTTAAGCGTACCTAAACATTTTGAGTGCTGCGGCATTGAACTATCACAGCAAAAAAACGGAAATAAAATTACAAGATTAGGTCTTTTAATAATATCGATATATCGAACACCAAATTCAGACATAAAGATTTTCTTTGAAAAAACTTAGCATTCTATTAGACATTATCGCGGGAGAAATAAAAGGCTATAATATGCGGAGATTTTAACATTAACCTACAACAGGACAATAGAAATGTGGTTAACTTCCATACACTGCTACAGTCTTTTAATTTCCGCACGACAATCGACACTCCCACAAGAGTCACAGAATTGACTGAAACACTGATTGATAATATCCTTACAAATATAAACTTTGGCCTTTATAACACAAACAATATAGAATTGTCAATCTCAGACCATAAATGCCAGATCATGACGTTAGGGAAACAAGCGTTCACAAAGATGAAGCATGTACAAAAAACAGTAAAAAAAAAGACACTTCACTAAAAATGCCAGCCAATATTTTAATGGAATGCTACAACAAGAAACATGGAAGGAATTATACTCCTTGACCAACGTCGAGGAACAATACAATTGTTTTCTGAAAACTTTCAAGCGTATGTTCGAAGAGGCTTTTCCGCTAAAAACCACAAAGATAACAAGCAAACATAAGAGATGGGTAACACCAGAGATAAGAGAACAGGGGATAAAATTGCGAACTCTTCACAGGCAAGCTAAAATATCAGGAAACCCTAAAAAACTAGAAGACTACAAAGTCCAAAATGAATTATCAAAAGCGAAGCAAATCACGAATGCTAACTGGATACATAGATCCGAAAATAAAAGCAAGGCCGTCTGGAACATAGTAAAGAATGAGACATATAGTAATAAGGCCCAGCGAAACCACAATATATCACTGTCGGTAGCGTCCATACTGGACAATCATATCCACTATGAAAGTAGTTCCGGGATCGCAAATGAAAAAGTAGAAAAACCACATGTGGTGGCGTCAATGTTTAATAATTATTTTGTAAATATACATAAAAACATAGTTACAGCTAGTACTAATTCAGACCCTATAGATCTCTTTCACAAACAGAATAAAATATTCAGTAATAAATTTAATTTTACTGAAATCACGGAAGAGAATATCGTGACCTCAGTGAGAAAACTAAAAAATACCAGCTCCTGTGGATGGGATGAAATCCCAATCACAGTGGTAAAAAAATGTATATCATTTATAAAAACCCCCTTAGCTTTGTATTTAATACATCAATTAAAAGTGGAGTTTTCCCTGAGAGACTAAAATATTCAATAATCACACCTATACATAAAAATGGTGAGAAGACCGATATAGCCAACTATAGACCTATCTCAATACTACCCACCTTCTCAAAAGTGTTGGAAAGTATCGTAAAAAATCAACTAATGGATTTTCTTACAAAAAATAAAATTATAACTGATGCTCAGCATGGCTTTATGGCCGGAAAATCCACAAATACAGCATTTTTTGATTTTGATAGATATATACTAAATTCGCTAGACGAGGGTAAACACACATTGGGCATTTTCTGTGATCTTTCGAAGGCATTCGATTGTGTGGATTTTGACATTCTTTTAAATAAACTAAGACTAATAGGGTTTAGTGACATAACGCTAAACTGGTTTAGTTCCTACTTAAAAAGAGAAAACAACAAGTGAAAATTAAGAGTGAAAATGAGAAGGGACACATGGAAAATCACTGCTCCCCATGGCTAGAAAGTCTAGCAGGGGTGCCTCAAGGTTCTATTTTAGGCCCTATTGCATTCCTTCTTTACATAAATGACCTTGAAGCAAATATAAATTCCGACGAGGTAATACTTTATGCAGATGACATAACAACCCTAATTATTGATATATCCCTGTTAGTAGTTGAAGAAAAGGCAAACGCAGCAGCATTCAAAATTAACGATTGGCTATCAGCAAATAAACTAGGCTTGAACGGGAAAAAGACCAACTTTATACACTTTCAACTTAAAAAAAAGGCCCTTAAGGATAAACTAGTCATTACATTAAACCAAACTGATATAAATGAGGTTGACAACACAAAAGTGCTAGGAGCAATATTTGATAATTCCCTCAGCTGGAAAGACCATGTGAAGTCCCTATGTGCTCAATTGGCATCTGCCTGCTATGCCCTGAAGGTCATCAATAACTCTATTGGCAGAAATACAGCAAAGATTGCGTACCATGCATACTTTGAAGCACGACTTAAATATGCTATCCCCCTGTGGGGAAATTCGACGAATTCGCAAGATGCTTTTATATTACAAAAGAGAGCAATCAGGACCATTGCAGGCCTAAAAAATATGGAATCATGTAGATGAGCTTTTAAAAATCTTAAAATCATGACTATGCCAAGCCTATACATTTTAGAAATTTTAAAACAAACAATTAAAAGAAAGCAGAATTTCACATCAAACACACAAGTTCACGCGCACAACACACGACAGAAAGAGCATCTTCATCCCAGCCAATACAACACAAAAAAGGGACAGACATCAATAATAAATATGGGCATAACCTTATTTAATAGACTACCTCCTGACATAAAAAACTTGACAAATACCGACAAACAGATACGAGCAATAAAAACATACCTGATAGAAAACTGTTTTTACACAGTAAATGAATACATCACCAATGAAAGAGATGACATGTTTACCTGGTAGATAACAAATATATTACTGACATTTTATTATATTTTATTTAGTTTTATAAATATATTACTGTTTTATCATTGTTTTATCACTGTTTTATCATTGTTTTATCACTGTTTTACCATTGTTTTATCATTGTTTTATTAATTCAACATCCTTGCTGTGTAAAAGCCAAGGATTTGGTCTGGGTCTGGAGTAGTCAATGCTCATTTATGACAGGCTGATCTAGTTAGTTTGTAGTAAGCCAAATTGTATTATACTGTTGTTTTATTCATCACATGTATAATATAGTATATAATTATATGTACCCATAATATACTGACAAACCCAATGTTACTATGTAACCTACATGGATGCTAATAAAACTGAACTGAACTGAACTGAACCAAACTGAAATGGCCAAAGGCACTATATGCTCCATCCTCTACACTCTCCACTACATCCTCTAGTTTATCTGTAAGTTACAGACTAGGCTAGCCTTTGGTAGAGCCTAGGCCCTAGGCCAAGGCTACCAGCTCACTGTTCTAAGGTTTTTTATATGAGATCTACTAGGCTAGGTAGGCCTAAAAAACAAACTCTACACCATCTAGGCCCCTAGGCTAGGCATACACTTGTTTTAAATGTGTATTTGGCTTAGTAGGACTAGGCCTAGGCTGTAGGTGTTTTAGTCATTTCATATAGTAAGTAGGCCTAGACTAGGCTAGACCTAGCTACCTGTGCTAACATAGGCCTAGGCCATAATGGCTATCATAATATCTGAACTGGCCTATGGCCTAAGAGACAATTACCCTACTTAGGCCTACATGTGATTTTTCATATTTTTAGATGCTGCTATTACACTGGAAAGGAGACGCTTGAAACAAACTTCAGTACCATCATGCAAATTACCTACCCGAACGTGTGAAAAGCCTGCTTCGTCTGCGAACTTGATTTCAAAAGGAACCGGGCAAATCGAGCAGCCAAGCGATTGTGTCAAGTCACTCCAATCACATCAATTCATGGACCCAAGTAAGTAATTTCTGGCATATTATGTGGTAATCTTTTGGGGAAATTGAAATAACCTTTAAAATTTATTTGTATTGACAGTCTTCCCGAAAGATACTAGCATAACAGGCCTACCCTGGCGGGTTCAGTTTGACCTGGTTTACATTATCGGTACTTATTACTCGGGAAGGTGAAATTACGTGGCCACGTGAGTAGCTGACAAAATTTCCATTTAAAAAGCATAGCCCTACCTACTATTACAGTTTACATGACTTTATTACAGCAACTAACCTACTGAATGATAAATCAGTGTGGGCCTATTGTTAATGGTAGCCTACAATATTATTATATTAACTTTTTAGTTAAAGGTGCGTTTACAGCGTCGCGTTTGGTGCGCCGCTACTCGAGCGCAGTCAATCAGAGAACTGGGTTGCCGCGACTGGCGGTTGCGATTTGGTCAGTTTTGAGGTGCGCCAGACTAGAACTGGTCCAACTTTTTTGCTCGTCGCTTGCGAGTTTTACCCACAATTCCGTGCTTATGGGTTGCCTAAACATGGTTTAAACATGGACGCTCACGTGTTGATGACTTGATAAAGGAAAAGTGCAAAGGAAAAGTGCAAACAAACGCAAAAAACGCAAACAAAAAACTTACAAAAAAGCTTACCCATCAACGCGGCGGGACTTAAGCGTTTTCCTAGTCACTAGTCATGCACATGTCTTGGTAGGCGAGTGTCTAACGTGTTGGGCTTTGAAAGTCGACGTCGATGGTTCGGGTCCGACCAAAACTGCTGACTTTTTTTCCAACAAAATTTAAAAATAAATAAATATGAATTTAAAATAATATATCAGTGAAATACCCAAGTACCAAAAATGGTTGCTCGAGCGCGTGGATCGCGCGGAGCGCGCTCAGAAGTGGCGCGAAAAAATGGCGACGAGGACACGGACAAGATGGCGGACAAGATGGCAACTCAAATGGTGACCAAAATGGCGGTGAGCTAAAATGGTGGTCAGGCTAAAATGGAGACCAAGCTAAAATGGTGGCCGGAAACAAAATGGCGAACACAATGGCGGCTGGAAACAAATAGGTGGACAAAATGGCGGGCGTAAACACGTGACCGGAACCAAAATGGCGGCTGGAAACAAGGTGGTGACCGGAAAAGATTGTGGTGGTCATGTGACCGGAAGTGCACTTTAAGCACCTGCGGGCACCTGTGCCACAACGCCCTGTTCTTAACTACTAATATGTGCAGGGTTGTGAAAGGATTGCCAGGCTGAGGGAAGTACATAGTAAAAGTAAAGGTAAGTGCTTCAAGAGAAGGAACAACCATTCTTACAAACTTTTTGGGGTGGCTGTGGTATTTCTTGCTAACTTGTCACCCTAAAAATCACTCCTGTGTTTTAATCTGAATTTGTAAGCATTCAAAGGTTTTCAGATAGTGATTTTGCCGAAATAAGGTTATTTTGAGTTTCAGTGTGTGCGGTGAGCAAATACATTTCATTTAATTTAATATCTTTATAGGAATTTAAACATATTTAGATTTGTGTTAACGTCTTCATCATTGTGTACCTTGACGACAAGCTTTAGGCTTAAATACTCATTAAATAATAAGGAACTGTCCTTGGTTTCAAATATATCTTACACGTATTTAGTAATTTGTAATATTCAATTTAATAAACATCGCAATTAAAATAAACTTAAAAAAATGAAATCTGTGGATTCTATGCATGTTCAAAGTTCCTGGGTTTTGACTTCCCGCGCATAGATTTAAGAACGCGCTCTGATTGGTTGTGACGTCACCGTGAGGCGAGGCCGACTGCGGAGAGCGTTGTCACAGCAGAGCGTGTTTACCATCGGTGTTTACGTCTGTCAGTGTCTGACGTTCTTCACAAGATTACTGAAAAGGGGTTTGAGAAAGCCGACTCCTTAAATATACCTCATGTTAACGCAGTTCTTCTACATACTATCTACATACTACTACCTAATCTTTGCTACTACATACTTCTCAAATAGCCTCAGTCACGTCTCTGCTGACGTTAGAGGAGTAAAAAGAGACAGGTACATGGAAGTAGGGTTATAGTTTGCCCTCTTCTAGGCTAGCCTAGGAGGCTTAGGCCCTAACTTTATTTTTGGATGAGCGTAGCGAAGATTCCGTTTCACTACAATGGAGAAAAAAATCCGAAATATTTTTTTTTTCTTTTTTTCTTTTGTTTGTATTTTTGTCTGTCTCTTAACACGATTCCGGCTAAACCGATACTCCGATTGCGATGCAATTTAAAGGAGGCCTTCGAAATCTCTGAACTTAGAACTACCACGTTTTTGAGCACAATCGAAAATTATTTCTCATGATAATCGCAATTTTACGATTTGTTTCGTTTTTTTAAATTTCTTCGACTTATAACACCTACATGCTTTATCCGATTGTAATGAATTTTTTACAGAACCTTAATTCTATGAATTAATATATTCGTGGGAAATTTGAGCGTAATCAAAAAATTATTTCTCATGAAAATCTCTATTTTACGCTTTTTTCCGTTTTTAAAAAAATTACGCTCATCCAACAACGCGCCTGAAAAAGCGTTTGCAAAGCTTCCTAGTTAATTTGATTAGGGTCAACTCAAGGGCCTACACTATTTTGTACATTTACTTCTAGGATGAAGATTGAAAACATACTCCTTAGGGCCCTAGAGACAGGCGTAGGTGTAGGCAATAGCTACAATTCTTTGTTCAAGCATCACAGTACCATCACATCACAGCCAAGCCGGCTAGGGCCTTTAGGCCTAGATAGATTATCTCAGTCACCAATCAGTAAATACACTGTAATGATTTTAATTTTAATTTGTAGATCAGGTCGGAACTCGTACTGTGTTTTTGAAAATCAAATGCACTTTTTTCATTAGCAAAATATTTGCTAGCGTTGACCCCTTTTTTCTTGTTGTTAAAAAATGTAATAACAACAAGGATAAATAATAATAATAATAATAATAACAATAATAATAATAATAATAATAATAATAATAATAATAATTAATAATAATAATAATAATAATAATAATAATAATAAAAAAAAACACAAGAGTTCTAACTGATTTAGACAAAGTTTTCCTAAAAGAATTTTGTATTAGATTTTTTTGAAAACGCTTGTGAAAGTATTTGATTCGCTCACCAACTTGACAAGTTTATAGACACATATCGTTGATTTAAATCAATAAAAATCTGATCTTAATCGAAAAAAATCGAAACAATCTGATAGGTAGGCATATAAATCGTAAAGTTGATTTAAATCAAATAAATCATGATTTTTGATTTTTTAAATAAAATAAAAAAATCACACCCTGCTAATTAGTCAGACAGTCAGACTTCGTTCTTTTGTGCTGTGCATGCATTTTTTTCAGCACTTCTGTCGCTGGTATGGACCAGTTTTTTAACACTGTTTTTCTTCAATAAAAACAATGAAAATCAACTTCAAATGATAAATAAATAATAACTCATTATTAACTATTTATTAACACTAATCACTTTTAAAATATACAATTATTAGGTTAATTACTCTTACTAATCACTCGCATACTTCACTGTTTTCGGGCAGCCATCATTTAGGCCTGCCGTGCAGAGTTGTTGTACATACTGAGTATACCCGGACAAGAACATAATAAAAAATAACAAAATGAATCATCACGTTTTTGCGGTTATAGTAAAAAAAAAAATACTTCAAAACCTTTAACATCGCTATTTCAAGCAAAAGTACTTTTCAGTTGAAACTCCTAAATATTTAAAATAGCGACGTCAAAGGTTTTGTAGGCGGAGAATTTTAGTGAAAAGGGTTGGTACCGTCTGCCATGGCAAATGCCCAGTTTACGCCTCGAAGGCCTAAGCCTAGGCCGCGTCACTCCTCCCTACTTATAGCTTACAATAAAACATCATGAAATGAAACTTGTAAGTGTATATATTTTAATAATATAAATAACTAGACTATTTATAAAGTATTACTCATTTTAGGTTGTTTTTCATTGTTTTAATTGAAGAAAAACAGTGTAAAAAACTGGTGTAGTTCTCCATCTTCTTGTAGCCAAAATAAAAAATGATCTTGCATTATTTATTAGTTATTAGGCCTACAGTCTTAAGTCCTTGGCCCTGGTATGTAAATCCCAAGATACAATTCCGTACGTGTGTATTCCTATGGCTAGGCCACTAAAATAATGTGGGTTCTGGTTGACTTTGATTTGTATGCAGAAAGAACTGCAATGGAAAATGAAGCTATTAATATGTTAAATTAAAGTGAAGAACAACTATAATAATATGTATATACTAAAGGCTATAGTCATATAGGCCTACTTACAGTAAAGTGTGGATTCGGCAGACGGCGCGTGTTTGTTTACATCTCGTCTTGCAGCTTTGAACCATGCGTTAATTCTCCTATTTTGTTCGTTTGGCACATCAATGAATATTTTGTCTGGTGTTTTTAAAGTAGTGTTTGTACACAGTACCATGCACCATTTGTAACGCGGCATTTGACTGATTAATATACGTTTTATCCGGATAATCTGATGCGTGGGAAGAGCGCGCGACACAAATAGCTGCTGTCAGTGGCAGAACTGTCTGCTAGCCGCCTCGGCAAACCTCGCGATGACGTCACGCCCACCTGCAATGGCGCATGGCCGTTTTCCGGCGCGAAGCCCGGTTTCAAATTTTTCCGCGCTCACAGTTAGCGCTAATAAAAGCAGGACGCAAAAAAAACTTTACAGGTCGGTATTTGAGGTTGTTAGTAAGGACATATTTAAATTTGGTAATGAAGCACAGTTCCCTATTATATTTATTTAGTAATTTTTGAGTTCGTTGACATTAAAATCCTTCCCTTATTTTTAAGTATCATTGTGAAGCCAAATTTGTATCATAAAGTATTTTTTTATGAAGTAAATATTTAAAAAAGGATTGACTTTTGATTTTCTGTCAAAAATCAATTGGAAAACGTTCGCTTGTATATAAACAAACTTCAAAATATTATTGTTTTCTTTTCTGACAGCAGAATTAGGCCTTTAGGGAATTTGATTATATTCTTTCGATTATAACATTACAATTTCTTCATTCATAATGGCTAAACAAGTAGTTTAAACGTTGTACCGTATGTAATTTTAAAAAGAACAATAAAAACTAAACGCCTAGAGTGCTCGGTATGTGAAAAATATTTCCATCGGGTATGTATAAATATGACCAATGAAATATTCGATTCAATACTTGGACCATGGGAATGTAATAAGTGGGATAATCAGTTATAATAGCAGCAAGTGCTTCAATGTGGCGTTCAAGATGTCTATGAACTGAAGGGAATCGAACAAGAAGAGTTTCGCCGAGATGGTATTGTATGAATTGTTTATTTCCCCCCCTAAGTGTACATGAAATTTACATGACAAATCTTGTTAATCATAATGTCGATAAAGAGCCTCAAAGTAGAATGAGATGTGCTAAAGGTTTAGCTATATTGCCAAAAGGAATAAGCTTGGAATCTCAAATAGAATTTTGGAAAGTATATAGACATTTGGGAAGTTATTTTTGGGAACGTAAAATTTTTGATATATTTCTTGCTGGAAAAATTCTAGAAGTCGTTAAAGAGGGTTTTTTTTCTGTTGACAATTTTTAAAATGCTAAGATTTGACGGAAAGGGATAGGGGGGGGGGTTTGGGTTATTTATATGTGAGAAGTTATGTTAGTGAATTGAGTGTAAATTTAAATTTCCGAAGATGTTGAGTTGCAGTCAGTTAAATTTGGTTCCGAATGTAAAGCCAATGATTTTACAGCATTTTTAAAAAGCTCCACACGAATTTTAGAAAAATTTTCGATTGTTTGATAGTTTAGAAATGTTTAAAAATTTGGGAAGCTAAGAATTGTTTTTTCAGGTGATTTCAACATGATTTGAGAAGAAGACATTACCAGTAAAAAATTTAAAATTCTCACAAGATCACATGGTTTGGTACAATTGTTTAAAGTCTGTTACTGGGGGTTTAAATAATAGGTCAGCTACTTAATTGCATGTTTATGCAAATCACAATAAAAAATTTTTTCAGTCAGCTTTTATAAGTGTGGATTAAGTGTCATGAATTTTTTTATTGTTTTCGTAAGTTTAATAAGCAAAAATTTCTTCCTTAATTTGTAAATACTAGAAATTATAAGAAGGGGTTTGGAAGAAAGTAGATGAAGATATTTTAAGTGGTCCCATTAACCAATTGGGTATGGCGGAAGTGCAGATGATAAATTAGAAAGTTTTTTTTAAATAGTCGTAAAACAAAAAATGAGATGCACACCCCTTGAAATTAAGAGTTAAAGGTAACCCACCCCCCATGGTTTAACAGCAGAGATTGGGAAAATCCAGCATAGGAGAGACCACTTCCCCCCCAAAGAATCAAAATTTTTAAAAAGGGCATTCAACGGGGGGAATACAAAAAAGTAAAAAAAAAGGGTAAAAAATAGATTCTTTTTTCTAACCCGTGAGCATTTTAAGTCTTTTTTTTGAAAGATTTTCTTAAAAATTTTTATGGTCATTTTTATAAAAATTTTGAAGGAAACAAAGAGAAAAAAAGAGTGTAGCATACCCTTTTTGACAGAGAATGGGGTATCCTACACGTCTAACCCTGACATTTGCTGTTGTTACAAAAAGTTTTGTTGTGAACGAGTAGTTTTTTCCCCGTGAAATGGTAAGTTTAAAATTTTTAAATAGAAAAAAGCAGATGACCCCCAAATGAAAAGGTAATTTAAAAAGAAGTTGTTCAGAAATTAAACCCCTTTAAAAATTTAAAAGCTCGACAACATTTAAAGAACCATGCATAGTATTCAGAAATGCGCATAAATAGTGGGATTATTGGCGTATCAAATTTTCCCCTTTTCTTTTTTTGTGGTATTTCCCACAAGCTGAAATTGAAAAGGGTAACACCTATTTAAAGGGAAGGTAAAAAGAGTGATGGGAATTCTTATCGCCCCTATTCAACTTTTCCCAAATTGTGGGGAAAATTATTGAAAATTTTTTGCACAAGGTTATTACATAAGTGGATGTATCAAAGGGTTTTAAGTGAAAACCCAACAGGGTTTTTAAAAAAAGGGGAGACACGCAAAGTGCCTTTAGCATTTACAGATTTTATCTATAAAGGGATTGACGCGGAAGGAAGGGTTGGGCGTTTTTTTTGATTTTGGGAAAGCATTTGTTTTCATCCCCTTTTTTACCTTTTTAAAAACAAAAAAACCAGGTATAACAAAAGCCCTTTATTTTTTTTAAATATTGGGGATTATTTTTTTTAAAAAGAAAAAGTTTTTCAATCTTGGGAAAAATAGTTCAAAAGTATTCAATTATTTTGGGGAGTACCACAAGGATCAATATTAGGACCCCCTTTTTTTTTTCTTTACATAGATGAATATACTATAAAGGGAGGAACAATTATATCTTATATGTGTGACTTGGTCTTTTATTTAGAAAGGGGTGGTGTGAAGAATCGTAAAGGGCGTCTTCAAAAAGTTTTAAAGAGGAGGATGATTGGGTTTAAAATCAGGAACTTTTATATTAATTTAGTAAAACAAATTTTATGATTTTTTTATAAGGCTAAGTAGAAGCATGAATGATATTCATTTTTAGTTGAATTGAATGGTAAGCTAATTTTTAGAGTATATGAATTAAATTCTTGAGTTTTCTTTGATTTAATTTTAAATTTTTAAAAAACATTATGAATATGTATGTAAAAAGTATCATCACAATAGGAATTATAAGTAGAATGAAGAGGTTTTTTTAAAAGAGAGAAGTTTAGGTTTCTTTTAGATTCTTATATTCCTCTATTTTTGATTTTGTTTAGGGTTTTGGGGAGTAAAAACTTCTACCCAAATGTTGTACTTTTAGAAGAAATTGACCATCTGTTTGATTCAATTCCTATGAGCCAAGATTTACAAACGATTTCTTCACGATTTAGGAAAGAATGAAATATAGGTACTGGTAAAAAAATACAAAAAATTAAAAATAGTATTCGGTATTTTACCCAATATTTTTTTAATTTTTTGATCGGATAGAAATTTTATTCTAACAAACTCTTGAAAGTTCCCAAATTAATTTTTGAATATTAAGAAAATCATTCTTGTACGAGGAGTATCCTTTTTGGGGAAATTTAAATTTTTTTATGATATTTAGAAGCCGTTTTTCTGAGCTAGGAATATAAATTTAAAAGTAAAATTTTAAGCAATGAAAAGAAACAAGAAAAAAGAAAAATTTTTTTTACTATTTTTTTGTGGGGGATTGTCTCTGGTTATGTAAAGTTAATTTATTTCATATGTTCTTATTTTGATTTTTTTGTTTTTTGTTTGTTTTTATTGCTTTGATTTTGATGTATTTAATGATTTTTTAATTGAATTTTCTGCCTAGATTGTTGGTTGCCGCCCACTGGTGGGAAATTTCAATTTAGTTAGGTTTCCCGATCATTGTGTGATCTTTTTTACAGAACAATTTTAAATAATTATATTCTGATTTAAATTTTATTTAGAGTCAAAAATTTTTTTACAAATTGTTATCAAGATTTGAACACAAGAATGAGGTTGAAAAAAAGAATGAAGATTTGCGTTGGGGGGGTTTCTTCCCCCGAAAGATTGATTCTCCCTGATTTGCTGTTCCGATTTTTGGCAAACCCATTCGTTTAGTGGGATCGTCTAATAAAAAAGTTTTTTTCTTTTCGTTTTTTTTTTTTATTGTTTTTTTTTTTTTTTTTCTTCTTTTTTTTCTTTTTTTTTTCTTTTTTTTCTCTTTCTTTTTTTTTTTTTTTTTTTTTTCTTTTTCTTTTTCCTTTTTTTTTTTTTTTCCTTTTTTCCCCCCCCTTTTTTTCTTTTTTTTTTTCATTCACACCCCTTTTTTTTATTTTATTTATTCATTAAATGCATATAAATATATTTTTTTTGATTGTTTCCAAAAATTTTTGGTTTAAAAACATTGTTGGTAAAGCTAATATTTCAAATATCTACCCCAAAATGTAGTTTTTTGTTGTTTCTGATCATGTAAATTTGATTTTTTTAGTTTTCCTCCCTTTTAAATCATTTTTTTTTAAACTGAATAGGATAGACGTTAAATAAAAAATAAATAATAAATAAAAAAAAAAAAAAATTGTGAAGTTAGGATGACGTTGTATGTAGGTGTAGGTGTAGGGTTTTAAACGAACCAAAGAAAATAAAACAAGCCAGTAGAAACAATTTAAATGCAGGAAGTGTGGGGTCTTCAATCAATAAAGTTTGTTAAAACCTTGAAAGGGAAAGGAAATTTAATTATGTTTTGGTTTTTCTATCAAATTCATTTGGTAAAATTACACAATTTAAAATTTTTTTGAAATTGTAATTTACTTTTTGCAATTTTTCCAACAAAATGCTTTAATGTTATAAACGGTATTTAAGTTAAAAATGATTTGCTCGGAAATACTCTGTTTATTCTTTTTGTATATATTATGTCTCTATTTGCAACAGGCAAATTGCCCACTGGCAAAAATTTAAAAGAGAAGGGGGAGGGTGAAACGGTACCCCGGGACATAGCCTACTCCAAACCCAAAAATACCCAAGGGGACCAACGGCTTTACGTCCCATCCGAATGGACGGTGTAACTTTTGACAGTCATATAGGTTCCTCCACTAACCCGCACTGCCGAGCAGACGGTGCTAAGGAGAACGAAGCTGTCACACAAGCTTACGAACCCTAGTCTGCTCTAGCCAGCGATATACGTGTGTTTCAGGGCAGAGCGGCGACCCACTCAACCCCTGACCACGCCCGATGTTGCTTAACTTCAGTGTTCGAGTGGGAACTGGTTAAACGACCGCGGCTAAATCGCTGGCTAAATTATATATTATATATATTATATATATATAAATTATATCCGTGCGTGTTTATGTGAACTATCAATGACTAAAGATATGATTTAAATGTTTACATGTTGCAGAGCAGAAATGCTGTTGTTTGATATGTAAAATGATATGTTTTATAACAAAATCTTTTAAAGGGTTATGTCTACGATAGTGCTAGGTCGAGGCCTATGGCTAGCAATGGGGCTAGTGTTATATTTATGTGGACCTACCTGCGGCCAGAATACACCAAACCATCATAGAAAGGACTGCAAGGATCTTCCTGAACAAAATGTCGTATGATTGCGTTTGTCTCGGTGTGCGGCTCACAAGATTCTTAGTTGTGATGCTGTAGTTTAGACCTCAACCGAATTTTAATGAGAGTTATTTAATGGTTATTCTTATTAAATAATATTCCATTGTGTTTGATTCAACAAATTTACAGCCGCGTCGTTTCATTTAAACATTTACATGGAAACAATACTCAATTGATATTTTACGATTCCATTAAAGTTTACAAAGAAATTCTAATCGAAATTCATATTCGTCAATCGTCAAGTCATGGATATGATGAGGAAAAAAATCACATAAACCAGTTGTGGGGAGGTGGAGGACAAAAAGGATTCTCACTTAATGGTCTTCATCGCATTATCATCGTTCGTGTTGTAAAGATAAGATAAGATATTTTTAATCACTTAGACTAGTACAATGTACAAGTATAACTCTTTGCAGAGAAAGTGAATAGTCTATGGTAAATAATAATAATAACAGTGATGATAATAATAATGAGTTACACAGTGTTTATTTTGAAGTAGAGTAGATGCAAAATAATAATAGGCTCTACTATATTAAGATCTCAAATAGAAAAAAGAAAAGTTAGATATGAAGCAATAGGTGATATATTGTGATGAGAATAGCTGATGGCACAAAAAACAGCAATGATGTACAGTAGAACACGTGTCTAATATACATGCTCAATCCAAGGAAGCGTGATAATAATAATTGATTAATTGATTGGATATTGCTTAACGTCTCATATTTATGCACTTTGGTTAATCGAGACTATGATTGGTGATAGATAAGGATGAAGTATGAACAGTAGGGAAGAGGGGAAACCCGGTACCGGCACGTAGCCGACTCCTTTCGAAAAGTACCAAGGGGACCAACGGCTTAACGTCCCATCCGAAAGGACGGTGTAACTTTGACAGTCATATAGGTTCCTCCACAAACCCGGACTGCCGAGCAGACGTCGAGGAGAACGAAGCCGTTACACTAGCTCAATCAATTCAAGGAATCCAAGGAAGCGTGATAATAATAATGACATACACAGTATTTATGTTAAAGTAGAGTAGATGCACAATAATAATAGGCCCTACTAGATTAAGAACAGCTCATAAAGAAGGAAGAAAGGTTAGATATAAAGCAATATTGATACCGACAGTGTTGACTCGAGCGTTAAGCGCGCGACTCTGATTCGGAATATCCCGGTTTCAAATCCTGTCGAGACCGGCAATCCTGAATGAAGGTATTTCCGAGGTTTTCCTCAGTAGTTAATGCGAATGCAAGGGATTGAGTCCTCTTAAACAGCCCTCGGACATCCCTTTCATAATAGCCTATCCGCAACATACCTATAGTTAGACACCTAAAGAGGGGCATGAATTGCACCCTGGGCAGGCTTCCTACAAAAGTTTATTATATTTATTTTATAATATTGATAAGAGCTTGTTGCCGCGCTCTTTTGACCGTGAGCCGTACACCATTGCGGTTCTCTGTGCCATCAGCTATTCTTATCACAATATCATATCAATATAATAAAAATAAATATAATAAACTGGCTCACGGTCAAAAGAGCGCGGCAACAAGCGCGCCGACCATAAGAGCGAAAGACCAAATAATGTCGACATGAAAATAAGAGCGACTGGCCAATAAGAGCGACTCCGCGCGCAGCGACTTTGCAGTCGCTCTTATTGGCCTGTCGCTCTTATTGGTCTGTCGCTCTTATGTCCCTTTCGCTCTTATGGACGTCGTCCTTATTACCGCGCTCTTCTTGGTTTCGACCTTATTGCGGCGCTCTAATGGGCGGTTACCCATTCTAAGTACAGTCACTCGGCCAATACAAAAGTAATTATCTAGGGCGACGGTCGTTCGCCCGCAGCCAAGCGCACGTGATGCTAGAAGGCGATGACTTACTCGACCCTGTTTACTCCTACCCGAGATGGGGGTTTTCAGCTATCTGCACACGCCGTCCCAAAAGATTTACAATCTTGAAACTCGGTATATGACCTAATATGTGGTCCATGACATACAAAAAAAATCAGCCCGATCCGATAACCCGTTCTGTGTTAAAAAAAAGTGCGTAAAAATCAACGAATATCTTTCGGCTGGCTGGCTGGGTGGACAGGGGGGGGGGGTTCTGCCAAAGAGAGGAATAAGAGCCTACAGAGAAAACGGTAAATCTTTAGAACTATGAAACTTGGACCACACGTAGATGTACCTCAGACTCACATACTTCCGCCGAGAGATCAAGCAATATTCCACCCCAAACAACTCCTAAATCATTCCCTAAAATTAAAATAATTCATAGCTCTAATCCAAAATTGAATTTTTAATCAAATTAGTTATTAAAATTATGTTATAAGTGTTAAAACCCAATCCGCCTATTCTCATTATATAAACCACATTTTGTCAACCCCCATCCCAAAATAGTTTAATATTATTTTTACACTTGATTTCCAGCATTTACCACGAAGCTACCTAATGAGTTATCATTATGCAATTTGACATGATGGTACATAATAATATGAAAAATAATCCGCCGAGAGGCAAGCGATATTTCACCCCACAACCCCCCTAAAATTGGAATAATTCATAGCTCTAATCTAAAATTGGTGTTTTATTCAAATTAGTTATTAAAATTATTTTTTAATGTGTTTTAACCCAATCGGCCTATTCTCATTTCCTTAAACCACATTTTTTAACCCCAACCCTTATAGTTTATATATTTTTACCTTGATTTCCAGCATTCACCAAGAAGGCACCTAATGAGTTATCAGCATTAAATTTGGCATGATGGTACATACTAATATGAAAAATAATTTGCCGAGAGGCAAGCGATATTCCACCCCCAAACCCCCTAAATCATCCCTAAAATTGGAATAATTCATAGCTCTAACCCAAAATTGAATTTTAATTTCAAATTATTAAATTATGTTTTAATGAGTTTTATTTTAACCCAATTGGTCTATTCTCATTTCCTAAACCACATTTTGTCAACTCCCCATCCCTAATAGTTATATTATTTTTTACCTTGATTTCCAGCATTCACCACGAAGGCACCTAATGAGTGTTATCATCATGAAATTTTACATGTCAGTACATAATAATATGGAAAATAATCGCCGAGAGGCAAGCGATATTCCACCCCACACACCCCCTAAAATTGAAATAATTCATAGCTCTAACCTAAAATTGTTTTTTTATTCAAATTATAGTTATTAATATTGTTTAAATGTGTATTAACCCAATCAGCCTATTCTCATTTCCTAAACCTCATTTTTTTAACCCCCTTCCCATAAAGTTTATATTATTTTTACCTTGATTTCCAGCATTCACCATGTAGGCACATAATGAGTTATCAGCTTGAAATTTGGCATGATGGTACATAACAATATGAAACATAATAATCCGCCAGAAGGCAAGCGATATTTCACCCCCACGGTTCCCTACCACCCTTAACTTTGGGGAAAACTAAGGGTCGTAATAAATACAATTTTAATATTATAATTGCTGATTAAAATTATGCATCAATGTTTTTATATTCCGGTCAACAAATCATTCACTCAAACACCCAAGACGACTTTAACCATAGGAAATTTAATAAAAACATTGCATATTGCCAACTGCAGATTGTAAATAAAAACAAAAGATGGTAGCTTTTTGATGTTTTATTAATCGTGATAGAAGTGTTACAAGGATAAAATAAGGTATTTATTTATAAATACTAGAGCAATGTGAAAAAAACATGTGTAAGTTTTTATCTTTTAGAAATGACAGACAGGAAAAGATGTACCAACAATGATACAAATAAATAATTGACAATATAGTCAGAAGGCACTGGGTAGAACAAAGCGGGTTATTCAAATTAATGTAAACATTAGTTAAGATTAGAACAGTAACTATTTCATGAAATACAACACTCCCCCTTAATCTTAACTTAACACTGCCTGTAAAGTGTAAACCCAGTCCTTTAATGCAAAATGCATGTTAGGGTCCATTGAGACCTTTAGTAAGTACGTCAGCTATCATCTTATCGGTTGGAGTATACGACACCGTAAACTGCTTTTCTTTAACTGCTGATGTTTTATTTTTCTTTGAGGATACCTGCATACAGGCTCTTGATTGCCTGCAATTTCCTTTTCTTCACGATTCCCTTGATAATCCTCATCTTCCGATCTTGATGACATTAATTTTCATCTGCTTCATCACGATATTCCGAATTTTTCCGGACATCACTGTCTTCAGATTTCAACTTAACAGTAACTTGTTTGATTTCCGAGTATTTTCTTCATTGAAAATTACATCTCTGGCCTTGATTATTTTGTAAGGTTTTTCCGGATCCAGCAGACGATATCCCTTGGAATTCTCACAATATCTCACGAAAATCAGAGGTCTTGATTTTGGATCCCATTTCTTACATAATAGCTTCGGAATATGTGCATATGCTTGACATCCAAAAAATCTGAGATGACTGATATCAATTTGTCGCCCGTCCATGCTTCTTTCTAGTAATACCTGGAACTGCTCAGGAAGGTGTGCTATTTTTCAGATATATGGCACTACTGATATCTTCCGTCCAATACTTTTTTCCGAGTCCCGAGTCCTGAAGCATGCATCTAGCATTTTCCACTAATGTACGGTTGAGTCTCTCCGACACACCATTTTGTTCGGGTGTATATGGAACAGTCGTTTGATGTCTAATGCCACTATCTTTGAGAAGTTCCTGAAAACTTTTGTTGGTATACTCAGTACCATTATCTGTTCTCAAGGTCTTGATCCTTGTATCACATTGGGTTTCAACTAATGCTTTAAATTCTTCAAACTTTGCCTTCACTTCATTCTTTGATTTCATTATATAACCAAAGTCTTTCTTGTGAAGTCGTCTGTGAACGTTAATAGATATCGAGAATTTCCCCAAGACAGTTTCCGACATGGGTCCACACACATCGGAGTGTACAAGCTCTAGTTTCTCTTTAGCTCGCTGCCCCCGACACTCTTGAATGGAGTTCTGCTATGTTTGCCTTCAATGCAAGGGTATACACTGTTTATCACTGGTTCCTGGAACATGCATACCAGTAACGCCACCTTGAGTAAGCAAACCCCATATCTCTACGATTCAAGTGGCGTAATCTTTGATGCCACAATTCATGTGTGTTGGTACACTCACAGTTGCAGCACTTGCTCTCTCACTTGTACTGGTAATGACTAGATTGTACAATGTACATACCAGCCACATTAGTAGCAGTGGTCACAATCTTCCTCTGAATGTCGGGCCCATCTTGTTTATAGGTTCGACATCCTTCCTTAGAGAAGTAAACATTCAGTCCATTGTTTACCATTGTACTCACACGGACAAGGTTTGCATTCAGACCTGGTACATGCACTACGTTGGAAATCCTAGTGGTACCTTTACTTGCCAGAATATCGACATCTCCGCGACCTTGGGCATCAAGCTTGGCATTATTGGCCACGGTTACTTGCTAACTTTCAGTGTTACTGAAGTTTGTAACCATTCCTTGCAATCGTCGTGTGCGATGTCGCGCCAGAGTCTACATACCAACTATCGGACGTTTTGTTCACCGTCATTGCACTCAGCACAGCATTCTCACCTTTCTTGGCTTGTTTCGTGTCCTTGTATGTATGAGGTTTACTAGGAAAACGCTAAAGTCCCGTCACGTTGTAGAGCGAGCACCAGTACGTGCAACACGACCCGAGTACGACATTCCCATAATGTTACATACTATACCAATAAGTCTTTAAGGTCTTGACCGATTTAGCTGAAAATTTGTAAAATAGGAGAGAATGGATAAAATCCACCGCCATCTAGAGGACCTTGACATCATTTCTTTAGGAAAACTATTTTAACTCTTGATTACTTCAGGTGGCAGTGCATAGTGACCAGAATTCTCGTGCGACTTTTCGTTGTCATGGTAACGTTACTTTTGTTAAAATGTTATTTCTATCTTCACTACTTATCAGATCAAAATAAAATTAACATATTCGTGACCGGGCGGACATTCTGAATGATTTGGCTACCTCAGATTTTGTCGCCGTTAAGTTTTTTTTTTAAACTTTAGATTAACTTTAATGTAACTTTATAACTTTTTAAACGATTTTGCAACAAAACTCATGGCATTCAATCGTGAACGAAGCTTGCGGATGGTCAAATTTCAACTCCATCCGAAGCTTCCGTTCGACCGCTATCATGAGCCAAAAAAGCTGCGCGACTTTCCGTTGCCATGGTAACGGTACTTTGTTTTAATGTAATTTCCATCTACACTACTTATCGGATCAAAATAAAATTAACATATTCGTGACCGGACGGACATTCTAAATGATTTGGCCACCTCAGATTTTGTCGCCGTTTAGTTTTAAAAAAAAACTTTCGATTAACTTTAATGTAACTTTTTAACTTTTTAAACGATTTTGCCACAAAACTATACAGCAACCCGCATAAGTGGTAAGTACAAGTGTGCAAAATTTAAGGACGGCCAGAGAAACGGTGCGACCTGGACCGAAGCAGTAACAGAAAAAAAAGAAAAAAAAAGAAATTCGAGCCATAAGAGTCAAGTGGTTTATGTGACCTATTTCGCCACAATTGTAACAGCGTTCTTTCTTCTTTGGCTTGAACGAAGTTGCCTTGTCTTTTGGCTTGCTGTGTTTTGTAGCTAACGCACAGTCTTGAACTCGTTTCTCCACAGCTTTTCTGCTATCTACTTGATCAGTTTTGTTTTAACAAATTCACTTGTGATTTTCTCTCCACTGTTCTCCATGGCCATAATCATGGGATTATATTCTTCAGTTAAACCACTTAGCATTATAACACCCAGTAATTCATCTTCTACTGCTGCAGAAATTGATTCCAGTTTCTGAGCTGTCAACATAACATCGTTGACATACTCCTCTATTGTAGAGAAGTGCTCGAGTTTTGCACTGAAAAGATTTCTCATCAGACCTATGTTAACCCTGAGTCTTCATAAGCTTTCTTCAAACTTTCCCAAGTTTCTTTTGCGGTTTTGGCTGACCTCACATGAACATACGTGGATGGTTGAAGGGTTAGACATATTCTTGCCCTAGCACAACGATCATTAGCAGCATTGTCATCATTACCTAATACACATTCCCACAAGCTGTCATTCGTTAGGTTCATTTCCACTATGAACTTCCAATTGTTATAATTGGATGAACCTTCTAGTTTTTCTATCATTGTCCAATTACTATAAGACGACACCACCTTGGGAGGCATCTCAACTGCTAGCCCTAGGCTGAACTGCAAGACCTAGTAGGCCTAGGCTGACCACACAGAAAAACCCAACTCAACAACACTGTAATATTGCTTACCTCACACTTCCAGCTTTATAGACGTTTGCTAGTGTATTACACGAGGCACTGGGCCCATAACCTGATGTTTTATTAATCGTGGTAGAAGTGTTACAAGGATAAAATAAGGAATTTATTTATAAATACTAGAGCAATGTGAAAAAACATGTGTAAGTTTTTATCTTTTAGAAATGACAGACAGAAGACGATGTACCAACAATGATACAAATAAATAATTGACAATATTGTCAGAAGGCACTGGAAAGAAAAAAGCGGGTTATTCAAATGAACTGTATACTGTATATCAGGTGAAGACAAATACACAAAGATTCAAAGAGAAATAGTGTTTATTTTCATAGGTGATGAAAGACAACGGAAGACATAGGTGATTTGATAATAATACATAAAACAAGAAGAAAAGAACACATAAACAAAACAATGAACAACAAAGAGGTTAAAACATAATATTTCAAGATGCTCCGATCTAACATTCCGGCCCCCATGAAGGCTTCGCTTCATTGAGTAGGAAGTGGGCAAAGTTTCACAATTGGCCGAGTTATGAGGCCGTGGGAGGTGATGACATCGGCAACTCGAGATATTCCATCTGCACCAGGTTTAACAGTAACAATACGGCCCATGGTCCAGCGCAAGAGGGGGAAGATTATCTTCGGCAACAATGACGACAGTCCCCGGAAGAATGGTGTTTGTTGGCGATGTACATTTATATCGTTGCTACTGAGTGTGAAGGTTTTCTATTTGCCAGCGCTTCCAAAAGTCATGGACGATCTTTTGCACCAAATGCCAACGAGACAAACAGGCGATGCGGTTGGTGTAGCGGGGCTCATCGGGAGGTGCAGTCAACGGACGAAATATTAGGAAATGACCCGGGGATAGATAGGCGACGTCAGCCGGGTCAGACGATAGTGCATACACGGGCGCGAATTAAGTACAGCTCAACTTGTACTAGGTCGTATTGAGCTCCTCGAAAGTAAGGACTTGTTCACCAATGGCGTTCCGTATGAGTTGCTTTGCAGACTTGACCCCGGCCTCCCAGAGTCCACCAAAATGCGGCGCTGAAGGAGGAATAAATCGCCATTCTGTGCCACAAACGGAAGCAGCTTCGGTGATTGCATCCTGATGAATTTGAGAGTGAGGAGCTGGCTTAGACGATGTATTTCATTGATTGCGCCAATGAAGTTGGTGCCGTTGTCGCTGAATATAGTGGAGGGATGTCCACGACGTCCCACAAAGCGACGATAAGCAGCAAGGAAAGTGGGAGTAGAGAGATCTGAAGCCAATTCCAGGTGAACAGCCTTGGTGGCAAACATATGAAAATGCACAAGTATGCTTTTAGAGTTCGGGCCCCTCGGAGGCAAGCGGCGCGGAAACAGTGGTAAGGACCGGCGTAATCCACCCAGTGTTTACGAATGGTCCTAAACTAGAAACACGTTTCAAGCGGGAGGTCTCCCATTGGTTGAATAATGGGTCTTGGTTTTACTGTAAAGCAACGATTACACTTGGCAAGCTGCAAACGAACAACGTTCCGCCCGTCCATTATCCAGAATTTTTGCCGAAGATAGGCATGAGTGGCAAGTGAGCCGGCATGTAAGTTGACGACGTGAGCATTCTCAATCACCAAATATGTAAAAGGATGCTCTTTGGGTAGTAAGGCAGGATGACAATGCTCATAAGCTATGTTGGCAAAGGATAGACGACCGCCAACTCGCAAAATTCCGTCGTTATCTATGAATAACGTAATTGTGGCGTGTAAGACGGTGGCGAGTGTTCGGACGAGATGCTTCTTGCAACTCCTCAGACAAACTGGAGCGTTGGGTTCGACGTATAAGACACAATTGAGCTTCATGAAGCTCGGTGGTGGAGAGAGGTCGGTGATGAGCTGATGAGAGTGGAGACGGTTGTGTACAAACAGGCGACAATAGGCGACAATTCGATAAAGACGAACATAGGAAGAGAAATGAGTTTCCAACTCCAGCTGTTCAACTTGCACCGCAAACGTGAAAAACTGGAGGGGGTACCAATCGGCATTAACTTGTTGAGTCGTTCATATCAGATGATTTTGGATAAGTTAATGGCCATGGGATACTGGATTAGCTAACCAGATGGACCTTCCCACCACAAAGGATGATTTATCAGGTGATTGGGATTATTCCCGAGAGGCGCAATCAGCAGGATTGTCCTCGGAAGCAACATGGTGCCATACTGAACATGGTAATATTTCTTGAATTTCAACCACACGGTTTGCAATAAATGTCTTCCATCGGTGCGGCTCAGCGGATATCCACGCTTATGCGATAGTGGAGTCTGAGAAGGCAAAATGTTCAGCAATGGTGATGACCCCCATATCGATGAGAGTCTGGGAATAAATTCGAGGAAGTAACTGAGCAGCACACAGTTCAAGGCGCGGCAAGGGCACTTTTTAAGCGGTGCCACTCGCGATTTGGCTCTAGTTGAGTGACGGTAATGCTCCCATTGGGTTCAAAGACATGAAGGAAGACAACGGCGGCATACCCTTCCTCTGAAGCATCACAAAATCCAACAAGAATACGGGTATGAGAAGATGATGGTACACAAGACGGGGATTCGAATTTGATTCAATAACGGCAATTCTTCTTGGTAGTGACTCCACGCGTCGATAATATTCTTTGGTGGGGTTTCATCCCAAGATAGACGTGTTTTGGCAGATACGGCGAAAGAAAACCTTGGCACAAAACGTTACTGGTGTAAGCCAACCAGGTGGGTCAAAATATACGAGCCATCTGCGACAAGATTTGTCGTTTAGTTATGGCTGGTTTTGAGAGGCGTACAACATAACAAAAGGCGTCATCGGAAGGTCCCAGCCAAGTCCCAACACCTTGAATACCGGATCATGGTCCAATGATAATATCTTGCTATCAGATGTAGTTTGACGACAGTGTTCTGGGTTTAGGCCTATCAGTAGAGATGGGTGGTTGGCACACCATTTCCGCAATTCAAAACAGCACCCGTTCAGACATTGAATCAAATCATCACGTCGCTCCAAGGCGAGATCAAGCGTGTCAGCGCCAGTAACAATATCGTCGACATAAATGTCTTTAAGCAAGGCTTCAGAAGCAATGGGATGGCGTTCTGAATTTTGATGTGCAAGTTCTTGAATGGTGCGCAACGCTAGAAAAGGAGCTGAGGAGGTACCGTAAGTCACCGTGCAGAGGCGATAATGTTGTATGGGTTTCGTGTTTCTGAAAATCGCCACACAATGCGTTGAAGATCTCGATGCTCTGGGTTAACAAGTATTTGCCGGTACATTTGACGAACATCTGCAGTAAAAACGAATGCGTGAAAGCGAAAGCGGAAAAGCACTGTACACACACATCAGTTTGCAATTTAGGACCAGTCAGCATAACGTCGTTCAAGGATTTTCCATTAGACGTGGCAGTGGACGCATTGAATACTACTCGTTGTTTGGTGGGTGGATCGTTAGGTCGATGTACAGGGTGATGGGGAATATAATATGGTTCATATGGGGTAATGTCCGCTAGGTTAACAAGTTCCATGTGACCACTTTCTAGGTAATCCCGCATGAATGCGCAATATGCAGCTTGAATGTCTGGTTGATGAGGAAGGCGATTTTCCAAGCATTTAAATTGAAGCAATGCAATGTGCTCAGAGCGTTTCAAAGGTTGGCCAGTTAGTGGGAGCGCAACGATGAAGCGTCCTAGAGTATCCGGGTGATAGTTTTCTTGTAGATGTCTTCGGCTTGCCGTTCTTCGGGTCGAAGAATTGGTCGGTGAAAGGTAGGCTCCAAGTCCCAAAATTGCTTTGTAAGATTAATCAAGGGGTCCTGATTTGAAGGCTCTAGGAGTGAGGATTGTGACACATAAGCCAAATGTACTACGAAGGCTGTAGGCAGTCGGCTTAGACCGTCGGATATGGCCGATGGATACCTGCACAGATTCTGATCAGTGACGCGTCAGGAGCGAGCACTAAGTTGATGAAGTGACAAGTGGTGATGCATTGTCGGTGATGAATAGTAACTTCCGAACTTCATCCGCTGAGGGCTCTTGGACGGTGCTGCTAGACGAAGGTACCGATGGTAAAGGCGGCAGTGAAGGCGATGGTAAAGTCGACGGTGAAGGCGAAAGTGATACCAAAGGTTGAGACGATTGATTCAATGGTGAGCAATGCATACGATATCGCGTTTTCCAGCATTGTCGATGACATTTGATGCGAATTGGACTCGGCGATCTGCGAGGCGACGATGATAATATGCGCCAACCACAACCCATCCCAGGGTGGTTTCCCAAGCACCGGGAACTCCACCACTAGGCATAACATGGTTTGGACGCATGATAGTGGCGCAGACGTCTGCACCGAGTACGACATCAAATGGTGCTGAACGAAAATAACAAGGATCAGCAAGTCGCAGGGCGTGTAATTGGGTCCATGTTCATGCGGCAATGCTTCATTCGGTGAATTGTGCATCACAGTGGGAACCACGTGAAGAGGGAGTGTAAGCCATGGGGGATCGCCATGCGGTTGTAAAAGGGCGATGGTGGTAGATGGTCGTTGAAAGCAGTGATCCCGCAATTCGATTATAGGTCCGCCACATGATGGTTGCAGCTTGAGGCCGAGTCGTTGGGCACTAGCACTAGAAATGAGGTTGGCTTGACTGCCGGTGTCTAATAATGCGCGCACTAATTCGCGCTGTCCATCAGGCGCCCGCATGAAGACACAGGCCAACGGTAGTATAGGCTATGACCGTAGAACTGAGCCACTTTCGTTTACCTCGCCAGAGTAACCCGTTCGGTCAGTTATGTCACGTGATTTTACGTCACCAGGTTATGACCAGTTAGCATTTTCAACCCAAAAAACGAAAGCGACTCGGAGGTGGGTTTGTTTGCAAATGGATGCCGTGACAGCAAGAGTTAAACGTAAATATATAAACAAACGTTATTAACGTTTACCATGTTAATGTTGATTGTTAAAATGGCAGCAGAAGGCCTAGGCCTACTCAATAACAATGTTTTTGCGCCAAAATATCCACGTATCACCCATAGCAACTTATAACACAACCTATCGAATTTACATCGCTTCATATTTTCCGCCATTACCTGAACTAACCCTGCTCCCGAGGCAGGTCACTTTTTTGGTGATCGGGTTATAAAACAGGGTTACTCTGGCATAGTTGCCGAACGAACCTGAGTAACCTGCTACTGACCGGGTTTACTTTCCGGACTAACAGGTTGCTCTGGCAAGGTAAACGAAAGCGGCTCTGATTGACGAGCGTAAGGCTGATCGGTGGACCGATTTACGATGGACAGGCACAGTCCCTGAACACGATGATAAGGAGATGGACGTTCTAGTCAAAATGAACTTTCATGTAGTAAGGTGTGATGGCGACGACCGCAGGAATGGCAGTTATCTTGGGAGGTGCACGCCGTCTTAGTGTGGTATGAGCTGAGGCAGTTGCTACATAGTTGAGCGTGGTTTACGTACTCCATTTTTTCCTGGGTAGGCAGATACTTGAACGAAGAACAAGAATCCGCAGACCAGAATCTGCACAATAGGCACATCCAGGAGAGTTGAGATTAGGTGATTGTGTAGCTGTCATTGTATTGCGAAGTGCATTATATGATGATGGCGTACCGGGTGTTAGAGCTTGTGCGACTGGAGGAGGCAATCGAGCAATAGGCGTAGGTGTATTGTGCTTAATGTTGAATGACCTGGAACGGGATTGATTATTATGCCAAGAAGAAGTCTTTATTAGAGCAGGCCTATGAGTTGAATCATTGGTAATCAATTCCCCAATTCGACAACGTTCCACTAGAAAGGTCGTGAGAGAATTAAACGTTGGCACTGAGGATGGGTCGTGATGCTTTTCTTCGAAAGCAAGGCGCAAGCGTGGTGACAAAGTGTTCAGTGCTCGAGAACACATGACAAAGTCACCAAGGTCGGGAATCTGGAGATTGCGCAAGGCTTCATGTCCTGCCTGAAAGGTGTCCAAGACAGCTTGAATGTCTGACGTAGAATCCGCTTGGTGCGTAGGATATACCGTCATTTGCCCAACTAAATGTGAGGCCTGTGCCCGAATGGAAGCATATCGTTCGCAGATAAGGCGATAGGCGACATCGTAGTTCTCAGCTGACACAGACAAATGTTCAATAAGATGCAACGGTGCACCGTGGAGGTATGTGCGTAGATAAAGCATTTTTGTCTCTGCTGGGAGGCGAGTGTGGTGAACAGTTTGAAAAAAAAAAATTTTTTTAATCTCCATCCCATATGGGCACGGCGATTTGCAAAGTCGAGGTTGTTCCGTACCAACAGCTGATGTTGAAGGTACTGGTGATGCAGACAGAAACCTATCCTCTACTACCGTAACTACCTTATAGTACCACTCGTAGAACTGGGTAAAGGCATGAGCAACCTCTGCTACTTGCGCATTGGGGACTTAAGCATTGGCCAGTGTGATGTCCCTTTGAGTTTCCATAAAAGAAGCCTTTAATTCAACATGTTCTTTCCTATGCGCTTGTAGTTGCATCGTTGAAGCCACGTCTGTTTCATGCGTCAGAGTGTGAAGATTATACATTAGATCCATATACATTGTTTGCAGAGCTAAGACACCTTCAATCTTGGCAACGGTTTCTTTCATGCTTGCATTGCCATTGGAAGCCATGATTTTATTCTAATAATGTGGTGTGTGGACTGGATAAATACATTTAGATTACTCACAGATGAATAATGATACTCAGAGTTCTCTAATCCGGCCACGGAGATTGACCATATATATCAGGTGAAGACAAATACACAAAGATTCAAAGAGAAATAGTGTTTATTTTCATAGGTGATGAAAGACAACGGAAGACATAGGTGATTTGATAATAATACATAAAACAAGAAGAAAAGAACACATAAACAAAACAATGAACAACAAAGAGGTTAAAACATAATATTTCAAGATGCTCCGATCTAACAGTAACTATTACATGAAATACAACACTTTTGTTTCTAGACAATCTGTTTTAAAAGGCACTGCATCCACCTTTACACGTATTTCACGTATTTCACGCCTTGATATGATACAAACAACAAAAAGATGTGATATCCCCCCAAAATACAAAAATTTGAAAAAAAAAAAAAAAAAAAAAACGGTAGCCAAGCTATCCTTCCAAAGTCTTCGGCTGTGAATACTGTGAGATATAGAAGTTGAGCCAAGCATTGTAACATTCATGCCCTACCGTATTCAAATTTCCAAATAATACGAGATTTTAGTATGCAAATCAAGTGAATTTGCATGTGAACATCTTAATATTAGTAAAAACCTGTATTTAAGTATCAACAATGTTTAACGGTCATCAACACTGTTATTAATAATTACTAATTAAAGGATAGTAATGACAGAAGCAAGGGGAAGGGAATAATTAGTAATTAATCTCATTAAGGTCATTAACGGAGTATGTTGTTAATTTAAAGTAGATAAATAGGAAGACATGAGGAGAACTAAGAGATAGCCGCTTAGTTCATAGATTTTGATATTGATTTACAAAAGTTATTAACGTTTTAAGTTGTTTTTTGGGTACAAATTTATCATTGTAACAGATTATCATTGACGTTAGGGAGCACGGATGAACGCGGAAATAATGCTCCAGGCACCATGGCCTACGTGCTATCCTGCTACGTCTTCATCGTAGGAGGGTTGGTAGAAGCTTCCAGAACAAAGTTTACTCAGTTCAAAAGTAGAGAAGTGACCAGACCAAGGACGCGACAGGCAGGTTTAAATAGAAACAACACAACAGGTTTCCTAGGGGGCTCTTACCTTGAACAGACTAACAGTGCTGTGAGAGGGATGTGGGAGGAGCTAGGTCAAGGGGAAAAAACCGAGGTTTTATAAGGAAGATGCACGACTATTTCGGGGCAGATACACGCGAACGGAGGTACAGCCTCTGCCACTCATCGTCATGAGTGTCGGTTAAGTAAAGTTAGGCTTTCCAGCCTCGAGGGAAAGCGGCTCGAGTGTTAGTCGAGTGTTTTATCGTCAATGTTTATAATTGTGCATTCTCGTGATTAACTTGTGTACCTTCGTGATTAACTCGTGTAACTAGTGTATTTTCGTGTTAACTTGTGTGATTTGTGTATTCATAATATTGTGTTCATCTGCGACCACGTGCTACATGGAACTTTTCCCGTGACAAACAAAACGTCACTTTGTTTACAACAATCAGTTGCTTTCATAATATTGTGTTTCGTCTGCGACCACGTGTTCTCCTGATCTTCGCCGACTAAGTGATTCCCCCCCCCCACATTATTACAATTGGATTACGTCGACCGTATCATCGCTTTGGATTCTACAGCACAAGGATACGACACTAATTACGATGAGTACCAATCATTAAATATTATTATTCAATTTCATTCAAACAACCATTTAACTTAACTTAGTACTTATATTTTGGTTGACCCTGTACTCACTGTTGAGCACAGGTGTTTGGAGGTCAAAAGTGACACGGGGAATGTAAACTTTAATTTAGAGCTCTATTAGGCAGGTAGGGACATGTTTTTGTAATTGTATTTTTTGTTCTTAATTATATCAATGGAAACTTGATTAATTTTTATAATTGTAGCTTGAGTCCTAAGGAATCCTTTCACTAGATCTTTAGTTTTGTGTGAATTTATAACCAGCAGCTGTTTGCAGAGCGTGACTTGGTGTTGAGTAAGTAGCTAATTGCTTCGATAATTTGTGTTTTTTATTAATTGGGCGTCTTGTGTTCTACCGATTTTGAGCTAGCATAAATTTAAATATTCTTTGTTTTTTTTGTAACTGTCACTCGGCTTTGGGCAAGCGAGAGGGGTGAAGTTTACAGCTTTTCATTCTTTCTCCCTAGTTTCGCATTGAAAAGAAGTAAGATCAATTACCTGTTGACGAGGGCCAAGCCAACCATTTTCGTGGAAAAAAAGTAAAGATTTTAAACTCCAAATCATAAAAAAATTACTTGGCTATTGATTTTGGTACGAGGACTCTAAAAAGTCAATGGCTAAGTAATTTTTTATGATTTTGAGTTTCAAATTTTTACTTTTTTACCACGAAAATGGTTGGCTTGTCGCTAGTCAACAGGCGGAATGATCCATAACTTCTTTTCAATGCGAAACTAGGAAAAAAGAATGAAATGCTTGGCTCAACTTCTATATCTCACAGCATTCACAGCCGAAGACTTGGAAGGAGAGCTTGGCTGCCGTTTTTTTTACAAAATTTTGTATTTTGGGAGGTTAATCAGCTTAACAAATTGTTCTCTTAGTGAAATGAGTTTTGGTTCGGGATGTACATTGCTGACTTGCAGAGGTTTGTTATTTCAAAGTGACGTAATCTGTAAGCCAGTGCCGATGAAGTGAACTCTGTACTGCATTTCTTAGCAATGTAATGTAATGTCTATTTAAAATAATATTTTTAAAACGCTGTTGTACACTATGCAAGGGAGAGAGTTAACCCTCTCCCTTATATAAAGCCCATGCTGCGGAGAAACATTACTTCACTACGCTTAAGTACACTATGCAAGGGAGAGAGTTAACCCTCTCCCTTATATAAAGCCACGCTGCGGAGAAACATTACCTCACTACGCTGTGTAGTACCTAAGCAAGGAGAGAGCTAACCCTCTCCCTTGTATAAAGCCCACGCTGCGGAGAAACATTACCTCACTACGCTTAAGTACACTATGCAAGGGAGAGAGTTAACCCTCTCCCTTATATAAAGCCCATGCTGCGGAGAAACAGTACTTCACTACGCTTTAGTACACTATGCAAGGGAGAGAGTTAACCCTCTCCCTTGTATAAAGCCCACGCTTGCGGAGAAACATTACCTCACTACGCTGTAGTACACTAAGCAAGGGAGAGAGTTAACCCTCTCCCTTTTATAAAGCCCACGCTGCGGAGAAACATTACCTCACTACGCTGTAGTACACTAAGCAAGGGAGAGAGTTAACCCTCTCCTTGTATAAAGCCCACGCTGCGGAGAAACATTACCTCACTACGCTGTTGTACACTAAGCAAGGGGAGAGTTAACCCTCTCCCTTGTATAAAGCCCACGCTGCGGAGAAACATTACCTCATTACGCGTAGTACACTAAGCAAGAGAGAGAGATAACCCTCTCCCTTGTATAAAGCCCACGCTGCGGAGAAACATTACCTCAATCGCTGTAGTACACTAGCAAGGGAGAGAGTTAACCCTCTCCCTTGTATAAAGCTCACGCTGCGGAGAAACATTACCTCACTACGCTGTAGTACACTAAGCAAGGGAGAGAGTAACCCTCTTCCTTGTATAAAGCCCTCGCTGCGGAGAAACATTACCTCACTACGCTGTAGTACACTAAGCAAGGAAGAGAGTTAACCCTCTCCCTTGTATAAAGCCCACGCTGCGGAGAAACATACCTCACTACGCTGTAGTACACTAAGCAAGGGAGAGAGTTAACCCTCTCCCTTGTATAAAGCCCACGCTGCGGAGAAAACATTACCTCACATACGCTGTAGTACACTAAGCAAGGAGAGAGTTAACCCTCTCCTTGTATAAAGCCCACGCTGCGGAGAAAAACATTACCTCACTACGCTGTAGTACACTAACAAGGGAGAGTGTTAACCCTCTCCCTTGTTTAAAGCCATGCTGCGGAGAGACATTACCTCACTACGCTGTAGTAACACTAAGCAAGGGAGAGAGTTAACCCTCTCCCTTGTTTAAAGCCCACGCTGCGGAGAGACATTACCTCACTACGCTGTAGTACACTAAGCAAGGAGAGAGTTAACCCTCTCCCTTGTATAAAGCCCACGCTGCGGAGAAACATTACCTCACTACGCTGTAGTACACTAAGCAAGGGAGAGAGTTAACCCTCTCCCTTGTATAAAGCCCACGCTGCTGAGAAACATTACCTCACTACGCTGTAGTTCACTAAGCAAGGGAGAGAGTTAACCCTCTCCTTGTATAAAGCTCACGCTGCGAGAAAACATTACCTCACTACGCTGTAGTACACTCAGCAAGGGAGAGAGTTAACCCTCTCCCTTGTATAAAGCCCACGCTGCGGAGAAACATTACCTCACTACGCTGTAGTACACTAAGCAAGGGAGAGAGTTAACCCTCTCCCTTGTATAAAGCCCACGCTGCGGAGAAAACTTTACCTCACTACGCTGTAGTACACTAAGCAAGGGAGAGAGTTAAGTAGCGCGGGTTAAGACTAAGACTTTTGACGGTTACCCTCCTTACATTGATATTTTGAAAAACGCGGACTGTGACGCCATATTGGATCCTCAGAATGGTATAGGGTATTAGAATAGCGCTGGTTAAGACTTAGGCTTTTGATGGTTACCCTCTTTACATATATATTTTGAAAAACACGGGCTGTGACGTGACGCCATATTGGATCCTCAGAATGGTATAGGGTATTTAAATAGTGTGGTCGCGAAGTGAAACACTTAACAGGAGCTATTAGTTAATAGTCTGTGTGACGTCATGAGGAGGCGTGGTTTTATAAGTATCAACAATAGTAGCCGAGTGGGTAGAGTGCTGGACTCGTAATCCAATACCGCCCGAGGTGATCATGGTTCGAGCCCGAGCAAAAGTGCTGACTTTTTTCCGAGCAAAATTTAATTAGAAATAAATACGAATTTAAAATATCATATCAGTGAAATCCCCAAGTACCAAAAATGGTTACTAGAGCGCGTGGAGCGTGCTGCTTAGAAGTGGCGCGGGATTTGAAAATTCTAAAATGACGACCAGAACATGAACAAGATGGTGACCAAGCTAAAATGGCGGTCAAGATGGCGGAAAAGCTAAAATGGCGGCAAAACTAAAATAGCGGTCAAGATGGCGACAAAGCTAAAATAGTGGCCGGAAACAAAATGGCGGACAAAATGGCGGCTGAAAAAATCAAAATGGCGGGCGAAAATTCAAAATAGCGGACAGAATGGCGGCTGAAAAATCAAAATGGTGGGCGAAAAATCAAATTGGCGGCCAAAAACAAGATGGCGACCAGAAACACGTGACAAACCGAAATAGCGGCCGGAATCACATGACCGGAAACAAGATGGCGACCGGAAACAAAATGGCGGCCGGAAACAAGATGACGGCGGTCACGTGACCGGAAATACGTCATCGCCGACATATTGGATCTTCTTGGATCCATCGTATGAAGGCCTAGCTACGGCCTATTTACCCGACAAAAAAATCCGCCATTCTACTGTTTCAGATGTTACACATGGATAAGTCTTTAATAACAACCCAGCCAACACAAAAACTGTGCCCAGTACCGTAATGACACTGTTGTTCCGGCGCTAGCAGTGCCGATCATGTATCGTGTATTCTTTTTGGTTGTTACCTGCCCAGTATTAATATGTCCCTTTGTGCTTATAAGGGCCAGCATCTTTTGCTGCGACCTTCACGGTGTACATAGTATGAATGCCCAGCATTAGATCACTCGCCCGGCATCTCGGGCGGTCGCGTGCCCAGCATTAAAAAGGCACTCGCCCAGAACCATGTTTGAAGAAACGCTGGCGCTTTCTAATACAATAAGTGAACGAATTAAAAAATTAATAACTTTTGATTAAGAGGAGCTACTAAGTTCATATTTTAAGACCACCTGAGGAATTACAAGTACAAGTTAGTAGACGGAATATACACGAGATAAATTTTATCGCCATGAGCCGGATTCGAACACGAGATACCTTGCTCCACTGCCACACGCCTTCACCACTCAAGACACCGCACCTATGAGTAACTGGGCGCGTTAGCTGGCTTATATAACCGTCTAGCCCATGGGCGGGTAGTTCGAAACGTAACAAGCGTTTACGACTCAAATTAATAATATGTTTTGTTCTTTATTATTTTATTTCTGTAACTAATATGGTTATGGAGCGAACTAAAATTATCTTATTATTAATTCCATAGAAAAGATTCCACAAATACACTGGGAAAGTATATCCGATTTTAAAAAATACAATATTGTAATTATAACGTAGGCCTATACAATAACCTTGTTTGTTTTAAATATTATATTTAGAATTTGTGAAGATTCGACACTTAGCAGTGTTTTTTTTAATCAAAATGGCTATGTCTACATGAATACCTACTTAACAAGAAAAACCAAATAATAAAGGTCTATACTTGGATTGTACAAAAAAAGAAGCATTATCCGTAAGTAATTTCGTGTAGCAGTCAGACTGTATACTTGATGTGAAACCAAAATAAATAATGTGCAGGCCTGAATCTAAAAGCGTAGCGTAATGTAAGGAAATAATTATTTTAATCACTTTTTAATTGGATGAGCGAAGCGAAGACTTCAATTTCACCGACCCCCAAAAAAATTTAGCACGGTTGTTTTTTGTTTGTTTTGTTTTTTTTTTTTTTTCCGTCTGTTTGTTCGATCTCTACCGGGCAAACGGCATATGCGATCTTGATGAAAATTTGACACGACCTTCGTTCTCTCTGAACTTAGAGGTGTATTGCTTTTGGGTACAATCGAAGAAATATTTCTCATGAATATCGTACGATTTTTTTCGATTTTTAGTGCGATATTTTCGTGACATTTTGGCCGATTCTGACCAAACGGGTGGGGCTACAACGTTCATATTTCACTTGCACATTAAGGTAACGGTGATGTATTGACGTTTGAAAGAAAAAGTTGAAAAAGTTAGCCAGAATCTATAGAAATAAAGGTTTTAATTTCAGTTTTTTGAGGTGTTAAATATTAAAAACATTTATTTCTATAGATTCTGGCTAACTTTTTCAACTTTTTCTTTCAAAAGTCAATACATCACCCTTACCTTAATGTTCATGTGAAATATGAACGTTGTAGCCCCACCCGTTTGGTCAGAATCCGCCCAAATAGCACGAAAATATAGATTTTAGATCTTTCTCACAGCCTTGTATGAAAACTTCACAGGAGATTTTATACCTTACTCACAGCCTTGTTACAAACAATCAAAGATCCAACAGACCTAATGATTGCTTTGTATGGGCCGTGTTGGTATGTTTTTATTATAATTAACATTATATAATTATTATTTTATAATTAAAAAGCTCATTCATCAACGCGACTAAAAAAAGCGTTTGCGAAGCTTCCTAGTTGTAAACAATGTGGGGCATACACAATGGAAGTGCCACAAAAGACTTGTATTAGTATAATATACCTTTTGTGAATGTGCCTAATTATTGCACATAACAATAATAATTCAATAATTGTTTAATAATATTATGTGTTATTGTTTTTTACTATTAAAATAATTGATCAAAGTTGGATGAGCGGAGCAAAACCTTCAATTTCATCGACCCCCCCAAAAAATTTAGCTCGTTTTTTTTGTTTGTTTTGTTGTCTGTTTGTTAACTCTCTACCAGGCAAACGGCAAATCCGATCTTGATTAAAATTAGAGGGGACCTTCGAAATCTCTGAACTTAGAGGTGTTTTGTTTTTGGGTACAATCGAAGAAATATTTCTCATGAATATCGAACTTTTACGATTTTATTTTTATTTTTAGTGCGATATTTTCATGACATTTTGGTCGATTCTGACCAAACGGGTGGGGCTACAACGTTCATATTTCACATGTACATTAAGATAATGGAGTTGAATTGCTTTTTGAAAGAAAAAATTAAAAAAATTAGACAGAATTTATTGAATAAAGGTTTGAGTTTGAATTTTTTAGGTTTATAATAACAATTTACAAGTAACAATAGATTCTTGACAACAATAACCAACAATGCGTTCAAAAGGCACTTGATAAGTAAATAGATACCACGCAAACTAAAAACTTACAAAAAGCTCATCCATCAACGCGACGGGACTTTAGCGTTTTGCTAGTTAATTTAAATATGACTTCTTAGTTTCTTTCTTGGCTGCAGGATAATTTGATAAGTAGACATTGGAAAAAAGTTTTTTTTATTATATGAAGCTGATATCTGATAATATTATTTAAAACAAATGATTTGTAGAAATAGTTATAAACAGTGTTCTAGAGGTTCGACGAGCAATCATTTATTCCTGTCAGTCGTCGTTTTAAATACTAAATTAGTATATTTTAGTATTCAAGATATACGGGAATTAAGTCCAGTTTCAGCTTTTATAATAATAAAAAACAACAACAACAATTGATATGAATCAATAAATAATAATAATAATAATAATAATAATAATAATAATAATAATAATAATAATAATAATAATAATAATAATAATAATAATAATAATAATAATAATAAACAATAACAAATAATTATTTTTATTATTATTAATTCGTAGCAATCGTCGTAAAAGTTTGCCCCGACTAGGGTTCGAACCCAGAACCTCCGGCTTAACGTGCCATAGCTCTACCAATAATTATTAATTAAAAATAATAAATTATAAATTATAATAATAAATAAACAATAATAATCATAATAATCATCTTCAATGTTGAGTGTATTAAATCTATTTTGGTTATTTTTAGTACAACGATATTGATATTTCAAGGTAAGAGCAAAAACGGTCGAACCGTATTCATAGGATATTAACGCAATGTGGCACATTAAAATTGGAATACAACATCATTGAATAATAAGAAAGAAACAGACTTATTAAAGGCATAATAGTATTTCCCTTCCATGTGTAAGGAGTACTTATGGGAGAACCAACTACAAATAACACTATTATTTCCAAAATATCTGCACCTTTCTAATTTAACAGTTTAGACTTCCTTTACTACCGAAAGTTCCCTGACTAGTCAGCATAGCAACTACGTGCTATAATTCGGCACTCCTGACCGCCCTTTTGATTACCATGATAACCAAACTGTATCAAAAAAATCTTGTTGTAAAATATGATACGACAGAAATCAAGTGTTTGTCATTAGCAAACCATCCATGCGACAGTTATAAGCATGCAATAATAAAATGTGTGGACTCACCTAGTTCTTCTCTGTAGGCACTTTTATTTAATTCCTCCACTAAACAATATCACTCAAGAAAAATTGTCTCTTCGGGTTATTTTATTTTTATGAGTAAAACCCCACTATGCTGCCACCAAATGTAACGTCCGGGGATAGATAGCTAGCTGCCACCAAATGTAACGTCCGGAGATAGATAGCTAGCTGCCACCAAATGTAACGTCCGGGGATAGATAGCTAGCTGCCACCAAATGTTACGTCCGGGGATAGATAGCTAGCTGCCACCAAATGTTACGTCCGGCCGATAGTTACCAATCAGTCGATCAGTACTGATCAATAAATATCGAGACACTGTTAGACTATATTTATCCTGAGGGAGTACTGTTTTGGGAGGGTCATGAAAGTTCTACGTTAGAATCATAACTCAGTGATTAAAACTAACACTGTTTAATGAGAAACACATAGAACACTTCATAATATGATGTTAAAATCCGCACACTTATTGCCTAAACCTGCAAATACTTTCCAACCTACATGGTGGTTGAGATAAGACAGACCGTTTAGCACACAAAACGGTAGGAGGGGAAATAGCAGAGTTCCCCTTGATTTCCTGGGTTACATAGGCTTATAGGTATGCGATTTACATTCTAAGTACAGTCACTCGGCCAATACAAAAATTATTAACACAATTTGCTCTAATCAGCTTTACAATTGGTCATTGATAATTGGATGAAAGATTTAGATGATGGCAAAGTCACTGTTGCTGTCTTCCTAGACATAAAAAGAGCATTTTAAACGATTGATCGACAGATATTACTAAATAAGTTGCACAATTATGGAGTAAGGGGTAAGGCATTGGAGTGGTTGGAAAGCTATTTAACTGATAGGAAGCAAAGAACTAAATTCCAAAATGAAGTTTCAGGGGAATTATTATGTGAGCATGGTGTCCTCAGGGCTCTGTGTTGGGGCCGTTATTGTTCATTATCTATGTAAATGATATATTCAGTATTAATGATGATAAAAACATTTTTATAAACTTGTTGGCAGACGACTCGCTGTTATCATGTTCAGGGCTAAATGTTCAAGAGGTTTGTGATGCAATGAATAGAGTTTTAGTTAAATTATTTGAATGGCTTAAGCTAAATAAATTGAAGTTAAATCTAAGTAAAACTAAATGTATGTTGTTAACCTCATCAATGAAAAGCAGAGACAAAGTGATGGAGAGTTGTAATGAAAACTTGATTAGTACCTATTGATGGTGAAAATATACATTTTGGTAGTGAAATAAAATATTTGGGTATAATAATTGATCAGTACTTAAAACTAGACAAGCATGTTGAATATTTAGGGAAAATATTGGGGAAGAAAATAGGATTTCTAGGGAGAATTGGTAATAACCTTTCTGCGAGAACTAGAAAACTAGTTTTTAATGCAAAAGGAATGCCACATTTTAACTATTGTAATACATTGTTGTGGGGTATCCCTCTTCAAGATTTAGCTATGCTACAAAAGATGCAAAATAAAGGGATGCGAATATTACTTAAATGCGACAAATACACTCCAGTGAGAGTCATGTTGGCCAGACTAGTAGATATGTTATCAGTTAATCAACTAATTCATTTTAATGTATTAATATTTGTTCACAAGTTAAACAAAGGTATGTTTCCAGGTTATTTAAGAGGCCTCGGGAGTCGCAGACTTCTGCCACTTTAAGAATAAAATCTAAATGGGTAAAGATAATTACATGAATTCTTTTGTAACATATTAAAGAATATTTTGTTTAGGGTCCTACCTTTTCGTTTTTTTTTCCGTGCGTAAAAAAAAGAGTTATTGAGTAAAATGTAAATGAAAATGCAGTTATCACAAAAATACAAAATTGGGTCTCTACATAATATTATATTAAAGAACGTCCTAAAATTTCATCAAAATCGGATGAATAGTTTAGACGCAAATATCTTAGCAGTTATTGTCAATATTGTTGCGGGTAGTCTAGCTCCAGGGGCACTTGCTTTCATTTCGCAAAGTTAGCTCGTGTCTCGGAGTAGGAGACTCGCTCTTGGTTTGTCGCTAATCGCCGCTCGGGTGATGTGTGCCTGTGTGTGTGTTGGATGTGCGTTGAGTCATTGACGCATGCAATGCGGACAATCTATGTGGTGAAGGTCACCCCACGCATACCATTCGACTCGCACAAACCCAGAGCTTTCATCTCACTGTCGATTTTTAAATTTAATATTTTAATATTACTGTTCCATGGAAGGAATTGCTACTTAGAAAACGCTAAAAGGAGCACGTAACCTCAGGATCTTGCAAATTATAGTTATCTTATGGGAACTTATAAATAATAAAAATGAATTTTACTTTTAGTGTTTCTAACGCAATTGAAACTTGCTCGAATTTAGAAGTAAACATAAATATCATAAACGTATTGCATCCCTACAGCCATATGTTTACATTTTACCGTTTGTGACTTCCGCGTCTTTCCGAGGATGGCAGGAAGGAACCCATTTCAACTTATTTTTTTTTGGAAAATTTCTATGAATTTGTATAGGTATCTTTGACATGAACTTTAAAAAATGAGAACCTGTTTAAAAATTTTTGTTTTTTTTTTTTTTTTTTTTAATATGAGAGGTAGTGTGTCTAAGTTCCCTTTACGAAGCTCTTTATTTTGTGGAACTTGCCCGTACTGGCCATCAAAGCGTATACTTTGTGCCGTTGTGCGGATACCTTGTGATTCCTTGTTATTTCTATAAATTGTTAATTGTTGCGGAAATGATCTTATAATTGGCCCTGGGTAACACTGCATGAACAGAGGCAACCTCAAAAGTATGTACCCTATATGAAACATTAGCAGGAGAACCGCGGCACAGAAAGGGAGACACGATAGCGGCCAGAAACGGTTTCAAATTTGTAAAATACGGATGTTGGGAACCACTCATCTGGGGTTCGACAATAGAAGGGGGAATGACATGGAAAACGTAGATTCAACCCTCTACCAACAACATTCCCTGTGTGTGTTCAAGTAAATAATTAATTGTGATAAATTTTAAATTTTTATCGTGGGAAACCTGTTATAGGGTGCAATTAGCCTCTCTTCAGGTGAATTAGGTATGTGCGGATAGGAAATTGTGAAGGGATGTCCGAGGGCTGTTTAAGAGGACTCAATCCCTTGCATTAGCCTTAACGACTGAGGAAAACCTCGGAAAAAACCTTCAGTCAGGATTGCCAGTCTCGACGGGATTCGAACCCGGGACCTCCCGAATCAGAGTCGAGCGCTTAGCGCCCGAGACACACCTGATAAGTTATGAAGGAACAGATGTATTTTATTTTAATAAGGAATGTATAAGTATGTTTGTAACCAGGCACAAAATTGGAAATAGAATATAATAAAACATAATGGATTATACTGTTCTTTAATTCTACCTATCCGAGCAAAAGAGATCTAAACTTGAATAAACAAAGACAACAATACAATCGGTTGACTGTAGTTCATTGTTGTGTCTGCATTTATGAAATTAGATTTACTTAGTTGTCCTCCTTTGTAATTTTTTTTTTAAGTAATAGGATAGATATTAAATAAATAAATAGATAAATATAATAACATATGAAATATTTTTCTCGTTTGTGTTCTTTTTGTGTTTATTTGCGCCATGCCTTACAAATAACTACAGGAACTATCATTTTGTGTTTTTCAGAGAACCCTAGAAGTATCTCAAACGAAGACCTCGTACGTTTTTGAGTACCTTTAAAATAATTTCTTGTTAAAGTGTTATAGTGCTGTTTATAGTGGCACGCATAATATTAAAATCATTAGTATTACATGAATGAATACTTTATTTAAATCCGTTTGTATGTTTAAAAAAAGAAACCAGACTTATCAAAATTAATTATTCTCATACATGCAACCGACTGTAATCTCGTTTGCGAGACCCCTACAGTACATGTGAATTCCCGCTGAAAATCAGGTATTTACCACAAAAAGCAACTAATATTGAAACATGGTTGGTGTTCAAGAGATACCAAAAAAATGTTGTCTATATAGTTTTATCATTTAATTTGCAGCTAGTCTACCTGTCAGGGGCAGTGGAGTAACTATCCCTTGTTTTTTTTTTTTTTTTTTTGGGGGGGGGGGGGGAAAAAGGTTTTTAACTTCAAAAGGATCAATGGTCAGCATGGCTAGTGAAAAGGGGTATTTTAGGTATGGTCAGTATGTCATCCAAAAATAATTTGTGGGCATTATGCTCTTTGCTGGGTAAAGTACATGATTGTGTATAATGGGGGGGCGGGACCTCAGCTTATGGGCAAAGACCCCGGAAAATGGTTCGATCATTAGTGTGTACTGTGTAAATAGGGTATTTTAACAATTTTTGGTGACAAACCCCCATAATAGAAGTACGAAACAATTGCAACAATATGAAATTTCTCAATATCTACATAATATGTCAATAAATACTTCATAAAATAAAAAAAGTGTGCCCCCTCGACCCAGCCCCCGCAGTTACGTCGCTGGCCAGGGCTTTTTTTTTCCTGCGCATGTGACCTTGGCTAGATCGCGTGCTACGAGACTTGGGACTGGGAGCATATGTCTCCAGCCGTCGCCGACCATCTCTGTCGTGCTGCTTTAAAAAATCAGTCACTTACTCATTTGGTAGCTATAGTAGTGCGGTATTCGAAATTATAATGGAGAGCTCTGACAAGCGACGTTCGAAATCTAAATTACATCTATCTGCAAGACGGAAGTGCGGAAGAAGAGTACTGGGGCTAGCTTGGCGGTATGGAGAGCTAAAAAACGGTAAGCTATCATGCTAACAAATAATAAATTTGATATTTATATTTTATAATAAATCGGTTCGGTTAGACAGAATTGTTTAAATTATATACAAAGTTACCCCAGCAACCAAAAATACAAGATGTATGAAAAGAATTAATTATTATATAACAACAATTTTTTTATTGCTTATACTTCAAAGTTTCTACACTCCAGTCAGCATGTATTATTTCACGATTATTAGCTCTGAGGTCGGCTGCTAAATAATAATACGTGAGTTACAGTTGCTGGTGATTGTCTTCCGATACCGTGGTGGTACGACAAAACTGATGAACGAACATTTGTCCTTTGTTCTATGGTGTGGTGTGGGTGGAATGGCGATAACTAGACAGTTATGCTTTACAATTTTCATGTGACACTGTTTTCTAATAAGAATTCATGCAAAATCTATATTATTCTATTAATTCCATAGCATTTTTTATAAATTATGTTCCTCTAACATTTTGAACAATCTAGTTTTTGCGACGGAGGGGAGGGGTCTAGAAGTATAATACATTACATTATAATGTATACCTCGTTGTTATGAAGGCTTGGAATAAATTTGTGTGGCTCGTTGGTCTTGTTGTTAGCGTATCTGCATCCAATGCAGAATGCCCAGGGTTCGATTCCCGCCAAAGTCAGAAGTTTTTTAACTCTGATTTGGACTTAAGTCCATCAGTTCGTGTCTTAGGAGTTTGGAGCCGTCTTAGCAACGAAGCACATAATAAATTCAGAGTTGTTCTGAATCGGCCTTGATGATTCTGGCGTTGTTCCGCGGGTGTTCGCACTGTCCAAATTTCCTATTAAAAATGTTGATCTTTGGTTGGTTATCGCTCACTCGTCGATTGTGTCGGGGCCTACAGGTAGGCTTAGTCGCTTTGATTTACGTCCCCCCCCCCCCCCCCCCGTGAAAATCAGTTATATAACTGAGTGGGTAGACACGGGTAGACACGAAATTTTATTTATTTATTTATTTTTGTATTTATTTACTCAACCGAAATTGACTACTACAAAAAAGCTCGTGTTTTAAACGCAATAAACAGGTGGGAAAAATGAAGACTCGAGGTTGTAGGGTGGGAGGGAAGGGGATGGGGGGACAGGGGAGATATACATAGCAATTTTCAGTTCTACATTATAGTATACTCTTTGTTAAGATGGCCTGAACATAATTTAAGCATTACAAATTAGAAGTCGTTTCTCTACTGTTCTGCGTAGAGTTCTACAATATATATTTGATGATAAATGAATGATGATGAATGATATTCAGGCACTGGTATATTATAGCTCACCGCCTATGTCCGAGTCCGCCCGACTGTCAAAATAAAAAAGACAGGGCGTCTTCATGGGTCAAGACAATGTGAATTCCTTACAGTTTCGTAATAAAATGTTTAAATGACCCTGACCTACCGCTATGTAGTTATATTAGATAGCTCGGAGATCGCGGCTCACACAGCTCTTGCTCTCTCGCTCGGCTGGCTGGCGAGTCTGTCACAGCCATCGAGACCACGTGACTGATACGAGTCTGAGCGCGATCTCTGGAGAGAAGCATGCGTTACGCGGGACTCCCCAATAGTGTTAAGTAAGAATATTAAGTATGTGTCAGACTCTGTTAAGTATAATATGAGAAATTGTAATGATATAGAGGTTAGGAGGTGCAATAAAATTAGGACATAGAACAGTGTTTTCTATAGTGGAGTTAGGGTCTACAATGGGCTTAGTAAAAGTCTCAAGGATGAGGTGTGTGTGCATAAGTTTAAAACCCAATGCAGGGAATATGTACTTAAAGAGATTTGGTAGACTATATCCTTGCCTGTATTGTTCATTTTTATCATGTTGTTGTACCTGCCTGGTTGTATATTTTATCTTGTATTGTATCATAACAATGTACATGTAAAATGTAATAGCAGTTGTACTGCTAAAAAAATCAATTACAAACTTACTCACTTACTTAGTGAAATGTGTTTTGGTTCGGGATGTACATTGCTGACTTTGCAGAGGTTTGTTATTTCAAAGTGACGTAATCTGTAAGCCAGTGCCAATGAAGTGAACTCTGTACTGCATTTCTTAGCATTGTAATGTAATGTCTGTTTAAAATCCCAATATAGGAATCAATAACCAATCGATGTTACGGCTATTGATTTGACTTATTGCCTAAATGTGTTACGTAATTAGGCGCCAGTAGATAATTGCCTTTGACTAAATAACTAATCATGTTGAATGATTTGCTCAAAACCATTATTGATTGAAATCAATACACGATCATGGAATAATAATTGAGTGACGTTCCAGCGGTCACTACAGCTCCGTGCTTTTTCAAAGAATGTTATGTTTCCAAAATATACATTCTTTACTTAGCCAATCATTCAACAGTGAGCTTTAAATTCCTACCTGCTCTCACTGCTGATACGGTCATATACAATTTCACACATATATGTTTCAGGAGTGGCTTTCAGTGCTAACTCCATGCAAGTAGTCTTTTTCAACAATGAATTAAACACATATCAATGATTGAAAAAATTTAAAAAATCGAAAAAAAATCGTAAAATTGCGATTATCATGAGAAATAATTTTTTGGTTGCGCTCAAATTTCACACGAGTATATAAATTAATTAAATGAAGGATATGTGAAAAAATCATTACAATCGGATAAAGCATGTAGCGTGTTATAAGCCGAAGAAATTTTAAAAAAAAAATCATAAAATTGCGATTTTCGTAAAATATAGTTTTTTGAAAACGCTCAAAATTTCACATGAATATATCAATTTATGAAATCAAGGTTCTGTGAAAAAACTATTACAATCTGACAAAGCATGTAGGTGTTATAAGTCGAAGAATTTTAAAAAATTCGAAAAAAATCGTAAAATTGTGATTTCCATGAGAAATAATTTTTCCGATTGTGCTCAAAAACGTGGCAGTTCTAAGTTCAGAGATTTCGAAGGCCTCCATAAAATTTTATCGCAATCAGAGTATTGGTTTAGCCGGAATCGTGCTAGCAAACAGACAAAATTACAAAAGAAAGAAAAAAGAAAGAAAGAGAAAGAAAGAAAAAAAACTTCAGGATTTTTTTCTCCAGTGTAGTGAAATGGAATCTTCGCTTCGCTCGCTACGCTCATCCAATAATATGCATCATGGTGTTGTTTTGCGTTGAACATAATATTATGTTCATTATCATTGGGAAAACATAGCCTACGAGGGATTATATCAATTTTCCACAGTCCATACGGAAGGCTTTGGAAAGTGGTATTTCACGTTGTTTGAGCCGGGATGCTCTGCTCCGAGATTTGCAGTGGACTGTATTTTAGCGTTTAAAGTATGGATAAGAAACATTGTAGAGTTACTTACATCATGATGGAAGTTTGAGCAGCAACTTACTTCCCGACGTCCTGGGTTCGAAGCGTAGCACTGACTTGAGTGTGGTGATGTCAGCTTCAGGACGTGTGGTATGGGGAAGTAAGATAGAGAAAGACTGGCCAGTGGAAGAAGTAGAAGGAAGGAAGAAATGAGTCTGAAGACTCTGTGTTCGACGACAACACGCACCGAGGTAATCAACAAGAGCTTTGCGAGAATAAACGAGCGAGGTTTGCTTTACGTGAGTGCCTTGCCTATGGGCAGGCAAGTGAGAGAGAGAGAGAGAGAGAGAGAGAGAGAGTGTACTTGCTTCTAGGGGCTACGAGTTACGACTAGACTAGAGCCGGTACTGATAGCAGACAGAACAAAACGAGATAAGCAAAACAGGAAATAAATCTGATAGGTTGAAAATTAAACAAGGCAGACAACCTGCCAGATGAGAACGTGAACTACCAACACCCAAACTACAAACTATGGAAAACAGAAGCGTCGAAAACCGGCGCCTACATACCGCCCACCTAAAATGAACTATTTTAGATAGACGAGAAGAACAATAACTAGAGCTACAAATATAAAACCAAACCGCAACGTACGACTAAGAGGGGGGAGAACAACTAACTTGTTTACCGGTCGGGTAAACACTCCCTTAGACGTGCGGATGGAAGCTACTCTGACAACATTGTCTTTACCTGGGCACACTTGTATCACCCTACCGATAGGCCAAGACAAGGGGGTAGTGGCGGGCTCTAGTGCGAAAACTACGTCACCGATCTTGAGGGCACGCGCGCACCCACTTCCCACGCTGCATCTGGTAGTAAATACTCAGAGGACCAGCGCGTCCAGAAGATCTGATGCAGCTGGCGGACACGATGCCAGCGCGAGAGGTGTGAACTGTTATCAGCAAGGTTAACCTCGGGAGGTGCCAAAAGCGAAGTGCCTATTAGTAAATGTGCGGGAGAGGTAAGTCAGACCCTCCAGGGGTCGAATGAAGTGGCACAAAGCGGTCGACTATTCAATACGGCTCGATACGCGCAAATAATGTAGCATACTCCTCGAAATGAAGAGAAGAATCCTTAATAGGCGATAAAGGAGCAAGCTTGGCGGATTTCACTCCAGCTTCCCAGAGGCCCCCGAAATTAGGGGCATAAGGGGATTAAAATGCAGCGAACACTACGTAAGGCAAGCTTGTCAGCTATGGTAGTTGCAGCTGAAGTGAGAAAATCGTGAATCTCGCGGAGCGTGCGAGCAGCACCTACGTAATTACGGGCCACAATCGGAATAAATGTCAGCAGGAAGTCCCCGTCGGGAAAGAAACCGTCAAGGCACGCGAGAAAAGCTTCTGTGGATAGGTCGGAGACCATCTCCAAATGAACAGCTTTAGTCGCCAGGCATATGAACAGGCATAAGTAACCCTTGACGATGGGGCGTTACGACAAGAGCTCGTCTTCACGGAAAAAAGGGCCCGCGTAATCATGCCGACTTGGCAGGAAAAGCGCGTGAAGGCTGGACGCGAGGTTCAGGCAGATCAGCCATGAGGGGCTGAACGGGCTTGGCGCGGAATTTAAAACAATGTTAAACAACGTCGGATACGTTGCCGTAACAACCCACGTAGGGAAAACAATCAATACGCTGTTGGATGAGGCCTTGCACCGTGCGAGGACCAGAATGCAATGAAATGATATGAAATGCATCACATAAGAGTGAGGACAGATGAGCTTCTTTGGGAAGCAAGAGGGGGGACGGGCTTCTTCGTTGAGGAAGAATGGTGGAGTCTGCCGCCCACCCTGAGAAACCCACGGGATGTCAATGCGGGATTGAGGCTGGGAGGCGGGGGAGATAGGCGAGTGTTTAGCCAAACTGCTTCACTCAGTGCGTAGTGATGTTGTTGAGTGATGCGTACAAACAAGTTTATCGCATCTTCAAGTTCGGACGAAGCAGAGGGCAGAGGGAAGCTTACGAGGATTCGACGAGCAGCAATATGTGGGAAAAGCGTACCACGTGGCCAAACACGCGTTTAGCTTCAAGAGCGAGGAGAAGCTTTGCAGCTTACACAAGTAAAGGGTTGACAATGGGGGTCTCGAATGATGAGAACAGTGGAGGATGCTTTCAGCTCAGGCAAAACGTGGCTGGGCTTAAACGAGGGGATCGAGCAAGACCATGTGGGCGGAGGAGAACGTAAGAAAAGGAGGACCGGAGAACCATATGGGGTGATTCACCAAGTCCAGGGGGAGCAGCCCCGAGACGCGCAATCGGCGGGGTTCACTCAGAACGAACGTGAGCCCAGTCGAGAGGAGAAGTGGTTTCGAGTATTTCGATTACTCGATTTGCGACGAATGTCTTAACTGGTGCGTGGGAGTAGTGAGCCAGGCTAAAACGATGGTGGAGTCGGTTGAAGAGCAATGTTTTTTCTATCTGCAGGGGTGCGAGAGCGGGCAGGGTGTCCTTCAACACCGAGACAACAATAAAGCTCCACAAAGCTCGAGTTTGGGCACAGTGAGAAGCTTGACTGGTGCGACCTTGCTCCTGGCTCTCAACAATCTGACATGAGACTGAGAACATATTTCCACATGTAAGTAGAGAGTAGCAGCATAAGCCTTCTCGGAGGCGTCGCAAAAACCCACCAATCGGTAAGTGGCATCACTCAAAACCAGGAGGCGAGGAACACGCACATCACTCAGCTTGGACACGCTTCGATGGCAATAAGCCAAGTCTGACGGAGAAACTCTGTGGAGTGACTCATCCCACTCCACACAGCGAGAGCCAGAGCTTCTGCATAAATACTTTCATCCATGAGACGAAAGGAGAGTATAATCTCGAGCGGATCGAATATGCGCGCAATGTAGGAAAAGGACGAGCGCTTTAGTGACGCAACCATCAAAGGGTAAGTGTGGAAGCCGAAGCAATCAGAGCGGGGATCCACAACAACCCGAGATATTTTTAAACCTTGCTCCATTGTTTGAGAACACTAGGGGAATCTCAAGTGTTCCTCGGGAGAGAGCTGAGAGCGTCGGGAACATTGCTTGCCCACTTGCGCATACTCAACACCTGCGCACTGAGTGAGTGATTGCAACTCAGTGCGGAGTGCGAGGGCTTCGTCAAGGTCATTAGCGCCGGACACAATATCTACGATATAATGTTACAGGTGAGGGCGCGTGCTGCAAGAGGGTATTTCGCGCCATCGTCAATGACAAGCTGTTTTAACACTCTTTGGCTTGGAAAGCGGAGTATGTGAGACCGTAAGTTTACCGTATTGAGTTCATACTCAACCACGGGAGAGGAGGGCTCAGGACGCTAGAATATGTGCTGATAAGCACGATCGTCCTGGTGAACTAGTATTTGACGATACATCTGTCTTACGTCCGCGCACAGTGCTACAGGATACGTGCGAAACGTGGTAAGAATTCAAGGCAAATCACCTTGCAGTTTAGGACCGCTTAGTAAGACGTGGTTGAGAGCAACTCCATTACTATCGGGAGAGGAAGCATTGAAAACCACGCGCAGTTTGGTGGTAGAGCTCGTGACCTTGTGCACACAATGATGCGGGATTATGTATTCCAAAGCATGAGCGGCGGGCTGCATGTGCAGTGAATGAGCGTATTCACTCATTAACTCTTGATAAGAGTCATAAGTAGGGGGATCGCGTTTCAGTCGTCGCTCTAAATTGACAAAGTTCTTGAGAGCGACGTCACGATTATATCCTGGCTTGATACAGTCAGGCTTGAATGGAAGTCCGACCGAATAGCGGCCAGAGAGTTCACAAGTGTGAGTCTTAATGAAGTGCTCTTCAACGAGCGAATCCAACGGGTTGAGAGGAGGGGTACGATTAACTTCTTCTGTTTCCAGAAGAGGCGAAGAGATTGTTCCAAAGAAGTATTGGTAATGGCAAGAAATGAGTAAGCTGGCTCATTGGGCGTAGGAGACGAGTTGACCGGACCTAAAATCACCCAACCGAAAACACGTCTTAAGAGCAGCAGGTTTGCTGCCAAAACAATAGTATTTCCGGTTTTAATGAGAATCTCTGGGTAGAGATCGGCGCCCACTAGGAAATCAATGGGGCCGGGCACATTGAAGCGATCGTCAGCGAGATCAAACTCATGATAACGTTCTATGACGTCATTAGGCAGAGAGGAAGTAGGCAAATTACCTGCGATGGTTGAGAGAAACGTGTGCGTGTACGTGCATAGTGTTGCCCAGAGAGCCGAGAAGCTATATTGCATTGTGCAATGCCATGCACACGAGCTTGAGCTTGCCCAACACCTGACAGTTGGGTAGAGGCTGGCAGACTTTCAAGCCTAACCGTTGTACTAAAGAATTAGTGATGGCAGATATTGCGACCCGGAGTCAATTACTGCGCGAAAAGGTTGCAAATTCCCGTGCGCATCACGTATGAACGCGCGCACGGTACCCAATTATAACGGTTTGATGAGTGGGGTTCGAAGCCCGTACGTGACATGAGAGAGTCTGGGGCATTTGTTGACCTTGGTCGGAACCGGGAGTAGCTCCTCGACGGACAGAGTGGGGTCTGAATGCAACAAGGAGTGATGTCTGTGCTGGACAAACAGAACAAGATTTCGTGGAATTGCATGTGGGCGTAAATGCGCGCCCATGCAGTTGAGACACCTTTTTAATTTGCATAACGTATCGTAGCGTTGATTTACATTTAAATTACGGAAAGCATCGCATTGATACAATGAATGAGGGGCATTACATAATGGACATGTGACTGTGCGCGTAGTGGATTGAGCACTGCGAGATGAGTCATTGGGAATACGCTTCGCCCTGTTGTTAGAAACAGGTGACGACACTTGCAGGGTATTGACCTTTCTTGAGGAGGGGGAACTCTTGACAGGAGCGTTGGGACTTTTGCCAACAGCACAATAACTCTAAAGTCCTCGATTGGTCTTCGAGAAAATCTATTAACGACTTATAATTGGGAGTAGAGTTAGATGATTGCTTAGCTTCGAAAGCCTTGCGAGAAGACACATCGAGATTAGCTAAAGCTAGACATAACAGTAGAAAGTCGCCTAAATCAGGAATGTTTAGGGCCTTCAACGATTCGACAGAATTGCGATGTGTTTTTAGAAAGGCTTGAAGAGCGTCATAGGATGACGTCTTAAGCGGGACAAAATCTAGAATTTTTGAACATACAAGCTTCCTAATAAACGCTTGTTTTGGTAACGAGTAACCGAGCGCTTTCAAAGCGAGGGGATAATTTTCTTCAGTTATTGGAAACTCTGAGATGAGCGCCAATGGCTGTTCCGACAATGAAGTTTCAGATAGTGCAATTTTTGTACATTGCTTAGTGACTTGTTGTCATCAATCAAAGACGGAATAAATTATAGAACTCGGGCCATTTGCATATTTCACCATTGAACTTGGGAAGGTCTATGACTGGCAATGCAATGGGTTTAAACTGAGGTGGGCTGATGCCCAGATTGACCCTTGTCAGGGCGCTGTTTTAATTCATCAACTTCTAGAAAGCGCGCTTGAGCAGTGAATAGAACTGTTTCAAAAGATTCCTGAACTTTATCAATTTCAATGACCTTAGCTGAAGAAACTACTTGCGTATGAGTTCGGCAATGGCCATTTGGATTTCATGGAAATTCGCTTCCAATTTAGCCAACGCGTGAAAACGAGCCCTATGTAAATTGACTTGATCAGGTTTGATTTTTTCGAACATGGCGTACGTGCGTTGTAATGTCGCAAATACAAACTCACGTCGAGCAACCAACTTTTTTTGTTCTGCGATAAGATCGTCCATGATGAACGGAAATACCAAAAAACAGAATTAGAAAATACGAGGGAAATACGTGAAAGACAGCTACATTGACTATGACAATTCAATTGAACACAAGAGCGGAACGCCACACCACTCAATGACGTGTGTGTAGCGCGACCAACAAGGTTTGACCTTGGCGAGAGAAAACTTCGAGAAAATGTGAAAATTCACAGGAAAAAACATCCGCGGCCCGGTGTGGACCATCTGTATGAGCCGGGATGCTCTGCTCCGAGATTTGCAGTGGAGATGGAAGTTGGAGCAGCAACTTACTTCCCGACGTCCTGGGTTCGAAGCGTAGCACTGACTTGAGTGTGGTGACGTCAGCTTCAGGACGTGTTGGTATGGGGAAGTAAGATAGAGAAAGACTGGCCAGTGGAAGAAGTAGAAGGAAGGAAGAAATGAGTCTGAAGACTCTGTGTTCGACGACAACACGCACCGAGGTAATCAACAAGAGCTTTGCGAGAATAAACGAGCGAGGTTTGCTTTACGTGAGTGCCTTGCCTATGGGCAGGCAAGTGAGAGAGAGAGAGAGAGAGAGAGAGAGAGTGTACTTGCTTCTAGGGGCTACGAGTTACGACTAGACTAGAGCCAGAAACTGAACTGGTAGCAGACAGAACAAAACGAGATAAGCAAAACAGGAAATAAATCTGATAGGTTGAAAATTAAACAAGGCAGACAACCTGCCAGATGAGAACGTGAACTACCAACACCCAAACTACAAACTATGGAAAACAGAAGCGTCGAAAACCGGCGCCTACACACGTATTCTTTGTAAGTGAACTTAGAATACGAGTGGCAAAAAAAAAACGATGATGTTTTGTTGATATATTGATCTTAAAATTATTTAAACGAGTGTAAAACAATGAGAAACTGCCATAGCACCCATTCTTAATGGTAAAATTTGTACCCCCCCCCACTACGCCCACTCGGGTGACATTGACGCGCGCTACTAGTGCGATCTAGCGGTTCCTAGTGAACTAACAGTCTGTGACGTAGTTCTGTCTAGCCCTATAGGTCACAGTCACAGTCTCAATAGGATAAACGGTAGAGCTTCGAAGTGATACAGTCTAAATCATTGCGTTACTCATTAGTCATTACATACGGTTTGTCCGAGCTCATCGAACAGTCTTAACTATCTTTAATTCGAGATTAAGAATACTTAAATTTCACCGATAACTTCACCTTAAACTGTTGCCCGTTGGTCTTGTGGTTAGCGTATCTACTTCCAATGCAGAAGGTCCAGGTTCGATTACCGCTGTAGGTAGAAGTTTTTTAACTTCTGATTTGGACTTGAATCCATCAGTTCTTGGGTAAGGATTTTGTTTACGGTGACTGTAGAGCCGTCCTAGCAACGAGGCAAGTAATAAATTCAAAGTTGTTCTGAATCGGCCTTGTTGATTCTGACATTGATCCGCGGGTGTTCGCACTGTCCATACCACTGATTGCTATATTTCCTATTAAAAATATCGATATTTGGTTGGTTATCGCTCACTCGTAGATTGCGACGGGGCCTATAGGGTTGGCTTGGTCGCTTTGGTTTGTCCCCCACTGAAAATCAGGCGTTATCCAGCACTATCGTAGCACTATCGTATACCACCAAAAAAAGTTGAAATTCAACTATGGCACTGCCAACTTAATGGACGTGAAAATCAGTTATGTGACTTAGTGGGTAGACTCTAAAACGGATTTATTTATTTATTTTATTTAACTGTAAGACCTGTCCAGTAATATCATTCTGTTGTACTCTTACCTGTTGCAGATTGTCGGAGGGGTCACCACCTACCTCGAGATACTGATACACTGTTCCACTTATCATCAGAGGCGAAGGGAGCGTAGCTAGTCTGGTGGTGGCACTGAAACCTTCCTAATAATAATTTGTGTGGGAAACCTGTTATTGGATGAGCGAAGCAAAGACTTCAATTTCACTAACCCCAAAAAAATCAGCTCGGGTGTTTTTTTGATTTTTTGTATGTTTGTTTTTTTGTCTGTTTGTTTGCTCTCTACCGGGCAAACGGCATATGCGATCTCGATGAAAATTGGAGAAAACCTTCGAAATCTCTAAACTTAGACGTGCCACGTTTTTGGGTTCAATCGAAGAAATATTTCTCATGAATATCGTACTTTTACTATTTTTTCGATTTTTAGCGCAATATTTTCATTACATTTGGGCCGATTTTGACCAAACGGGTAGGGCTACAACGTTCATATTATACATGGACATTAAGGTTATGGTGATGTAGTACCTACCTTTTGAAAAAATAAGTTGAAAAAGTTAGCCAGAATCCATAGAAATAAAGCTTTGACAAACACTCTCGGTGAGATCTTTCTGGACAGATGACAGGATATGAATGTACAGATTTTGTTTATCGAACACCGACAGAGGTGCCCATGTGTATAACGCGTGAGACTCTGATTCGAGTGGTCTCGGGTTCGAATCCCGTCGAGACCAACAATCCTGACTGAAAGTTCTCCAAGCTTCCATGTGATTTATTGACAAACAGCACTTACCTTCATAACTTCCCTATCGCCAAAATTTGGTGTTTGTACTTCGTTGAAGAACGAGAAATCAAAATAAATTATTTGTTAATTTCAATAATGTTGTGTCCTTTTTACGTATTAACTTATACGTAAGTTATTTGTTGTATTTGCAGTTGTATGTATTTGTAAGTGTGATTACGTCGGTGATAATTGTGTAACTGCATCAAAAAGAGGAAGTTGTATAGAATTGAAACTTGGTGACATGAGACTTGTTTAAACGGACTCGGGAGCTTTACACCGTGGCCTAGTATTATACAATAACAATACTCGAACTATGATACGGCGAGTCTTGTCGAGGCTAGTACGAAGAGTGGTTTCTTATTTCATTCTGTACTGAACAAGTGTTTAGTTGTTTGCTCGGCCCACTGACACCATGTATGGAATATTGGGTAGTTGCCACGGAAATGGAAATATCAGGGCTCTAAAGTAACACTTTTCCAAAAACTATTTTTAAATAGTTTACCAAAATCAAATGGAATTTCAGGATTTGTTTTTTTCATCCATATTCGTGAACTGATTCTGGCACTTTCTTTAAGGCTGTCCAATGTCCATGTAAACTATATTGACAACAGCTAAGTTATGTTACTTAAGTCTTTTACGTCAAGTGCTTCCTGTCCGAGCGAACAGCTATGTGCCAACTGCCAAGTGTGTCCTCTACCCTCTTAATTAATTGTAACTAGGAAAACGCTTAAGTCCCGCCGCGTTGTTGGATGAGCGTAATTGGTGCATTGAGCTGCCATGTGTTATGCGAATTTTCTGTGGTTCTGTGGCAAAATCATTATTAAATTAAAAAAATTTAAAATAAATTAAATTAAATAAAAAATTAACTTTTTTTTAATTAATCGTAATTGTTTAAAAAAATCGTAAAATTGAAATTTTTATTCGAAATAATTTCTCGATTGCGCTCAAATTTAACAATAATATATTAATTCATAAAATTAAGGTTCTGCGAAAAAATAATTTCAATCGGATAAAGCATGTAGGTGTTAAAAGTCAAAGAATTGTTTAAAAAAAGAAAAAACCCGTAAAATTTCGATTTTTATGATAAATATTTTTTTAATTGCGCTCAAATTTCACAAGAATATTTAAATTCATAAAATAAAGATTCTGTGCAAAAATCATTAAAATCGGATAAAGCATGTAGGTGTTATAAGTCGAAGAAATGTTTTAAAAATCGTAAAAAATCGTAAAATTGCGATTTTCATGAGAAAAAGTTTTTTGATTACGCTCAAAAACGTGGAAGTTATAGTTTAAAAATTTCGAAGGCCTCCATAAAATTTTATCGCAATTGAAGTATCGGTTTAGCCGGAATCGTGTGGACAAACACAAAAATACAAAAAAAAAAAAAAAAAAAAAAACATTCCGGATTTTTTTCTCCAGTGTAGTAGAATGGAATCTTCGCTTCGCTCGCTACGCTCGATACGCTCATCCAATTAATCCCCCTTGATTGTATATATTTTTCGTTCACACGTATTTTAACCAGCAAGGGGAAAGGGGTCTTAGAAATTACCCTTGTTAACGAACTGGTCAATTTAAATGTTTTGACATAAAAGAAATGGTTATCAATCAATAATATAGGTCAAACATTTAAAAAAACATTATTACTATCGAATGACATTTACGGTGAATGGTAAAACTAGGAAAACGCTTAAGTCCCGCCGCGTTGTTGGATGAGCGTAATTGGTGCATTGAGCTGCCAATTGTTATGCGGATTTTCTGTTGTTCTGTGAAAAAATCATTACTAAGTTGAAGCTTTTTTTTAAATTAAATTAAATAAAATAAAAAATAAACTTAAATTTTAATTTTTTTTTTAATTAATCGTAATAATTTTAAAAAAGGAAAAAATCGTAATATTGAAATTTTCATTATTATTCGATTGCTCACAAATTTTACACGAATATATTAATTCATAAAATTAAGGTTCTGTGCAAAAATCATTACAATCGGATAAAGCATGTGGGTGTTATAAGCTGAAGAAATTTTGTAAAAATCGAAAAAAATCGTAAAATTGCGATTTTAATGAGAAATAATTTTCCGAGTGCGCTCAAAAAAGTGGCAGTTCTAAGTTCAGAGATTTCGAAGGCCTCCATAAAATTTCATCGCAATCGGAGTATCGGTTTAGCCGGAATCGTGCTAACTAACAGCCAAAAATACAAAAAAAAAAAAAAAAAAAACATTCCGGATTTATTTCTCCAGTGTAGTGAAATGGAATCTTCGCTACACTCGCTACGCTTGCTTCGCTCATCCGAATAAGAATACGTTCCCACCCAAGTATTTGTTGATTCACTATCGATTGTGTTCTTACGTAATGAATCGTTGCCCAATAATAGTGCGGCAAAGAGAAAACGTAAGACTTTGTACACAAAGTAATGATATTGAAAGTCAATACGTTTTTATTATCGTAATGGTGTTACTTTTATAGACAGGAACAAATATTACAAGACACACATAGTGTTCATATCAAGAACACTAATTCATATCATCATAATAAGAACAGATCTATGCTAACAACACAGTAATAAGCAGAAGCAGGTATTTACGGTCAAAACGAATTTTTACCGTTAAATACCATTTTATGAATAATTTAAAACACTTATTTACCGCTTTTAGGCAGAAGAAAAACAAAGATGAAAAATAAGTTCTGCCACTAATACAAAATATGTATCTGAATTCCCATTTCCCATAACCACATTAAATTAGTATCTGCAAGTCCACCATTTTTGTGAATATCACGGGGGGGGGGGGGAGATATAGTAATTTAACCCTGAATATTGATTTTTTTTACCACCAATTCACCGCTTAAGGGCATAATACAAACGAAAATCTGCTTTTATTTTCACCCCAAATACCTGCCTCACGTAATAAGGAACATAATTTAACATGACACATTTATTTTAAGCATTTACATTTCAGGCCTGTGTCATTATCACATGAACAATAACAGTGGAGAAGAAATAACCCAAAGTATGTTTAGGTATTGAATTGATAATCATTTACAATTAATAGTATATGAGAAATATTAACTTATTTTGAGATACTGTATGGAACATTAATTAGTACCTCTATCACAATGTAAAATAAAATGCGTAATCTTATATTTTAAAAGAATAAGAATATTGCATTTAACAGTATTATTTAAATGTCTATTATGCACCATCAGATAATTGGAATAATTTCGTTCGACAAATAAATCGTAGTTCCCCATGGCCCGTAATGTATCTTACTACATGCTGGGCATGTTCTGGACAGAGTGGGGCCCCGTACTGTCTGAAGCCACGTGACAAATGGGGCCACTTAATATTAAGGGGTCCCGTCTATAATGTTGTCTGGGCCACGTGAACAACGATAGGGCACTTTATATTAAGGCGGTCTGCGAGGCCACATTCAAAATAGAGCCACACCCTGGTATGGGGCCCGGTCTAATGTTGTTGTTGTTGTTGTTGACCATGCAAGCGAGCTGACTACAGTTCCTCCCGATACATGACCTCACACTTCTGACACAAGAACGGGAACACTTCATCACAACGTGCTGGTATTAGGTAGGTATCCAATGTTAAACGTACACAGTGGTTCGGCGACGGGAACATCAGTTCTGGATGTTGATTAATAGGTGGGTCAAACATTACAAACCCCTTGTCAGCTCCTGTGAACATAACGACCAATAACATCAGATTCACACTGAAATGGTTGGGGTCTCCGGTTCTTTCGGTCACAAATCATCATCATCATCAGTATCACCAACAGTCCAGATGTTTTTAAGCTAAACACCTCGTAGCTCAGGGGTAAAGCACTACACCTCGGTAGCTTAGGGGTAAAGCACTCGACCGGCAAGGGAACATCAGTTCTGGATGTTGATTAATAGGTGGGCAAACATTACAAACCCCTTGTCAGCTCCTGTGAACATAACGACCAATAACATCAGATTCACACTGAAATGGTTGGGGTCTCCGGTTCTTTCGGTCACAAATCATCATCATCATCAGTATCACCAACAGTCCAGATGTTTTTAAGCTAAACACCTCGGTAGCTTAGGGGTAAAGCACTACACCTCGGTAGCTTAGGGGTAAAGCACTCGACCGGCAAGGGAACATCAGTTCTGGATGTTGATTAATAGTGGGTCAAACATTACAAACCCCTTGTCAGCTCCTGTGAACATAACGACCAATAACATCAGATTCACACTGAAATGGTTGGGGTCTCGGTTCTTTCGGTCACAAATCATCATCATCATCAGTATCACCAACAGTCCAGATGTTTTTTAAGCTAAACACCTCGGTAGCTCAGGGGTAAAGCACTACACCTCGGTAGCTTAGGGTAAAGCACTCGACCGGCAAGGGAACATCAGTTCTGGATGTTGATTAATAGGTGGGTCAAACATTATAATCCCCTTATCACCTCCTGTGAACATAACGACCAATAACATCAGATTCACAGTGAAATGGTTGAGGTCGCCGGTTCTTTGGGCCACAAATCATCATCATCAGTATCACCAACAGTTAAGCTAAACACCTCGGTAGCTCAGGGGTAAAGCACTCGACCGGTAATCGGGAGACCGGGGCTCGATACCCCGCTGAGATGTTTTTTTCTGGATTGATTTCCATAAAAACAAATCATGTAATTGATATTAATGAAGAATTTTCCCACCTAGCCCCGGAGGTAGGCCTAAACAAACAAGTTATAACTTCCTTTAGATATGATATATGCACTGAGCACTACACTTACGTGGAGGGAGCATGCTATATACTGTAACCTTGAAGCCTACATGGACCTAAAGCGATGGGTCTAAAAAGCCTAACCCGATGGGCCTATTATCGACGTCCCTCGATTTAGCTACATTCACAGCCTACACGTCGACGAGCGCCGAAGCGGCGCTCCTTGAACTATTTACCCCATCTCCAGAAATAGTTATAATATGAATGAGAGCTGAAACGATTAATACATCATTTTCAGCTTTAAACTGTATGGTAAATTATGTATTCGATTTTTAAAACTCAAATATATTAATACATAATTCCACCACGCTCGATATCTATTTACACCGGTCGAGCGCTCGCGAGCGCCGGCCCAAAAGTTGAACCGAACCAACTTCAGCGCTCCTTAGCGCTTCGTAGCGCCGCTCCATCGTGACTGGTCGAAGTTCCGGCAGGGCAGCGAGCGCTCGCCGACGTCCAGGTAGTAAATGCAGATTACATTGCGATTGCACCGCCGTCTAGATGTAAATCTTAACGTCAAGATGGCGGTTTGTGGCTAGCTTAATTTGAGGTTATGTTGACTAGTAGACCTACATTACAGTGGGTTATTATCAGGTACTCAGGATGCCTAGGAATAATGTTTACTGCAGTGTTACACTAAATAAACTGATAAACACAGGCCACTGACACAGGTGAAAGAATCTATTATGTTTAGTTCTTTTGAATCTGCCGCTGATAAGAGACATAGGAAAATGGCGGACGGCAAACTTCCGCCAACTTAACATCTCAACACTTGCCAGATATGCATCAGATCTTCACGTAAGTATATATAGCTCAATGGGTATAAACAAGAACTTACAAAACTCTTATAAATAAAATAAATAAAAAATTGTATTTAGAGTCTACCCACTCAGTTATATAACTGATTTTCAGTGGGGGACTTTAAATAAAAGCAACCAAGCCAACCCTGTAGGCCCCGACGCAATCGACGAGTGAGCGATAACCAACCAAAGATCGATATTTTTAATATGAAATATAGCAATCAGTGGTATGGACAGTGCGAACACCCGCGGATCAACGCCAGAATCAACAAGGCCGATTCAGAACAACTCTGAATTTATTATGTGCTTCGTTGCTAGGACGGCTCCAAAGTCACCGTTTACAAACTCCTAAGACACAAACTGATGGACTTAAGTCCAAATCAGAAGTTAAAAAACTTCTGCCTATGGTGGGAATCGAACCTGAACCTTCTGCATTGGAAGCATATACGCTAACCACAAGACCAACGAGCCACCAACCAGCCAATAAAAAAATGCACGGGTTCTGGTGCTTTTTAAATTTAGAAGAATACAAAACTTGTTTTCTAATTTGAAAAACACATAACCATACAAAATTGTGCAATTTCAATTTTCCGCCGCCGTAGCTACAAACACACTATTGGCCTGAGGTCACCCGCCATGGGAAGGTTCATAGACTGCTTGCTGGCTAGTTCTTGTTTGGTTTGATTGGTTGGACGGGCTGCTTACATGGATTGATTGATTGATTGATTGATTGATTGATTAGATATTGCTTAACGTCTCATATTTGTGCAACTAGGCTAATCGAGACGAAGGTAGGGACGTAAAGGATGACGCGGGGAGACAAAGGGTGGACAGGCCTGTGCTGGTCAGAAAACCCGCCACAAGCATATGGGGAGGGCAGGGGTTCCCCACGTCGTGGTCGTCTCCGTCTGTGTCATCGTCCGTGTTGTCATTGTCGTCGCCGTCGGGAGGTAGTCAAAGAGAGGGGGAAAGTTCCCCGACGACGACCCAGAGCTCGCCATTAGTTTCAGGAGATAAACTCCCCTAATCACGGGCAAAACCACGAGAAGGTTGCGAGTTGGAACATGGAGTGACGTCAAAATATTGGGGCGCGACTAGGTGTGATTCCAAACAGTGTTATCATTGAGTAAAGAACATACTCAATGGTGTTATTTAACCCAAAAAAACTAAAATCAATATTCGGTCTTACATAAGAACTGCTGCAGAAGTCCCATACTTTTGTTTGTTCTTGTGTTGGTGGTAGAAAAGTATGCTTACCCCAATTATTAAGCGAGGCGTTTCCATTTGACTATGCCCGGAAAAAATAGTATCTGGTTATGTTATTAGTTATTTATTTATTTATTTATTTATTTATTTATTTATTTATTTATTTATTTATTTAATTTATTTATTTATTTATTTATTTATTTATTTATTTATTTTATTTTATTTATTTTTTTTATTTTTTTATTTTTTTTTTTTTTATGTCTCGCCATAAACGTTCGAACGGAGGCTCGGATCGAGTTGAATTTGGACCATCCGCAAGCTTCGTTCTCGATTAATGCCATTAGTTTTGTGGCAAAATCGTTCAAAAATTTAAAAAGTAACATTAATTAAAGTTAATCGAAAGTTTTTTTTAAAACAAAACGGCGACAAAATCTGAGGTGGCCAAATCATTTAGAATGTCCGTCCGGTCACGAATATGACCATTTTATTTTGATCCGATAAGTAGTTTAGATGGAAATTACATTTTAACAAAAGTAACGTTACCATGGTAACGAGTTTGTATGTCTCGCCATAACGTTCGAAAGGAGGATAAGATAAGATAACTTTATTCAGCTTGACATGGTACATTGTACATGTGTGACTCCTGTAGGAGAAGGTGAATAGCCTAAGAATAACTTAGCTTAGAAGGTATGTCTAATCCTAAAGAATAGCTCTTAATAGTTAACATATCATTCATATAAGTTTACAATGTTAGTTTTCAATGTTAGTTGACTTTGAAACAGTTTGTTTGTATGTCTCGCCAAAACGTTCGAACGGAGGCTCGGATCGCGAGTTGAAATTTTGACCATCCGCAAGCTTCGTTCTCGATTGAATGCCATTAGTTTTGTGGCAAAATCGTTCAAAAAGTTAAAAGTTACATTATAGTTAATCGAAAGTTTTTTTTTCAACTAAACGGACACAAAATCTGAGGTAGACATAATAATTTAGAATGTCCGTCCGGTCACGAATATGTTAATTTTATTTTGATCCGATAAGTAGTGTAGATGAAAATTACATTATAACAAACTACCCTGACCATGGCAACGGAAAGTCGCGCAGCTTATTTGGCTCATGATAGCGGTCGAACGGAGGCTCGGATCAAGTTGAAATTTGGACCATCCGCAAGCTTCGATCTGGATTGAATGCCATTAGTTTTGTGGCAAAATCGTTCAAAAAGTTAAAAGTTACATTAAAGTTAATCGAAAGTTTTTTTTTTTACTAAACGGCGACAAAATCTGAGTTGGCCAAATCATTTAGAATGTCCGTCCAATCACGAACATTTTAATTTTATTTTGATCCAATAAGTAGTGTAAATGGAAATTACATTATAACAAAAGTAACGTTGCCAATGGCACGAAAAGAAGCGCGAAGTTTCTAATGCACTGCCACCTAGAAGTATTTTTAATTTATCTTTATTTACCAAAATGTGCTTACGCTCTTACAATGGCAAGATCAAGACAATATGGTTTACATACAAGTACTGTAGAATGTATCTACACTAAGAAGGATACATAAAATAGGACTTATTGATAAAGTAATAACAGGTAAAATAATTATATCTTACATAACACACGCTACTTTGTATTCAGCTTGGCATTTCTATAGCTTGGATGGAGTAGGTTAGTTATTTATACTTATTCAGGTATAGACTTAAGATATGCAATCAAGCTATAAGCAAAATTAAATGTACAAAGTTAAATATTTTGAAATATAGATTGTAATAAAAATATAAACTCTACGATATAATATAAATTATATACTAATAGTAACAACATTTAAAAATAGCAAATTCTTACATGAAGCAAATAAAATAACAGCTTAGCTTATTATAGTATGTAAGCAAAAAAGTTTGTTACCAAAGAGTTAAAATAGTTTTCCTTAAGAAATGATGTCAAGGTCCTCTAGATGGCGGTGGGTTTTATCCACAAAGTAAAGGTTTACCCACGCACGGGTTTACCCAATACCTTGGCAATAATAAATGATATTGGAAACATGGCCCCGTGGACAGCGAACGTCGCAAATTTTAAAATTTAAAAAAAAGTGCAATGTGGGTCTAGCTATAGCACGTGCTCGCTTACCAGGAAGCTTCGCAAACGCTTTTCAGGCGCGTTGTTGGACGAGCGTATGTTTTTTAAAACGAAAAAAAAGTGTAAAATTGCGATTTTCATGAGAAAATATATTTCGATTGCGCTCAAATTTTACACAAATATATTAATTCATAAAATTAAGGTTATGGGAAAAAATCATAACAATCGGACAAAGCATGTAGGTGAAGTCAATTTTTTTCTAAAATTTTCAAAATCGAAAAATCGTAAAATTGCGATTTTCATGAGAAATAATTTTCCGATTGCGCTCAAAAACGTGGCAGTTCTAAGTTCTAAGTTCAGAGATTTCGAAGGCCTCCATAAAATTTCATCGCAATTGGAGTATCGGTTTAGCCAGAATCGTGTTAACAAACAGACAAAAATACAAAAAAAAGGGAAAAAAACATTCCGGATTTTTTTCTCCAGTGTAGTGAATTTAAATCTTCGCTTCGCTCGCTACGCTCATCAATCAACGCGTCCAACTGAGCGTTCCTAGTATTTAACATCTATAGTAGGCTAGATCCCCAGTCATTGGTCCACTGCGTGTCAATAAGAAGCCATCTTGAATAGGTCAGTTTCTATGTTTCAGTAGTGTGTTAGCAATTGTAGCCCAAATATTTTTCAAGCGAGCTGTCAGGTTGACAGGTGAGCATATTAGCCATTAACACCAAATGATTACTAAATTACCTTATGCAACAACTTCTTATTGTTTCTATTTATGCATTCCCATGTGGACAAGCTAAAACCTTATCAAAACATCCAGCAAAATACTTTATCGCATCTAAATCACAATGTCAAGCATAAATTGAAACGCCTAATCGCTATCTTCAATGTCGAGTACGCTTTTATTTGCTACGCTAAGCGCCGTACGGACGTATTGGAGATAGGGGATCTAGCCTTCTACATTATATAAAGGGTCACGATACAGTTTAATGCTTATTTTGATGAATATTTGATTAAACTTACCGAATATCGTCTGTACAACTTGATAATGAAACAAATTGTGGTATCCACCATGGAAGAATTGTCGTTTTCCTTCCGGGTATTTACCCTGAGTCACGTTCTTGATGTACTCATTGATCCAGCGGTTCTCTCCTTTTTCTATGATGACGAGGTGAGCTTCCCACTTGCTGCACGTGATGAAGGCCGTCTTCCAATCCACGGGGTAGAAGAAGAAGCGGTACCTCCTGTGGAGGGCCTTGATTAACTGGAAGCCTTGAAGAAAATAAACAAATAAATTCGTATTTAGAGTCGACCTACTCAGCACATAACTAATATTTAAAGGAGGACATGACATTTAAGAGGGGACGCTGAAATTGGCCCAACTCAAATGGGCTCAATCAGGTGTCGATGATTTCTGCTGAACGGTTTATAATATCATTACCAAATTTTGTATGGATGTCAATAAAGAACTTTTAAATCCGCACTTGGTTGCAAAAAATAAGCCTTAAAGATCCATTGCGAGACACAAGTCCAAAACGTGAAAAAATGGGAAATCCAAAACATAGATTTCAATTCAGGAAATTCCCAACAAACGGTTTATCTTTCGATAAAACCAAATTAACCTGCGCGTTAACATTGATTTAAACGTTGACATCCAGTGTGCAAATTTGAGAAAAAAAGACGACTTTATCGATGAGCGAATAATGGCCAACTAGAGACCGGAAACACTGATCAATCAAGCTGGACACGATTCCACACGCTTAAGTGCCAGAATCAACAAGGCAAATTTGGAAACACCTTATATTTTATTAAATGCCTCGTTGCTGACGATTCTAAAGTCACCGTTTACTAATTCCTAACCCAAGAACTGATAGACTTAGCCTAAGTCCAAATCAGAAGTTCAAAAATGACTGCGTATAGCGGGAATCGAACCCTGGACCTTCTGCATTGGAAGCAAAAACGCTAACCAGTGTATTCCCCAAAACTAAGGAAGAGCTCTGGCTGGTTGGGGTGCGTGTTGCAGAGAGAGCTCTCGCGCTCCTTTTGATCACACCTTTCTTCATTCACACAGCCTTACTCATTTATTTTCTTCTTTCACTTTTTTCGTCTCCATACTTGCCGGCCCTCTCTGCAACGAGCACTCCTCCGTTCCCACCCAGTTAAACCCATCCTATCCAACATCCTCACTCATTCCCATTAACCTCCCGCGTCTTCCTACGTTCCTCCATTGGAAAGAAGAAAACATGGTGGTAATCCACAATTATGGAAAAAGAAATTTTGGAAGATTCCAATACAATTGACATGGGCACTGATAACTCTACTGTTGAGTGCCCTAAAACAACATTAATTAACTAACTAACTAACACAAGGCCAACGAGTCACACACCTTCCTTCATGTGCTTTTCTGAGTTGCTTCTCGGCAGTAGGGGGTAGTCGTCGTGGAACTCTGGTGCGGCGAGGACGAGGGCGAAGAGTATGAAGCAGCAAGCCGTCGTCCAACTGCAAGGAAACAAACAAGGGGTTAGAAATACATCCCGACCGGGGTTTAAACCCGGGTCTCCCACATTCCAGGTAGGCGCCTCAGGGTTAAGTCTGGTTCGGTTCGGTTCGGTTCGGTTTTCGGTTCGGGCTAGCACGATGTTAACTGTTGCGGGTTATTCGAGATAAGCCCGTGTTAAAATAGTTACAGGGAATTTCCTACCCCTACACATAATCTTCTGAATTGTTGACCGCATTGGGTAGGCCTAATGGATGGAACACGGTGACCACCTTGGTGGTCTAGTTGACTAAGGCGCCTACCTATTATATGTGGTAGACCCGGGTTAAAACCCCGGTCGGGCTGGATGTTTTAATTTCTGGGTTGTATTAAAAATTAAAAATTCCACCTACGGGAGTGTTTCCCTTCTACGAGATCGAGGATGTTTAATATTCTGGAGTGGGGGGTTCCCCACTCTCTCCCCCTTAATTCCTACACGCCTGGTCGGGAACATTTCTGGGATCGCATGATGTAGGTCTGTCCCAACTTGTCCCTTCATGGGACAGGTAAACTATTCATTCTAGTTACAAGAGTTAGAACTTCGAGCTTACCGTTGGCGCTGCAGAAATTCGTTCATCGCCATCGCTTTGTAGTCGGAGAACTCGTTTCCCTGCAACAATACAAACAAGTGGAAGACGAATGAAAAGAAGTAGTCGAAATCTTGTCTAGATCTGACTTTGTTTAACATTGAGCGTCCACCTCACTTCCTAAGTGGCCGTTTCATTGAGAAGGATGACAATTGCAATTCTGATTAATTTGTTGAGATGATCGAAGTTTCTTTATTTATTGTTTATCCTAGTCATAAAAACGTTTAAAAACAGTTACACATGGGCGAAGCGAGAGGGGATCAGGGTGTCTGATCCCCCCCCCCCCCCCCCCCCGAAATCAGAAGAGTTATACTTGTAATAATATGCCTACTATATAGCACTACGTTCTATATGGCATAGGCCTACATAATTATGTAGGGCCTACATATGGCAAGATTTTGTAAACTGACAAGAAAAAGCAAACATTTTGCTGAAACACTAAAATTCATCAAGAAACTACCCTTTGCAAAGAAATTTAGATCCCCCATTGTGCGAAGTGAGCGTTATGTAGGGTATGTTGTATTGATGTCATTTATTAACGTCATAAATGTCGGCTACCTTTGGCCTAGGCCTGCACCGCGATTCTCTAAGGTCCGCGTTAACGTTAAATTTAACGCCACCACGTTAAACATTTACCGCACGTTAGGTTAACGCGCGATTCCTTAAAACAAAACTGTAAGGTGCGTTAACCGTCTCAAAAGCGCGTTACCGGTGCAGGAGACCGGCGCCTGTTATATATTAGTTTGGACAAGTTCTCGAGAAGGCTGTGTGATCTCGATCACTCGGCCATGAAAAACGCTGGAATGAATAGGACTTTAAAGCAAAGAAGTTAGAATAGAAAGACAAAACCACTTCTATATTCGCATTGCACTCTTTGCATAATTGAGGTTATGTTATTACATGTCTAATCTTTGTTATACTATTTGTGTTTGTTATAAATGCAGAATAGATGCTACTTTACTACACTAAAACATATATATTAACCTGTGAATTGATTATTTAGATAGCCATCACAACAAAATACGATTATTCAATGCTTCTAAAATTTGAAGTGGAGGTGAAAAACGTAAAAACATAACGTCCATATTTTTAACGCAGGCCTAATGGCAGGGGTTTGGATCGCGTTAAAAATGACGTCATTTTTAACGTCCGTGACGATTAAAATTCGTTTGTGAATCACTTTTAACGTCCCGCTGACGATAAATTCGTTAGTGAATCACAACGAATTTTATCGTCAGCGGACGGTTAAAAGTGACGTCATTTTTAACGCGATCCAAACCCCTGCCTTTAGGCCATGCGTTAAAAAATATGGACGTTATGTTTACGTTTTTTTCACCTTTCCCCTTCAAATTTTAGAAGCATTGAATAATCGTATTTTGTTCTGGTGGCTATCTAAATAATCAATTCACAGGTTTAATATATATGTTTTAGTGTAGTAAAGTAAAATCTATACTGCATTTATAACATACACAAATTTGTAATAACAAAGATAAGACATGTAATAACATAAACCCCAAAATTTTGCCCAAAGAGGCATGCCGAATATAGAAGTGGTTTTTTTTCTTTCTATTCTAACTTCTTTGCTTTAAAGTCCTCTTCATTCAAGCGTTTCATTGGCCGAGTGATCGAGATCACCAGCTTCTCGAGAACTTGTTCCAAACTAATAAATAACAGGCGCCGGTCTGCTGCACCCGGGAACGCGCTTTTTGAGACGGTTAAACGCACCTTACAGTTTTGTTTTAAGGAATCGCGCGTTAACCAACGTGCGGTAAATGTTTAACGTGGTTTGGCGTTAAATTAACGTTAACGCGGACCCTTTGAGAATCGCAGTGCTGCCCGGCGATTCTCTAAGGTCCGCGTTAAAGTTAAATATCGATTCGGCGTTAATTAAAAGATAACATTGCAAGTTTGTGATTCACTAACGAATCTTATCGTCAGCGGACGTTAAAAGGACGTCATTTTTAACGCGATCCAACCCCTCCCATTAGGCCTGCGTTAAAAAATATGGACGTTATGTTTACGTTTTTTCCCCTCCACTTCAAATTTTAGAAGCATTGAATAATCGTATTTTGTTTGGGCTATCTAAATAATCAATTCACAGGTTTAATATATATGTTTAGTGTAGTAAAGTAACATCTATACTGGGATTTATAACATACCCAAATAGTATTAACAAAGATAGACATGTAATAACATAACCCCAATTATGCAAAGAGTGCAATGCGAATATAGAAGTGGTTTTTGTCTTTCTATTCTAACTTCTTTGCTTTAAAGTCATCTTCATTCAAGTGTTTTCATTGGCCGAGTGATCGAGATCACACAGCCTTCTCGAGAACTTGTCCAAACTAATAAATAACAGGCGCCGGTCTGCTGCACCGGTAACGCGCTTTTGAGACGGTTAACGCACTTACAGTTTTGTTTTAAGGAATCGCGCGTTAACCTAACGTGCGGTAAATGTTTAAAACGTGGTGGCGTTAACGTTAAAATTTAACGCTTCCACTTTTAAAAATTACCGCACGTTAGATTAACGCGCGATTCCCTAAAACAAAACTGTAAGGTGCGTTAACCGTCTAAAAAGCGCGTTACCGGTGCAGCAGACCGGCGCCTGTTATATATTATTTTGGGACAAGTTCTCGAGAAGGCTGTGTGATCGCAATCAATCGGAAATGAAAACGCTGGAATGAAGAGAACTTAAAAGCAAAGATGTTAGAATAAAAAGACAAAACCACTTCTAAATTCACCATTGAACTCTTTGCGTAATTGAGGTTATGTTTTTACATGTCAAATCTTTGTTAAAAACTATTTGTATATGTTATAAATGCAGTAAAGATGTTACTTAACTACACTAAAACATATATTTTAAACCCCGAAAATTGATTATTTAGATAGCTATTACTACAAAATACGATTATTCAACGTTAAAAAATTTGAAGTGGAGTAAAAAAAAACGTAAACAACCGTCCATCTTTTTTAACGTAGGGCTAAAGGCAGGGTTTGGATCGCGTTAAAAATGACGTCACTTTTAACGTCCGCTGACGATAAAATTCGTTAGGAATCACAAACTCGCAATGTTATATTTAAAATTAACGCCAAATTGATATTTAACGTTAACGCGGAAACTTAGGGAATCGCGGGGCAGGTCAATGCTAAAACGTGATCGGACACTTCCAAAGATGACCTTAAACTTTTTTGCATGTTTAGTAGAGTTTAGGTACTCAGGCTGCGTTCAAATGCTTCTTTTTCACGCTATTGTACTAGCCTAGTGGACTCATTTACCGGAAGTGAAGTCACTAGCAGGGACCAAAGCTCCGATTTGGCTAGCAGGCTAGCAGACAGCAGACAGCAGGCGAAAGTGTACACTACAAAGCCCACTAGCCCGCTAGCAAAATGGCGACAGTAATTTCGCAGCCACAAACCCACAACTAGAAGCTACTCATGGAGTTAAAGTGTTATGAATTGATGATATACGATAATAAAATTTATTACAACAGCAATACAAATACTTACATCCAGGTCAAGCATTCTTTTGAATGGTTTCATGTGAAAAGTGAGGTTAGGGTTTGCTTAATGTTTTTGTTTTTTGTTAGGGTTGTTGTTGCAGTTGTTGTTGAATCTACACCACCTGGATGGGCTATCTATCTGTTTAGGAAGCTGTGAGTAGCCATAGTAGGGTGTGTTCCGTAAAGGCGACCGGTCGACCATTCTGGGCTTTGACTGGGGATTGTTATTTTCATTGTTTCACTCAACGTCTGGGTTGTTTGGGAACTGCGGTGGCTACGGAATGGTGCGTGCTTCTACAAGGGCCGTGTTTTATGAAAAATTGTGATATCTCGTTAAAATATTACATAATCATATCATTTTACTAAATAAATGAATGATTTGAATGATGAATGATTAATTTATTGTGTACCCCCATGTGAATTTCAGGAACATTCTCGGTAGTGGACATAATTCCTGATTTTTTAATTTATATAATTTGAAATAACCGCCCCTTTCCTCAAAGACCTACCCACGACCGGAATAAAATCTGGGCTTTTTGGTCTCGACCACAACAATCGAAACAACTACGCTTTGCATACGTTCCTTGCAAATTTCATCATTGTGAAAATCAAGGTGCGGGGAGCGCACCGGCCAAGAAAAGGCGGCTCCGCTTCCCTAGCGCCTATTCGCACGCCTACTTTAGCATTTAACAGGGTGTCGCCGACGCAAAACCATGTGAGAAAAAAACCAGAAAACTTGCTTCAATCGAAGGGTTTTTACAGAGATGACCCATTTAAATTTTCATCCCGATTGATGATGCTTTCTGAATTTATTGAGACTCAAATCTTTCGAAATTACTTTTTCTTTGGGCTGGTGGCTGGGGGTGGGGGGGGGCTGGCGGGCCCTTTTGCCGTACAGTTTGTGGGGCCTCAAGGATAAGTTAGAGAACCCAAATTTTGCCCCGATGCACATCTCAGTGGCCATGTGCTTGACAAACGGAATTGGATAGTGACCGGAAAAATTTGATAATGCAAAAATAAAAAATTTTTTTAAAATTTGTGTTTAGCTAAGCAAGGATGATGTTGAGAAGCCAAAATGTGCACGATGTCATTTATTTCAGTGACCAGTGCTATACAAACGTAATTGGATTAGAGACCCGGAAGCTTAGATTGCAAAAAAAAAAATTTAAACTGCGATGCTCAAAAACCCTTTTTTGTAAAAAAGGGATTTTATTTTTATTCATGTAAAAAATAATTTTCTCCCCTTGGATGCAGCACCATACCGTGTCGTTTTAAAAACAATTTTTGAATACCATACAAAAATCAAATTCTTGCAAAAAAGGGGGCCCAAACCCAAAAAAGAGGGGATCAAGTGGCTTTAACGCATAAAGGGTGATATCTAGAAGTGTGGCCAAGCCCATTATTTTGTTTAAAAAAAAAAAATATTTATTTATTAAAAATAATTAAAATTCATTTAAATTTTTAAACAATAAATTTTTAAAAAATTTCCTAAAAAAAAATTTTTTTTAAAATTTTATTGGAAAAAAAAAAA